>OZ010738.1:132790660-133215660 GCA_963932295.1 Tipula lateralis
GTATTCGCAAGAAGGATATTTAAGAACCTTCTGAGTGTAAAGAGAAGAAGAAGTAAGATCCTCTCTCTATATGATAGCACAGGTCAGACTTAAATGTAACTTTATTATATGATAAATATTTTACTTTCGAAAATAAACCTTCCGATTAATAAAATAAAGAATACTTTTTCATTCTAATGTCTGTCTCGGCTGGATCTACAAAACCCCATTCTGTTCACCCATTTTTTAATATAGTTTCAATAATTTTAGCCTCTACTAAATTCTCTATTTAGCCTCTATTAACTCTATATTGATTAGCATAACATTTACCTTGGCATGTCCTCAAATAATAGTCAAATTGAAGAGCTTTGGTGGCTAGTTTAGGTTGCCATCTTGTTGGAAGCAAATATCATTTACGTTTTTCTCTTTATTCCTAAAGACCATTATGCTTGTTCACATACCTGTCGAAGTAGACATGGGTTTTGTCAGAAAATGTAATTTTTTTGAAATAAGTTTTCAACATATAATTTGTATATTATTTACCATATGTTTACCGTATGTTATATAAATACGAGAGGGGTACCATAGTTCGCTAAGTATCCGACTCTTAAATATTTTTTAAAAGAATATTTGCAATTGTTTTATGAGTCTTCTTTTAAATTCCGAACGATCGGTTAAAATGCAGACAAGAAAACACAAAATAGCTGGTGATGCATCAGACGAAATTCTACCAATTCAAATTGTGGTTCTCTTCGGTTTTTGCCGTACGCTACAGCCACTGCAAATATTCAATGAATGCCAAACTGCATATAGAACGATTGCATCGACTCTACGGTACATTGATAATGTTTCTGTGGCCCTGCGGTGAAGTCTTAAGTTGATGAAGATCCACGATTGATATAAGAAATTGTTGCTGATGAATTGGCTTTGAATGCAATGACTGTATCGCGAATATTAAATATTAATGTGGGATACACGAAGAAATTAGCTCGATGGGTTCCACGAATTTTAAATGAGGCCCAAAAGGGGGCTTTAGTGCATTTTGGTAAGTTTTTTCTAAATAAATTCGAAAACACGTTACTGCTAATAAATATTGGTTTTAAAAGTATGATCCGAAACAAACAGTATTCTATGGTATGGACTCCAACAGAAGCAAACCCATCCGTATAAAGCTAAGCAACAAGAATTAATGATGTCAATGAACTTCACTCGATCAAAAATTGTAACTGTTATTCCCCTGGAAAAGAGTCAGACGGTAACTGAAAAATGGCATACCGACGGTTGCCTACCAAAATTTTTCTTAAAATTTTGTTAGAAAACAAATGACAACGCACCAGCTCACGCTTGTGAAATAGTGAGTAACTTTATTGTGATTTATGGCATCGAAAAAAATTCGACCAGCACCATATTTCCCATATCTAGCACCTTGTGGTTTTTAGTTATTTCCAAAAATTAAAACAAATTTGAGGGAAAAAGTCTTTAATAGTAACGCGGAGATAATTTATGCGAGTAATACTGAGTTTGATATGCTTAAAAAGCTGGATTTTGAAGACTAGTTTGTGAATCTATAGACTAAAGATGATCTGTAGGCTTAAGAAATGCATTACAGTCAATGGTGGATTATGTAGAGAAGATATAGAAAGACGAAGATTAAGAATAAAGAAGAGAAGATTTCTCTTTCTGTTGAACTAAGCGAACTTTTGTTACTGCCCTCGAATATTAAACAGCAGTGATTAATGTTTGCTTTTATTGATTTCCTAGCGAACATGTCTGTATCATGTACGGGGTGGGGCAAAAGTCCCGCTATTATTTCAATTGCGAGCCATCTTGGTTCTGTGACGTTTAGTTCAGTTTCGCTATAACCATTGTGTGGTGTAGACGCCTCAAATAATGAATAAATATACGCCCCAAGAACGAGCAGAAATAGTGGAAATATTAATTGTAAATAATCTTTCCATTATTGCCACTCAGCGGAGTTTGCGTCAAAAATATCCTAATCGTCCAGTGCCTCACAAAACCACAATTTATCGTTTACATTTTCAACAGTACGAATTTTCGACAGTACGGTACGACAGCAGACAGACTTCGTTCTGGAAGACAACGGACGTCTCGTAACTCTGAAAATGTGGCTCTGGTACACGATTGTGTTGCAAAGTCTCCAGAAACATCAATTCGGAGACGTGGTTTCTAGTTACACATTTCTGCACGCAGTTTAAAGCGAATTTTGAAAACTGATATGGAAAATGTTCCCGTACAAAATTCAATTAGTCCTAAGATTGCTACCGAGTGATCCTGATCAACGAGTTGAACAGAACAATTGGTTTTGGGGAACACAGAATCCTCAATTAATTCATCAAATATAATTGCATCCACTTAAAACAACTGCGTATGGTGAGGTATTCATGCTGGAAACATCATTGGCTCTATTTTGGAAAATGACCAAGACGTTGAAATTACTGTTACTGCCAAATGGTACCAAGACATGATTCGAAATTTTCTTGTGCCTGAAATGGAAGAGCATGGACTAGAGGTCATTCAGCTAGATGGGACCACAGCACACACAGTCCGTTCAACAATTCAATTATTGAATGAAATTTTTCACGAAGACTAATTTCGCGAAATGGAGATTTAACATGGTCGGCCACATCTCCGGATTTAACAGCACCGCAGACGTTTTCTTATGTGGTTTTTTAAAATCAAAGATTTATGTGAATAAGCTCCAAACGATTCAACATCTTAAAGATAATATTCGTCACGAAATCGTAGAAATTTAGCCTGAGATTTCGCAGGATGTCATGAAAAATGCCTTAAAAAGAGCCGAAAGTTGGATAGTGAATCGCAGTTTCCGATAGAACTAACCGATATAATTTTCCAACCATAACGACAAAAAAATGTAAAGACCAAATAAACTTTTCATGAAAACGAAACCTACTTATATTTTCTTTGAACAAAGTTATAAACAATCAAAATTGTAGCGGGGCTGCTTTTGCCCCACCCTGTATTTCTAAAATCGAAGCTTATTGATTTCTATTCATTTTTCGTATCATCATCTAATTAAATTAAACATTTTTTCCTCGACCTTTCGTCAATTTTGGCTAACCTTGTTTGTACAACCACAAACGAAAAGCTTCTAAAAACCTAGAATGGTATCATTTACTAAACCATAAATAAATTGAAGGTTCTTAAAATTGACAAAATGCGCAAATGAAAACTTTATTTAAATTTTAGAGAAATTTGTGAAAACATAATCAATAAAACTAATTAAAGTTTTAACCCCTTCAAAAATTATTTATTAGTTTCTGTCTCTACTATACATTTTGGGGCCGATACTCTTTCGCTTATGATATATAAAGTATGTAATGTCATGTTTATCATATCGATCATATCGAATATGATAATATTGCCAAACGGTTAAAAATATCACTATAAATTTTTATACTATTTTCAGTATAAAGATTAGGTATACGATTTTTCGTATTATATTTATATTATTTTGTTGTGTATAAATCATTTATATTAAAATCTATTAATTTCATACCCAAAATAGTATTCATAAAATATCTGGTTAATATAACATTCATATTAATTTATTATATTGACATTTATTAAATAAATATGAATGTTATATTAACCAGATAGTTTATAACTCGACCGTCTATATTTTATATTTATGCATGTATAAAATTCGATACAATTTTTGTTGAATATTTATTGAATGCAGTTTATACAGTTTACTTATAAACTTTTATATTTCTTACTTATACGTAATTCCCATTTATATATTAAACACATTTAATGTATAATACAAAATATAAAATTTATAACCGTTAATCGTTAAAAGTGCTACGATAATTTATAATTCGAAAATCATTTCGTCCGTGCTAGTGTTGTGAGAAGTAAGAAATATTGTGAAAAATTTGCGTTATTAATTTTTTAGCAACCTCCATACATTTCTGAACGGGATACAAATACCCCAAGCTGAATCTGCTAAATATCTCGGATTGCATCTTGATTCAAGACTGAACTGGAAATACCACGTTAAACAAAAAGCAGAGCAAATTAAAATAAAACAACGCGAGATGTACTGGCTGATAGGAAGACATTCTAAGCTAAGCCTGTACTGTAAACGCCTTATCTACGAATCGATAATTAAACCAATTTGGACGTATGGCATCCAACTCTGGGGATGCACTAAACAATCAAATCGTTTAATTATTCAACGCAGCCAAAACAAATTTCTACGGGCAATAACAAATGCTTACCGCTACGTTACCAACGAGGAATTGCACAACGACCTTAATGTTAAATGGATTGATGAAGTGGTCCAGGAATTTGCCATCCAACATGAAAGAAGATTACTGCAACATACTAACAGTGAAGCAATACAACTTCTTGACATAACACAAGAACTGAGACGCCTTAAAAGAATTAAACCGCATGAGCTAGTCATCTAATAAATAAAGTTTCATTATTGGGAGCAGAATATTGATTTCTTGTAAACCCACACTCGCTTCACTTATTTGTTTCAAATAAGTGCGTTATTATCATTAGTAATAAATTATCATGTGATAAGATTGTACTACTAAATAAATAAAAAAAAAAAAAAAAAAAATTAATTTTTTAATTTTAAAATGATTTCAATTTATATAACTTTTAAATTGAATGATTTTTTTAAAATTGTAAAGGTGGGCAAATATTTAATTTCAAGTGAAGAAGAACTAGCATATGAAGATTATGTTTTATCAGGTAAAAATGTTGACATAATTTATATATCAATTTATATATCAGTTTTTTTTAAACGAATTATTAAACAATCTTGTATTTAGCATTAAACAAATAAAACCTTAAAAATTTATTATACGTATATTGTTACAGTAAATTAAGGTTGTGTCTCTTAGTTAATATTGAATATAATAATTCATTATGTTTTGTATCAACAGCAATAGAAGACACATCAATTAATTTTGACGACTTTGATTGTTTTGTGAACAGTCACGGTGCCCGAATTGAACCGGATATATTTATTGAATATATCGCATCACAACTACACTGTGCTTGCTTTTTCTTGGAATTGAAATTAAAAACGTATATACCTTTGACGTCAGGAGCTGAAATTGGTGTCACAAAACATATAAATTCGGAAATAGGATACAATGTTTTAGTGACATCCGATGTAACATCGTAAATAATACACATATCTAACCTAATGACCATAAATTTATGTTTAATTTACAGATCTTGAAACAGTTTATCATAAAAAAACTGACGGTGTTAGTATAAGAGCCGATTATAATAGTACCAAAACCATTACAGATTTTCAAAGACGTAAAATAATTTCATTTTTAGCCGCATTTGCGCAAGAAACATTTGGGTTCAAACCATCGAAGGAGCAACAACTTTCTGTGGCTCATCCTTGTATTAATTTATTTCCTTGTCTCAAAGCTAATAGTTAAATATTATCAAAAATGAGTTAGTATTAAACTTTTATTATAAAATTTTGCATTTTAGGACTTGCTACAATAGAGAGTGCACTGGCTACTTGCAGACGAAATTAAAAAATGATCGAGTCAAAAAACGTAAATTAGATAAACAGTGTTGTAGCTCCAACATCGATGAAATTGAATTAGACAATGTTGACATTACATTCGATGAAAAAGATCTAGTAAAATTAAAGCAAGCTTCATTACCAGAAGAAATTGAACTAGTCAACTCTTTTATTTAGAAGAGAACAAACAAGACACCGCGATTTAAAAAATTTGAGAAATGCCAATATTATTTTATCTGTCCAACATTAGTGAGTTAAAAGCTTTTTTTTGTATAGTTATAATATGATAATTTATGTCCAATTTTTCAGATTACTTACGATTTTAATTTAAGTTATAAAACTTACACATCCATTACAACTGAATGGTCAATATATCAAAACCATATTTTTACAATCATTAAAAAAATCATTAAAATCAGGTAAATCGATATTTTACACCGAAACAGAAAGAGATCAAGGCATATCAACTTATTTTTATTATATTTTCCGTATATTTTATGATTAAATAATTATGATTCCAGATTGGAATTTCTGTACTTTATCAATTTTGAACTTGTTTATTACCGCCATCCTCCATTTTGAACTTGTTACGTTTATTACCGCAGCCGGACGGAAAAAAATTCAGAGTTACAGACGAACAAGCTGTTGATAAATTATTAATTTTTCAGAATGTAGGTTAATTTTATTTGATTTCATTCGAAATAATATTGAAAATGTATTCTTTTACAGAGCGGACTTACAAATCAAGAATATTTAAAAGAGTTGTGGAAAAGCGCCTTACAGTGTTGCCCTAGGTTATTGTAAGAATGAAATATTACAATATTTAATAGTTTTGAATCCCAACATTATTTCACTGCCATCCATTCAACTATTTTGGAAACTGTAGACAATATATTTAAACTGCATTTTCTATTCAACATTGAATATGATAAAAATCTTAGATTGTTTTGGTGTTTTATAGAAAAATATTTATATAAAATAGGTGTAAAACAAATTCCAACTACTGTTAAAGATTTGTAAACAAAATTAGTTACGTTAATCTAAAATAAGGTAATTTAATTTAAGGCAGATTTAAATGCTAAAATCTTATTGATAATGTTTTCCATTGAATTGAATTAAAACTTATTAATTTGTTAAACTGAAACTTTAACATACTTAATTTCTACACTAAATAAAAATAAAATGAAATATTTTTGTTTTATATGCAAGAAAACAGCTCCTTTATTTTTCACTATAATGAGTCATTTAAAATTGGTTCACTCATTATTAGATTCGAAATTTTTAAAATTACAATGTGTTATCAATGTTAATTGTTCTCACATATTTATTACATATAGTGGTTTAAGGAAACATGTTGTTAATTGCAAACCTTCAAAATCTAGCGTCGAGGAAATCAACTTTAAAAGATAATCTTGAACTAACTCCAGAAATTGCCACAGATGAGATTAGTAATGAAGTTATACAAGAAAATTTTAATTTCGATTATATTAAAAATTGCGATATAGAAATTCAAGGTTTTATTTCAAATTTAAATAAATTTGAATTGTCAGATACAACAATTTCAAAAATTTTAACAGAAACATCAAACCTCTTAAAGAATATTACTACAGCTTATAAGGAAGTTATAACCAAGTCTCAAGATAATTGTTCAAATAGTACTTTGTCTGAAAAGTTTAATGCAACTTATTTGAAATACGACACTGAGCTAAAAAGTTATCTTACAAAATATAAAAGATCAAAAAAGTTGCAAGATTCTGATTTTTTTGTTGCCTAAAGAGTCAACTTAAGGAACACGATGGGATATGAAATATTGCAATACAACCAAACGTTACGTGAAATGTTTACATCAAAATACTTATAAGTTTATTTCAATATTAGAAACGCTAAAATGTCTGTTTAAAAATGATATTTTTCTTAAGCATTTTCATAATAATGAACATATATGTAACAAAAATCAATTAGAGAAGTTTTGTTGTGGATCAAATTTTAAACTTAATCCATTCTTCCTAACACATCCAAACGCCATTCAGATTCAATTTTTTTATGATGACTTCGAATGTACAAATCCTTTAGAGAGTCGGAAAAACCATTCACAAATTAGGAGCAATTTATTTCTCAGTTCGAAACTTACCAGTTTTATATTTGTCACAATTGGAAAATATTTATTTAGTTGCATTATTTAACACTAATGATTTAAAGCAAGGCGCCTCATACAATTCTATTATAAAATCTTTAGTAGATGATTTAAAAAAATTGGAATTAGAAGGCATAACCACTACACGTGGGCAAATATATGGTACATTAACCAGTGTAACACATATGACAATCTTGGTGCTAATCAAATATTAGGTTTTGCAGGTAGTTTTGCTTTAATTATTTCAATTTTTATTTTTTGTTGGGACGGTTTTTTCGCATTTTTGCGTACAAAAATGTTTTTTTACCATGAGTAGTAAAGTTAAAAAATCCCCGAAAAATGCCTCTTCGGATTGCGGGGCATACTCCTCGTCCGTGGACTCGTGACTAATGAAAATTGCGCACATCAACATCTCGAATCACGCAGACCCGACATATTAGTGCTAACGGAAACCAAAGTATCTCATAACATCTACGAGAATGAATTCTATTTCAAGTGCTACCAGTTCGAACAAGCATTCGAGTTGCAACGTGGAGTGTGCATATTCATTAAAGACCACATACCGTACGCTCGACATCAGCAGTACGAAATTTTCTCAAAGACCGCTCAAACTATTGTACTTAAAATATCCCTCCCTAATAAAATCCTTTTTTTAATTAGTTTATATAGATCCCCCAATCAAACGGATTCAGAAACTATGAATTTCTTCGAAATTTTATCAGACAAATGTGATGACATTCGCAATCAACATCCCTACTGCGAATTAATTATGGTTGGTGACTTTAATGCCCACCATAAAGAATGGTTGAATCACCAAAATACGAAATGTGCTGGGCGTCAGACAAAGTGGCTTGCCGTTTCGCATGACCTTACGCAGATTGTTAGTGATTCCACATTTGAATGTCAAAATTCTTTAAGCATTCATATTCTGGATCTCTGCCTTACAACAATTCCGCATTCCTTGGAAGCGCGTGTCGAGGCTGGAATTGGAAATTCTGACCACAACCTGATAACAGTAAAAATATCTGTCGCAACACCACCAGAATTTAGACAGCGGCCAAGGCGTCTATGGCATTTTAACGAGGCTGACAATGATGGGTTACGGTCATTTTTTCAACATTTCCCGTGGGAGAGCCATTGTTTTTATAACAATCAAATAGACGACGCCGTTTCCAATTTCACCGAAACCGTTCTACATGGAATGTATAAATTTATCCCATCATCCTTTTACAATCCCAATCCTAATTTTAAAATCTTTTCAAAAAAGTCGCCAAACCAGCCAGACAAAATAAATTTGCTCACAAGAAATATAAGCGCAGCGAAATTTCGTTTGAAGTATATAAGGCCACACGAGATTAGTAATGAAGTTATACAAGAAAATTTTAATTTCGATTATATTAAAAATTGCGGTATAGAAATTCAAGGTTTTATTTCAAATTTAAATAAATTTGAATTGCCAGATACAACAATTTCAAAAATTTTAACAGAAACATCAAACCTCTTAAAGAATATTACTACAGCTTATAAGGAAGTTATAACCAAGTCTCAAGATAATTGTTCAAATAGTACTTTGTCTGAAAAGTTTAATGCAACTTATTTGAAATACGACACTGAACTAAAAAGTTATCTTACAAAATATAAAAGATCAAAAAAGTTGCAAGATTCTGATTTTTTTGTTGCCTAAAGAGTCAACTTAAGGAACACGATGGGATATGAAATATTGCAATACAACCAAACGTTACGTGAAATGTTTACATCAAAATACTTATAAGTTTATTTCAATATTAGAAACGCTAAAATGTCTGTTTAAAAATGATATTTTTCTTAAGCATTTTCATAATAATGAACATATATGTAACAAAAATCAATTAGAGAAGTTTTGTTGTGGATCAAATTTTAAACTTAATCCATTCTTCCTAACACATCCAAACGCCATTCAGATTCAATTTTTTTATGATGACTTCGAATGTATAAATCCTTTAGAGAGTCGGAAAAACCATTCACAAATTAGGAGCAATTTATTTCTCAGTTCGAAACTTACCAGTTTTATATTTGTCACAATTGGAAAATATTAATTTAGTTGCATTATTTAACACTAATGATTTATAGCAAGGCGCCTCATACAATTCTATTATAAAATCTTTAGTAGATGATTTAAAAAAATTGGAATTAGAAGGCATAACCACTACACGTGGGCAAATATATGGTACATTAACCAGTGTAACACATATGACAATCTCGGTGCTAATCAAATATTAGGTTTTGCAGGTAGTTTTGCTTTAATTATTTCAATTTTTATTTTTTGTTGGGACGGTTTTTTCGCATTTTTGCGTACAAAAATGTTTTTTTACCATGAGTAGTAAAGTTAAAAAATCCCCGAAAAATGCCTCTTCGGATTGCGGGGCATACTCCTCGTCCGTGGACTCGTGACTAATAAAAATTGCGCACATCAACATCTCGAATCACGCAGACCCGACATATTAGTGCTAACAGAAACCAAAGTAGCTCATAACATCTACGAGAATGAATTCTACTTTAAGCGCTACCAGTTCGAACAAGCATTCGAGTTGCAACGTGGAGTGTGCATATTTATTAAAGACCACATACCGTACGCTCGACATCAGCAGTACGAAATTTTCTCAAAGACCGCTCAAACTATTGTACTTAAAATATCCCTCCCTAATAAAATCCTTTTTTTAATTAGTTTATATAGATCCCCCAATCAAACGGATTCAGAAACTATGAATTTCTTCGAAATTTTATCAGACAAATGTGATGACATTCGCAATCAACATCCCTACTGCGAATTAATTATGGTTGGTGACTTTAATGCCCACCATAAAGAATGGTTGAATCACCAAAATACGAAATGTGCTGGGCGTCAGACAAAGTGGCTTGCCGTTTCGCATGACCTTACGCAGATTGTTAGTGATTCCACATTTGAATGTCAAAATTCTTTAAGCATTCATATTCTGGATCTCTGCCTTACAACAATTCCGCATTCCATGGAAGCGCGTGTCGAGGCTGGAATTGGAAATTCTGACCACAACCTGATAACAGTAAAAATATCTGTCGCAACACCACCAGAATTTAGACAGCGGCCAAGGCGTCTATGGCATTTTAACGAGGCTGACAATGATGGGTTACGGTCATTTTTTCAACATTTCCCGTGGGAGAGCCATTGTTTTTATAACAATCAAATAGACGACACCGTTTCCAATTTCACCGAAACCGTTCTACATGGAATGAATAAATTTATCCCATCATCCTTTAACAATCCCAATCCTAATTTTAAAATCTTTTCAAAAAAGCCGCCAAACCAGCCAGACAAAATAAATTTGCTCACAAGAAATATAAGCGCAGCGAAATTTCGTTTGAAGTATATAAGGCCACACGTAACAACTGTAAAAAAATCTGTGCTAAGGAAGCGAAAAGAGCTGACAACAAGAAAGTCGCTAAGGCTTCCGAGTTGAAAATCTCCGATCGCAACTTTTACCAGATGGTCGCATCGGTTGCCAATATTTCCAAAACATCTATATTAGCATTTCAGCAAAACATCTATTTCAGCATTGAAATGTGCAGATGGTGCTTTGGTGGTGGATCCATATTTGCAGGCTGACTTACTGGCAAACCTCTTCACTTCGAACTCAACCTTAGTTGTCCCAGATCGAGTTACGCCTCCGTCAATTCCGTATTGTGGTTCCAAAATGGATCCTGTCAACATCTCGGATGATATTTTCTTCAGGAACCTGAAGGCAATGGACATAAATAAGGCCACCGGACCTGACGGAATTCCTGTTCGAATATTGAAGGAGTTTGCCAGTGACTTGGCTCCAATACTTACTAAAATTTTTCTCCTTTCTTATAAGCAACCCGAACGCCTGGAAGAGTGCGATGGTGCAACCGGTTCTTAAACGTGGTTGTGATAAAACTGACCTTTCAAACTACCGGCTAATATCAATTGTGTCAGCCGTGGCTAAAGTTTTTGAGAAATGCATTAACCAACAACTGGTGCATTATCTTGAGATTAATAAAATAATTTCAGATAAACCATCACTCTAAAAAATTTTTGTTGAAATTTACTACAATAATTTTAGGTTATCTGTTGCCTTCAATTATTGTAGTTAATTTTCATCGTAGTGTGATTTTAAAAAATCACACTAAAAGCGTGTGAATTATTTACACGTTAAACGTGAGTAATCGCACAATTTAATAGTGAAATTTCTATTTTAAATGATGAAAAATTATTCGTATAAATTGGAAAAATCCGCTCAATTAGTGTAAAATTGTACTATCAAGATTTTTGAATAAACAGTGATTAAAAATGGCCATATTTCATAATCCTCTGAAGATTTGATGACAATTAATTGTTATAATTTGAATAATTTTCCATTCTGTATTATTTATCTGAAATGAAATCTTAACCTACCCTCCAACGTTGTGTGACGTCATTGTCCCATTACAAAATCTGTTGACGAAACATCATATCATCTAGTTCATCAGGATCGTTCTTGTTTATTGATTGATCGTACCATACACATCCAGTTTGTTTATAAGTCGGGTTACCAACATTATTGTAGCGAATTTTATAGTATCCTAAATTTTTTCAAAGAAAATTAACGCTTCTATTTGGTAATTGCAACAAAAATAGTTTTAAACAATTTTTTGGTTGATAATTAACACAGAAAAATTGTAAATCACTACTGCAGAGTAAAAAACGGTTGACTTTTCGGGAATTCGCACAATTTTTGAGTTTTTTACTACGCTTTTCATGTAAACTACTGCGATTGAGTGAATAACGTCATTTTTCAATAAATCACAACCCGAGTGTGTAAAATTAAACGTCGTTGTGTATTTTACAATCAGATTTGTGGTAAAATACACAGTTTTTAGTGTTTATTCACTATTTGTTTTTAGAGTGCATATGGCTTCCGCGAAAGCCGCTCCACAACCGATCTCTTGACGTATGTTACAAGAAAATGGAATCTCGCCCTTGAGCACCACGGAAAAGCCTTTGCAATCGCCTTGGATATATTCAAGGCTTTTGACAAGGTTTGGCATGAGAATCTCATTTGTAAACTTGTGGCATACGGCTTAGATTCGATGACCATCAAGTGGATAAATAGCTTTCTCAAAGACCGAAAGATCAACGTTGTGCTAAATGGGAGATGATCAACGACACACTCCCGAAATGCCGGAGTACCTCAAGGATCAGTTTTGTCACCAACTTTTGTTTTTGTTATACATTAATGACTTGTTGGATAGCACTGTAAACCCTATCCACAGTTTTGCCGATGATGCAACATTGCACTCTTCTATTTCATTTGAGGTCGAGCCTACTCCTTCAGAGTTAAACGGTAAACGGCTGCAAGTTGTCACTTCGCTTAATTCCGATTTAAGTACAATATTTGAGTGGGGAGTTAAAAATCAGGTCAAATTTAACGAGAAAAAAACACAAATATGCACATTCTCGCGTAAAAGAAGTCACAACGAATACCCTTCTGTGGTAAGGACACGTTCTCGTGAGTTGTGACTAAAATGGAATGAACACATTATTGCATTAGCCAAATCAGCTTCACGTAAACGCGGGTTCCTCAATAGATGCAGACGGTTTTTTAAATCGCATCAGGTTCTCCAAATATATAAAAGCTTTATTAGACCGTGCATAGAATATTGCTGCCAAGTTTGGGGTGGAGCATATGGCACTGTGCTGGATAGAGTTCAGCGGCGTGCCATCCGAATAATACGAAACCCCACACTAACGAAAGATCTAGACAGCCTACAGCACCACAGAGATGTTGCAGAACTCTGCGTGTTCTATAGATTAATAAATGGTAAATGTAACACGAGGAACGGTTAATGCGCATAGGTTTACGGTGAAGCTGCCGAAACCTCGAACTGAAAATGCAAAGCGCGAATTTATTTATCGAACATCTAAGAAGTGGAATTCGTTGACTGGTTTTCAATTTTCGTTGAAGTATAAAATGCACAAGTTCAAGGCAGCTATCAACCTCTACTTGAAGGATCGCGCGTTGGGTGCAGGAGCTCTGACAGTTACAAGGAGCTAGGTCAGTCTAAAAGTCCGCCCTGCACCCAACTAAAACAAAACGTAAAAAAAAAAAAAAAAAAAAAAAAAATGGTATGTCGATATACTCAGAAGAATTAGTCGCCACAACATTATAAAATAGTATATATAAAAGTAGTAATTATAAAATAGTAAGTATGGAACGGAACAAAACAATAAATATTGTAAAATATAAAGTTTAAATTTTTACTGAAAAAACCGGTAAAAAACCATGAATTTACCGGTTTTTCGGTAATGAATTTTTTAGCAATTAACCGATTAACCGGTTAATCGGTTTCTCGGTAATGCAAGCCCTAGTCGTAATACTTCATGATGTGAAAACTGTCGCATCGTAGGCGCGTTTGATTGTAGTAAATTAGCTAAATTGATATTGAGCGACTTTTCATATAGTTGAGTTTCTCTTCAAATAATTTAGCTACTAAAGTGAATTGATCGTTCGTTTGCGTCTATTCCCACAAATGTTGCAAGATTCCGGCTCGGGAAATTATATTGAAAATACATCATCTTCAAACTGTACTAATACCGATGACGAATGCCATTTCAAAAATTCTAATCATAGAGTAAATGATATTTATGAAAAAGTGGTATAAGAGAATATGGACGACAAGTTTAAATCCAATTTATGGTTTACTATTGTAATACAATTTAGTAATGTAATACAATGTAGTACAATTAACTAAGTAGATTAGCTTTGTTAAACTTAACCTCAAGTTACGGCTTAAAACTTCAAGGCATAGATATTTGACATCCAATCAACTCAACACCAAATGGTCGTAGGTTGTAGGGAATAGGTGAAAATAGTTTTTTTAAATTTGAACCTAATAATAAATTATATTAATTAAAAGAAATAGACTAACTTTAGCAAATAAAGTGCAATCACACAACTAATTTGAAGTTCAAGTTCAGTTAAACTGTTAAGTTTAAGTTCATTTACTTTATTTCTATCCTCAAAACTTCATATTTCGAATTTTTACCGCAAGGTAAATGTAACTGTTTCTTTAAAATTCAATTATTATTATATTTTAATTCTTTAATTTATATTTACATATTTAAATTTAGATAGTAAATTTAATTATGTCATAAAATGTCGTGTATGTTTATAAAAGATGTCATGTGTTTCCCATAACTTATCGCTTGTGCCATGTAATAGTAAGTATAAGGATAATTTAGATAATTAACAATTAGGATTTTCATGTGTTGAACAAGGAAGCCTAATAATCACTGATATATATTTTTTATAATTGACTAAGATCATACATAAACATTTTCATCATCCTGTTTTATCTCACATTTAGTCGGTATCGAATAATTTCCCTATGTCATTATTTTTTCATTTTCAAATGTCTTTCTTTGCTGTGGGGCAAAATTCTAAATATTTACATTAAAAAATATATTTGTATATTATAATAAATTTTTCACGCTCAGCCAAAATTTTTAATTAATAATCAACCGGTATAAAGTTTCTCCGTTAATTTTAATGATCCAATTAATTTTACTATGGTTTGGTTTTTCGTAAATAAAAATTATTTAAACGATTTTCAAGCACCTTTATTGGGGCCCATTTTTCCCTATTTGACGATTTTCGTTTTTATGTATACTTTTACAATTAATCAAAATTTTATGAATTATTAGGCATTATTCTGCTTCTTACTTGTTGATTAGATATTTTAGCTTTAAAAACAATTATGGTAATTCAACATAAGTGAAGTGGTATGATGACATTTCAATATTTATATTTTATAAACAACATTGTACGTACTCCTACATAAATATTTCGACCGTTACAGTTTCGTATTGTTTCGTATTGAAAATGTCACTCAAATTTAAGGTTATTACAATTATTTTACCGTAGTATTTTAGCTAAAAAATAACCAACCATCTCAATTAATCTGTGATTAACTAATTATCACAATTCGATAAACTTGTATGATGCAAATTAAAAAGTTTTAAATATTTTAGAAATTTATTTAGAACATCAATCATAAATTGCAGAAAAATTGTTACGAATCAACGAATACGAAAAACTGATTGACTAGACAATTTAATAAGACATTCAGTTGAAAATGGTATATCTGTATTTGTGGAGTGAAGTTATCAATCAATAGGACTCAAATACAATTATATAACTGACAATCTAAAATAAATTAAAGTCTTAGGCTCAATTGATTCTTCTCCATATAGTATAATCTGTTTTATTGAATAATAAAACGAGTATTCATTCATGAAGATATGGAATACCTATATATAAAAATAATGAAACAGGCTGACTCGGTTTGTTCAAGGTATTTTGTTTACTATCTTTATAAATAAGTAGTGGTGAATTTATATGTTCATCCAAGGTGGTTGCATAACATCAGGAGTAATATTTGGTATCACACAGATACGACGAAACTTTAATTTATTTAATTTTTCAAGAAAAAGTCGGACACTTGGCTAAATACGAATCCCGGACCATCACGAAATAGCTATGTATAACGTCGAGCAATAGGTATTTCAATAAGTATAAAAATATAATTGAATTATTGTCTATCATCACAAAAAGACGCAAAAGTAATCGGGAAGATCGATTAGTGAATAGATTGAATAGAAAAAGGTGAGGGAAATATTGGAAATTATGATATACCAACTTCTGAAATACCTTACAATTCCCTACTATTTTGTCTCCAAAAATCGAATGTTGAAAATGTTTAGGAACCTCATTCTGATAAATTGGAAACACTTTTTAAAAACTGTAGAATCTACGAAAATTTGAACCTGAACCTAGCACATTAAATAAAGTCATCCAAGCAAATGTTTAAAAATTGTTCAGTTTAATTTTATTCTGGTATACTGAAAAAAGTTAATATAATGACTGGAATAACTAAATTTTCGTTTCTAGATGCTTTAACTAAATTTTGCCAATCAAACAACGAAAGTTTGTGGGTCAATGCGAGACAGAATATATATAAACTTTTTTTATTTTTTAATATTATCCGTCACTGAGGGTATATTGGACAATGGGCCACATATCACCATATTACTTTACGTTTCGCTTATAGGTTTGATTTACGTAGAACCCATCTGCACATTGCATAGCTCCATGCCAGCCTATAGTACTGACATGGAAGATGGGACGGCACACAAAATCTAACCTCAGCTGAGTCTCAAATGAGTTCATTCGTACCACCGATCACACCATTCAAACGATCGATGGTGAAAATGTTTTTTCGCATCTTGCCCCTATCGGGATTCGAACCGTACCTTCCGCTAAAGATACCGTACCTTCCGCTAAAGATACCGTACCTTCCGCTAAAGATACCGTACCTTCAGCTCCACGCTGCAGTATTTTAACCATTGCACAACGTGGGCGGTATATATAAACTTAAAAGTAGATGATTATTTGCTGAGATTACAATTTGGTTTGAAATTAGTGACACAGCGGCAATTGCGAATAGGTAAAATTACTAAAATATTAATACATTGACAGACCCGCGAAGAAAATATAGTGTTTCTACCCAAAGATTTCTGGATGTGCGGACCGTGCACAGAAATTAAGACGGTCATGTCCAGCAGTACTTGTACACAATCGCACAATAAATGTGTACATACTTTACAATTTTTGACTGCAGTTTCACCATCTGAACTAATTAATTATATAAGTAAAGTCACCACACGAAAATCATCCAATAAAGCAATTTTTACTATTTTGGATATGATCAAAACTTTAGAAGGAGATGCTATTATGGTTGATAAGAGATTTATAATAGGCGATATCGGGAATCCAAATGGTTCACATGCATTTTTTTCACAATATTTTTTCTCGGGAAGAAGTTCTCGTATACCGAATCACCTCAGTCCGGGTTCGACGACGAGTAGCCCGAATTAAAATATTTAAGGTCTTATCAGATAAAGTGAATACTGCTATGATTCCATATAATAATGACATATTGAGTGTTTTATGTGGTTTATCAAATTTAAGCCTTACTATACTGTTATCGGCCAGTATAGTTAAAATTAATAAATTAACAATTAATCCGTAGTTAAACCTGCGTTATTTGGAGCGAGAAGTACCGAGTTCGAATTCCGATAGGAACGGGTTGCAAGGATAAAAGGAACATTTTAGAAAAAAACAAATATTACAACTAACTCTAAATGTTAATATTAAATTTGATCGTTTAAAATGAACTAAAATATAATAAATGCATAGATTTCAGGTAATTTCTAAAACATAATATGTAAAATGTAAATATAAACAAATTTTTATGAGTATATACATATCTTGACAGTATCACGAATTAAGTTTCAGTAAATTTCAGGTATCCATGTTCTTAGAGATGGTTAATACTAATAATATGGCCATGTTGCTATATTTGGAGTAAATTATATATTTAAAATAAATATAACACAGTAAAGTTTTTAAAAATCTTCATTCCTTAGAACTTTTTCGGGGCAAATCGAAAACCAATGTGTGTATTTTTTTTAATATGTTAAAAAGACACACATTGTTTTTCAATTGTAAAGTTAACAAATCTGTTGCAATACCAAATTTGTTGCAATTGTTTTATGAGATCCTTTCCAAATTCAGAACGATCAGTCATCGCAAACAGAAAAGTCCGGTAGCATATGCCTGATGAGATAGATTTGATTTTTTCGATCACACGGTCAGTGTCAAGCGAAAGCATCTTAGCTTGAACACAAGCACTAAAGTCATTCGTCATTCGATTTAATTGGTCAATTGCATGAGTTGGTTTCAACCAGGCAGTGCTACATGCTACGCAACGGGTCTAAATGTGTTGCCGAGTTATCGAAGATTGTGTTCAAGAATCGACACCTGCAAACGTGCCCGTGGCGGGGACATATTGAACGATGTCGAATTACATACATAAATCTTTTGATTGTAATTCAAACTAATAATAAAATTTTCGAGATATCTTAAATGGTTTGTGTTTTACATATTGCATATATTTATGTTTTATATATTATATATATATTTTATATAATTAGATCAACAAACGACATAAGATAGCATTGCGTAGATGATTGGTATGCAATAAAAATAGAAGCAGCACCGATAAATTTCTGCTTGTTCCATTGATGTTTATCAAGCCCATTCAGTGGAATAATAAAATCACTATATTTATATATATATATATATATATATATATATATATATATATATATATATATATATATATATATATATATATCAATCCTGTTTTTACACGGTCTTTTTTTACACGATTTCGAAATAACACGAAAGAAAAAAATAAAGTAAACATTTTTTTACACGGTCGGAATTTTTTTCACACGGCAAAAAAATTATTTAATTATTTAATTACGCATTTAATTACGCCTTATTTACACATTATTTAATTACGCCGTATTTGATATTGTTATTGGAAATCCAATTTGACGTGCAATAGTTCGTTGTTTCGTCTGCTTTGTATTTCATTCTGTGTAGTTCTTTCTTCGAAATAATGTTCTAAACTTAGCTCTAAGACGTCTTCGTATTCAAGAAATGAGCCATTGGAACAAATAGAGAAAGCATCAATAACTTGGATCGAGGATAACACTAAAAACCGGATTTCGGTAGATGGTTACATTATTTTTTAGAAAGGCATGCCTTGTACAACGTCAAAATATATCACACGCATGATTCTTCTCTCGAATGTTAGAAGCCATCTTTCGTACTCATCCGTCAAGGTCCAACTCTCACATCCATACATGACAACGGGTCTGATCAACACTCTGTACAGTTTCAGCTTATCCGTATTTGCAAGATATTATGATTTCAGCAGTGGACGTAGAGGATACAAAGCCCGATTGCCAGCGGCAAGGCGGACCTTGATATCCTCGCCCACACTATTATCGTGAGTGATGAGAGATCCAAGATACTTGAATCTCATCACTCCTTCAAACGTGTGGTTTCCACTACTGAAATCAATTGCGTCTTGGTCTCTAAAACCCGAGATTAGATATTTGGTTTTTGACTCGTTGATTTTGAGACCAACGGAAGCTGAACACTGTTCCAGTGGATCAAGTATCTCTTTCACTCCGTTGCCATTTAATCCAATCACACAGATATCATCTGCATAAGCAAGAAGTTGATTGGATTGTCGGAATAAGATATTGTCCTGAGGTGTTTCACTTTTACGAAGGATGTATTCCAACATGAGATTAAAAAGTATCGGGGACAGCGCATCTCCTTGTCGAACACCGGAATTGATTGCAAAAGTTTTCGATAGCCTGTTCTCAACTTTAACACAGCATTGTGACTGCGTTACTGTCATTTTACACAGATGTATATATTTTTTTGGTATTCCTAAATATTCAAGCGCATACCATAGCCTCTCTCGATTGATCGAGTCATAGGCTTGCTTGAAATCTAGGAATACCTGGTGTACATCGCGAGATGTTTCGTAGTACTTGGAAAGAATCATCCGTAGCGAAAAAACTTGATCAGTGACTGACCGATTTGGACGGAATCCTCCTTGGTAGTCACAACAATTTCCTCCGCCAAAGGAGTAATTCTTCCCAAGATAATGTATGACAGTAACTTGTATGCTGTGCAAAGGAGAGCTATACCGCGATAGTTCTCGCATTTCATGCGATCACCCTTTTTGAATATTGGGCATAACGCGGCCACTTTCCATTCATCAGGCATAACTTCATTTCGCCATACCAATCGAACAAGGTCGAAAAGACAGTTCCACAAAGTTAGCCCTCCGAATATCAAGAGCTCTGAATTAATGCAATCAACCCCTGGTGAACGATTTTTCTTTAATCTCTGCATGGCCATTGTGAATTCCTCATAGGATGGATCCTCAATGAACATCTCCGCGGTCTGTATTTGAGAGTATTCAAATACAGCTTGTGATACATGTGGAACATTAAGTAGATCAGAAAAATGTTCACGCCATGTATCGAGTACCGCATCGACGTTAACACAGAGGTTTCCATCCTGGTCCCGAATGGCAGTTGACCGAGATCTTAAGGTATGGTGCAATTCGGTGATTTCTTTAAAGAAACCACGCGAATTGTGCTCGTTGCTGAGTTGTTGTACTCTTAAGACCTTGGCCTTCCACCATTCGCGCTTCTTCTGTCTACAAATGCGTTTAGCTGTCCTCCTAGCAAGAACTGCCTTGTTTTTCCTTGCAATTGTAAACCGAGTCTGCGCTTCATTGTGGGCTATATTGCGTTGCTCAACAGCAAGACGACACTCCTCATCAAACCAATCATTTTTGGGTGTAGTTTTCACTATACCGAGAGTGTGCTGGGCAGCATCGACAACCGAGGTTTTCAATACTTCCCAGACACTGTTCACATCATCAGATTGGTAGTTGGATCGTAAAATGCTATTGCTGACAAGATCTTGATATTTTCGTTGCGTTTCTTCATTTATCAGACCTTCACAGGAGAATCGCGTTTTATATTCTCCTGTCCTCCTTGACTTGTACGAAAATTTCCATCGTAGCTTTGCAGCAACCATAAAATGGTCACTGCCTACGAATTTTGTTGACGACCGATACGATCTCACGTCTTGAACAACCCGAGCCCGGTCTTTTGAAATCAACACATGGTCAATTTGGCTTCGGGATGTTTTACGTGGATGTGTCCAGGTTTCCAAATGGATGTTTTTGTGGGGAAAGAATGTACTTGCCACTTGGAGATCATGTGCGATCGCAAAGTACATCATTCTTTCCCCATTTTCGGTCGCAGTTTCGTGTCGGGAGTACGGACCTATGTTGTTACATAAGTCGGTCTGATTTCTGCCAGCTCTAGCATTAAAGTCACCAATCACCAATCTGATATCGTGCTCAGGTATAGAGCCCATCAGATTATCCAAATTATTGTAAAATGAGTCTTTATCTTGGGGTTGGCCTACATCAGTGGGCGCATGTACACATACAATTGACAGGTTGGCTAATCTCATGTGCAAGCGAAGCTTACACATTCGATTATCGACTGCTTGGAAGTCCAACACAGCCTTTTTTACCTGCGGCCCAATGAGAAAGCCAACTCCAAGGTTTCCGAGGTCATCTCACTTGTGTAGCAACGTATAGCCTTGGGACACATGGACTCCACTTTTAGGCCATCGAGTTTCTTGGAGCGCTACGAGTTCCAGCCGATACTCCTTCATACATGTGATAAGGCCGTCCAACACGCCAGGTTTTCTTAGTGACTGCACGTTCCACGTGCTGATCCTCAATCTCGTATCCGGGTACTTAAGCGGGGGGTCATTGTTATTTAGGCGGTATCCGATTTTTTTGTTTTTGTTGACATTTTTAACTGTTATTGTTTTTTACTTTTTGTTATTAGTAAGGAAAAATGGCTAGTTAAGTGATTCTAAACCTTTCAATTTTGTATCATTATTTTTGAAAATATAAAATATTCAGAATCTTTCAACTTTTGCATTATCTACTTAAATATTATGAAATATGAATATTTTTAAAATCAAATCATGAACTAGTATTTCCGAAACTAAAATGTTTCTTATCAGAGATTCAAACATTTTATACATCGCATCTCAATTGATGAAGCTTTAAAAACTACGACGCCATTTCGTTTGACTGCAATTGTAACCAAATTTTGAGCTACATTTCAATTAAAACAGTAAAATATATAATCGATTTGTTATTATTTTGGTTATGTACAATAGTAATCTAAAAATTATGCTCTATTGAACAAGGAGGACTCGAAATAATAAGTAACAAATTTTATTGCCAACAATGACAAACAAAATATATAAAATATTTAAATTACATATTCCCATTACAAATATGAATGAAATATCAACTTTGTGTAGCATATTTTTCAAATATAAAATTTTTAAATTCAATAAAGAAGTACATATTGTGTGTTTAAATCTACACCGATGTTCATATATGAATGGTATATATAAGTATATCAGAAATATATTTTAACATAATATTGATTTTTTGTGATGCTGTCTAAAACAAAATCTAATATTTGATAACATAACATGATTCGATTTTTTTTGAGTATTTTACACTTTGCTTCTGACAATGATTTTACCAGAACCTGTAAGTATTAAAAATTGTGCTTCTTTTTAATATAACAAAGTGACACAATTTATTAAATTGTTGCTGTACTTTGTTAGGCTGAGACAATGATTTCGAAAGCATATATAATATATATAAACATCACCAACTATACATCAGCATCAAACATGTGTTTTTCCTTATTGCTACAACCATCTTAACTAGTTGAAAAAATATTAACAATATATAAATAAAAGGGTTGTGCACGTTTAAATTCCAAAATATGACACAGAAACAATTCGAGATTCTGAACGCGAGGACTATTATAAAATCATGCTTGCTTTAGAATGAAAGTATAGTGCTGATCACAAGCGAGAGCTATACAGAATAGATCTCAAATGTATATCTCAAAGAATCGGAGAAACACTACAAGAATTTGTTGCAGACATAGAGCGATTGATACATCTTAGGCATTATAATATGGCTCCCGAATACACATAAAGTGATAAATAAATGCATTTACTGATGTTATTTGTGATGTAGAAACAAAAAAGGAGCGGTACTGTTAGCGTACAGCAACAGTAGAATCAGATGTTGAGCCTGCGATAAATTAGGCCATATATCGCAGATTACTGGGAAATTAGGCGTAAGCGAGCAAGAACACCGTCGCCGATGTACCTTAGATCCAATGATGACAACAGAAGAATAGAAGAGAAGGCGTGTCATGCCAGATCGCGGGCGTTAAACAAGTAAGAGTCAGGAGCGAAACTGCATTCCACAATCAAATGCTCTATAGTCTTCAGCACTGTTTCCCGATTAGCACGAGGAGGAGATAGTTTAACTTTAAGTGGAAAAATCGATGGCACATCTAGTGTGATAGCATTAGATACGGAAGCAACGCGGAAGATTGTGAGGGCAGATTTAATAGAAAATGGTGTTCATGGAGCTTCAATGGATCCAATTGGAGGGTTGAAACTGCAAACAGCATTCGACGAAAGTGCAGAAATGAAAAACAAAGCAGGAAGTGTCCATAAGAAATGGTGACAGGACTTTTGTCATGAAGTTTTGGTGGCCGATATTGTCGATGAAGTGATTTTGGGTATGGACTTTATGAATAAGAACCGATTTGTATTAGATGTGGCAAGAAATACAATAAGTTATGGCAATGTTGAGCTGCCGTTACAATGGATAGATAAGAACCAATCGTCAGGCGAGTTATGTTGGACCATCGAATAAACCTACCACCACTCTCAGAACCTATAATTTAAAATTGGAAAAAATTAGATGGAATAAAAGTTGTGGGTAATAGAAGCCAGTAACAAAGAACAAAATCGTCGATAGAAACCTACGTAATTGGGATCAAAATAAAGCACTGTTCCTAATGGCATATCCATCAACAACACATGACACAACACAATAACAACACCTACCATCGTTTTGGACATAATTTAAGATTACTCTGGAACTTGAAGTTCGGAGGAATTCCTACTACAGCTTTGTGTGGACAAGCGTATGTCGATAAAATAAAAGAAGATATTTTATCGAAATACACAAATTTGTCAGAGAAAGAATAAAGGTTTCAAATAATAGGATGGATCACGATATAACATCCGTGCAAATAATAGAAGATTTTAAGAAGGGCGGTAAGTCTGGCTTCACAACTGGCAACGAAAGAGAGGTTTATCACTTAAGCTGAAGGTTGCTGGGAAGGACCATATACTGCTATTACGATAATCAACGATATAATTTAACGAATTTAGAAGAGTAGCCGAGGGAAACCAAAGGTACATTTGAAACGATCGGCTCTCTATAGAGGAATAGAATTGGATTCGGTGCGGGATCTCTGCAATATAAATTCGAAATTATAAACAAACGGAAACTTCTACAATGACCTAAATGCAGGCCAATTGAGTATAAATACGCGAACAGAAAGCATAGTTTCAGTTTGAACTGGAACAGCGATAAATTAAAATCGGGAAAAAGCGATAAGAAGTGAAATAAGTGAAAGTTACAGTAAAATAGTAGTGCTGTAAAAGTAAGTTGTGGTGATTAATAATAAACTTTAGTGAAAACAAGTGCTATTTTATTCACAATCCGGTGATCGAACCTTGGATTAGTTTGAATCCGTACTAGACGAAATACGCGAAATATAGGACAAAGTAAACTGGAGGCCTAATATAACGATATCGAACAAAATCGATTCGATGCGGATCTGTCCTAATATGAAAGTTGGATTTTAAGAAGTCGCGAATTCAATTTAAACATAAAATTATTAATTTTAACATAAATAATTAAGAATTGAACTTAAATCTTTTTATGCCAATATCGGGGTAATTAATTTAAATTATATTCAATAATAATAATAATTATTATTATTATTTAAACACCTTATTATTTTTAAAATAATTTTAAATATATTTTGTAAAGAAAAACTAATAAATATTAACAAAGTTTGACAAATGCGATTAGTCGGATGTAAAATTCGCCAACTTAATAGCGATCGAATTTTGTGTTCGAAAAAATTCTCTGACATTTTTTTTCCTTTTTTGATTTATTCTTTTTAACCGACAGTCGAAGAAAGTAGCTATACAATGGTATTTACAAGTAAGGTTTAAAAGTCGTCCTTTTTATTCTAATATTGTTCTCATACACAGAAGGAACTTTTTAAAAAATTATGCCGCGAGGAACGCAACTTTTGACCTAAAAACACTTAAGGTAAAGGGTATCTGGCGCTACAATTTGCCAGATAGCTGTAAAACTAAATAGAAATAAACATACAATCAAAACCTAAAAAAAATTCATTTTAAGTGTTGTCCTATAATAGCTATTTCGTCCGATCAATGAGATTGAGAATTAACTGCTATGTAAACCGATGGTTACTAATCGAATTAAAATCTATCTCACTGTGCATTGAAAAATGTTCTGATGGAAATAAAAATAAAATAAGAGTTTGTTTAAAAGAAAAAGAAAACACGTTAAATTGTTGCATATAGGATATTTCACGCAGTACATATCAAACAAAATATGCATGTAAAATGTAGCCAATTACCAAGCAGGAATTACTTATGTTCCTTATTAATCGATCACTAAAATGTAATTTCAGTAGTGCGTAAAATTACTGCTTCTTTAGAAGCTTTCCCCTGTACAACCAGTATTATAATTGAATGTAATTTTATTTAGACAACGCATCCAAAGATACCAAAATGCTCATACTGAGATCCCCATTCCCCACCAATCAGTACCATATAAGGGAGTTCAGTCAATCAACTTTCGTAAAATAAGATTTTGTACTTTGTTTAAACTAGTTTTTGAAGTTAAATTCAGATCTGACAATCAAGTGGTTCAAAAGTAGGTTGGTTATGCGCCACAACATCAATTATAAAACCGATGAACAAATGACCGTTTAATTTCAATTATTTCTAAGAAATAGTATATTGTCCAAATACGAATGATATTCACTTAAAGATTGATTAATTAATCTCTGTGGTGTTATGCAATAGAAACTCAGCTTCAAAGGATAAAACTATTAGACGTTAGAGATTTAATCGCTCCAAGTTTCTAAATTGATTACTGATGTAGTTTTTTATTGGGATTTAATTGGGTTACAAAACTCAATATGGCGTATACACATAATAGTTTAATTTCTAGATTATAGTTGTAAATATCAGTTGTAATATTTATTTAAAACGAGAATACAATAGTGTCGATTGCCGAACAATTCGACATGCGTAATAGGAAGGGTGTACCTTTATTTGATGAATTGAACATAACTTAAATTTAAGATGGCAAACAACTTGAATCTGTTAACATCATTAATTCCAAAAAATATTTATAAGAATCACCAAATGATTTGTCGTGACAAATAAAATATTATTTAAAGAAATAAATACAAAAAATATTGTTTGTTGTTATAAATAAATAATAATAACCGTATGTAACATTAATAATATAAGATAAATGTTATTTTTTCCACTTGTTTTCATGATGGAAAAAGTGTTGTTTGTTATGTTATCTTAGCATATTTATGTATATTATACAACATTTTCAATCACCTTTCTACAAAATTTAGTAATATATTTATAGCAACATCATAATTTACAATTCTTAGAATTCTGGTGAAAATTTATTTTCTCTAAATAGATAATAAACATAATTTTGTCTGATATATTTTTTTCACAAAATAGGAAAAATGTTCATTTATTTAACTATAGAAAATTTAAAATGGCATATGTCGGACGTCAGCCATTTTTTGTCATTCTATAACAAAGTTATCAACTTGTTGAAATTTGCCCAAAAATATGGTCCATTTTGGCTGACATTTTACATGATCAAATTTTGTTTTGTACGATAATTTTCTATATATCGAACCAAACTAGTAAACATAATCCATAAGTAGGTTAGAATCCATTTAGTAAGTTAGACTTGTTGATGGTGAATACGCGTAAATCGCTTTAAGTAAAAATGTTTTTATTTAACAGCCATATTTGAAATAAAAACATTTTTCTGTACTAAATTTCATAGATATTGATTATTAGTTTTTTTTTGTAGAATTTATACACAAAAAACATATTTGGAATAACCACTTAAGTTTTAAAAATCTACCTTAGCAATCATTATATCGAAATAAAATTTTGAAAAACAAATTACTTCAAGTTAGACGATTATTTCATATTTATTTTAATGAAAAGTATTTTTGTCCTATAGTGAGTTAAGCGTTCATAGCAAATTCAAACTATATTTTCTAAACATTGTCAGATAATTACTTCTGTTTTGAAATCTTAAGTTAAAATAAGGTATTATTCATTTAGGCGAAATACAATTATGATTTCGTTTAAGCAATATGTGTTTAAAAATGAAATATTAGAACGTAATAAATATTTAGAAGATGCGCGGCGCGATATGGTTCATTTTTCATCGAAAATATCCATTTTGGATGGAACTGGTATTAAACGTTTTTCGGTGACAATTTTCTAACCGGGTCTGGCTGGCCTGAACAAAACAAACCGGTTCTTTGAAAAATCTAGGTGAGAAGGAGGTTAGTATTGAATTTTTTTGGGTGATAATTTACTTAGAAATCAAAGATTTTCACAAATTTTCTTTGAATAAAAGAAAAAGGTAACCACACCTGGAATGGCAATTTTCTAATCAGGTGAAAACATAACGGTTCTTGGAAAAAAAACAGGTGAGAAAATGGTTAAACTATACATACATATATATATATATATATATTTACATATATATATATATATATATATATATATATATATATATATATATATAAATATGAATATATATATATATATATATATATATATATATAAATAAATATGAATATATATATATATATATATATATATATATATATATATATATATATATATATATATATATATATATATATATAAATATGAATATATATATATATATATATATATATATATATATATATACATATATATATATATATATATATATATATATATATATATATATATATATATATATATATATGAATATATATATATATATATATATATATATATATATATATATATATATATATATATATATATATATATATATATATATATATATATATATATATATATATATATATATATATTAGAGTGGACTGAATCATTGAAGCCTGTTCTCTTTTTATTAAATTTATTGCCACAAAATATAGATGGAGTTTCTTCTTCCAAAAAATCAAGAGGCTCTTTTTGTAATTAAATGAATTATTGTGTTAAAAAATGTAAAATAATAATTCTTTAACCCTTAAAGTGTAGAAATAATTGTTTATCTTTTCATTTCAGATTAACCTAATCAATTAAAGGAATTTAATGCAATTCGTCCATATATAATATATATACATAATTTATAATACAGTTGATGATGGACATTGTTGTTATAATACGAATAATTCAAATATTTTAAGTTATAATATTCATAAAATTAAATGTATAAGATGTTTTAATTTCTTAATAGTACGAATACTTATAATTGTAATTTTCATTTTTATTTAAAATAAATATATTTATCATAATTATTTTGTAATTTTGTATATTATCGGTTCGTATAGTAAAATTATTTATACAATGCCCGTTCGGACGGTGAAATCAGGTTTGAGGCTATGTTGCACCTATCAAGGTAATTGGACGCTATTTCCATCGAAATTGTTTTTGACACAACTAACATTCGATTGATGTTTCCAGTGCAAAATACATTGAACATGTTCGACGTAATATTGAATCTTTCATTATTTTAAAACTTAAGTTACGTCGAAACTGCACTGAATGCATCTTACTTCATATTCCGCTTTCTGACGCAACTTACCTCGAAAATGTATTCGATAGAAACCTTACATCGAATTTCGGTGCAAGTATATGTCGGACGCATATGCGATGCTAATAGAATGGTATGTCAAACAAATTTCTAAGAGTATATATATATATATATATATATATATATATATATATATATATATATATATATATATATATATATATATATATATATGTATATATATATATATATATATATATATATATATATATATATATATATATATATATATATATATATATATATATTCTTACAGAATCGGTTTGTTTTGAAAAGTTCAGGCCAGACCTGGTTGGAAAATTATCATTCCAGGTGTGGTAACCTTTTTCCTTCCTTTATTTAATGAAAATTCGTGAAAATCTTTGATTTCTAAGTAAATTGTCACCGAAAAACATTCAATACAAACCACCTTCTCACCTAGATTTTTCAAAGAAAAATTATGTTTTGAAAAGTTCAGGCCAAACTTTATTAGAAAATTTTGTCATTTCAGTGGTGGTAACCTTTTACTTTTATTCAAAGAAAATGCATGAAAATCTTTGATTTCTAAGTAAATTGTCACCCAAAAACATGCAATTCTAGCAATTCTGCAATTCTTCAAAAATTGCCATTTCAGGTGTGGTAACCTTTTACTTTTATTCAAAGAACATTCATGAAAATCTTTGAATTTGATAGAGAACGATCAAAAAATTGTTGTGTTTTGATTAGT
The DNA here is from genome assembly GCA_963932295.1 of Tipula lateralis. Lineage (NCBI taxonomy): Eukaryota > Metazoa > Arthropoda > Insecta > Diptera > Tipulidae > Tipula > Tipula lateralis. The sequence goes on from OZ010738.1 coordinate 132,820,436, forward strand.
TAATTCCCTTTATCATTAGTAATTTTTGATTGCAGATGTGTTAGGCGTCTGCGTTGATTTAAAAATAATTATGGAAATTTCCAATTTCAGTGTTATTTTTATTTTAGTTTCAAGTTATTTGAAAATTGCTAACATTTCGGCAAATTGAATTAAAAGTTATATACATTTTTCATCGTCACTAACACATTTAAACACTTTTAGGATTTAGGAAAAACTTCATATTTCTATACTGAAATATGAAGTTCTTTCTAAAACTATCTTTAATATTTGTTAATTGATTTAGGACAGATTAGGACAAACTTCCCGGGAATAATAATTATAGAAATATTAAAGTGAACTTATAGTGTTAGTTAGTTTATTCAAATAATATTGGCGCGTTCTAAGAAAACTGGGATATTCAACAAACAGTAATGTATTTATGTTTAGAAACTTTATTTTTAAAAAGTTATTTTCTGTAAGTATAAGATTCAAGTTTCAGGCCCTAGTGGTAAATTCCAGCCATTAGTCGAGGATAATGAAATGCAAACTTCAATCGATATTCACGAAAATACGTTGGTGGAACCGATTGTCTGTCGTGAAATAAGCTTAGGTTTTAGTAAATAGAAATTCAATTATAATTGATTTTTGGAACAAGTTCAAGGATTTGAAGGTAAAAAAAATAACAATGATGATAATGATAAGGCTGAATCCGAATGAATCCAAAGTGTGTGAATTTGATGCTTCGGACGTTAATCCAAATTATTCGATTTATATGAATTTGATAAATTATTTAATACTTCAGATATTTAACAAATGGCACTGGAAATTGAATATAATTTGGAAAATGAAAATCAACCGACACCCAAAAAGTGAAAAGTAAGAAAATTTTCAAAAAACAAAAGTAACTAAAGGAAACCGTAGGATACAAAAACCGGAAAAACAGATTCCGGAGAGCAATATTAAACGTCTTGAAAAATGACGAAAGCTCTGTCAAACTTAAATATCGTTCGAAAAAAATGCCAAATAGAGAAGTTGAAGAAAATTTTTGTGGTTGTATCACCTTAACATTCCATACAAGAAGGAAGCGACTCGAGTATGTGTTAGACATACTTGCAATTTCCAAAAACCAAACAGAATATACATCTTTTTCGAAAGCTTTAGATGATGGAAACGACAATCGTATAATTTTGTCCACATAAATTACGTGAGAGTAAATATTTGTACCAATCTTATTTTAAAAATAAAGCCATTTTAGCGGAATTATGGCATTAAAATTATAGAACCAATTAAAATTGTGTTTGAAAATTATTAAAATCTATAAAAAATATATTTTCGATTTTTGTTAGGTAAATGAATTAATGCCAGTTAATGAACTAAAACAAATGACAAAGAAACATGTTGTGCGTCATTATCTCGTCGTTTCTCACGATTTGACTAGTCAAATAAAATACTGTAAAGTTACGTATAATAAGTTTTCTTGGATTTAAAAAAAATGCTAGTTTCACCAAAACAGCACTGTAACATTTTCTGTAAATCAAAACAACAGAAGAATCGATATTCTTGATTCTCCTTGCTTCAATCCAATAAAGATATTGTATATGCATTTTTGCTACGATAAGATCACTATCGAGGTATAATTTCGTGGTTTTGGTGCTTAATTAGGGGCATTGCTATTTGTGGTACGAAATTATTTCTATCGAAGAAGCTTCGGAAATAGCTAACGGTTTATATAATTTATTAAAAGAAAAAACAGAATTCTTAAATTCATGTTATGAACCGATAATTGTCCTAGACAAAATAAAAATTATATTCTTATTCGTGGGCGTGTAATGAACTTAAACTTGATATAAGTAATAAATTTCTTGAAAACACATTTAAAACGAGGGATATTAAATCCACTGGACCATCGAGAAATGTCGTAAAAGAAAAATCATTTATGCTTCAGCTCGGTACTACAGCCTTATCAGAAATGCAAAAGTAAATGGATCGTCATTAAATGGAACAAATCGATATTTTAAATTACTAAGAAATTATTCACCATAAACATCTTTGGGAAAAATACAAAAAACAAATCGATTAAAATAAATAAAATCCGGGAAATATTTGTATCAAAAGAAGAGTTAAATATTATACAAGAATGAAGTTGATTTGATGTTTTGCTCCAACATCAACTCCACAACGAAACGAAAACCAATTAATTGTACCACTGTTGATAAATTATGCAACGAAAAGAAACCGCTACCTGAGTTCAAGTATGTTAATTTAATGTACTTATGCAAAAAATAATTAGATACCAACCGTAAACTCTTAAGACATTGACTGCCCTGATAAATAGGCATACATGTATGTGAAAAGATAAGGGTTAAAAAACCTTAAGGACACAATTTGGAAAAATTTCAAAAAATATAACAAAAAACTTTCGTTTGATTATTTTTGAACGTAATTCGATCACAATTATCTTCATTGCGATAACCGTAATAAACATTAGAACTTTCTCAACTACTTTGATTTGAAATACTAAACAACAAAAACTGATCAAAATAATATTGAGTTTCTAAATTAATCAATAAATCATTTAAGATCTAAGTGTGTTTCGATGTTTATACATCTAGCGAAATATGATAAGCATTTTATCCATCTATTTCTTTTCATTTTATAACCAATAGGATAACAATTAAGATTAATGTGTCCTCATAAATTCTCTAACTAAAATATTAAATTCGAATTTTCGAATCATCCGCAATTAAGCGTATTATAGATTGGCAAATTAATCACCAATAATAAAACATGAATATAAATTGGTTATCCATTTTTGAAAATATTCCTTAGGTCATAAAACTATATTGAGCGTAATTGTAGTTGTATCTCGATAATTATGTTAACATACAATATTTTGTTCTATGCTATGGTGTTGTTATACCATCTGAAATGTTATTTTTTTTTAATCTTTCTCGCTGGAAATGATTGATGGTTTTATATTTCAACTTTATACTATAAATATACGGTACGTTATGAAACATAAATACATATTATATATGTACATACATACATACATTATAAATAAAGCTAAACATCAAACAAATTTTCTTGTTAAATATAAAAGTTAAGAGAAAGATTTAAAATTAGCGAGCGTATACGTTAATGGAAATGGAAAGCGAGTTTTCTCCCTTCTTGTTCATACTCGTATTATACTTTCTGCCAACATTTTCTATTTAATCAACTAGAAAATTATATTTAAGGACTATTGATTTTTATATACTTTTTTTTCAAAATAACATCGATTTTTACAGAAAATGTATAATAAAATAAGAAGCTATACATAAATTTATGTATGTATATTTTTTAAAGTACCAAAATGTATATTATGTTTACGCAAGAGTACGTATTGCGGTGAAATTTATATACAACAGAAGCAAGCATTTAAAATGTGAAGACAACTTTTTAATATGGGCTTTATAGATAGATACACATCATAGGATTTTATGCTATAACTGACAGGTTAAATAAATTATTAAATGTCTTATCGTCTTGTATTTTGAATGTTTTAAAACTGTAGTTTTTATAGTAACCACTATCATATTAAGTTTTTGGAAAAATTTCTACTCCAGCGCTAATATATAGTCCTCTCACAATTATTCTTTTGGAATGGCCTTTGGAACGCTTAAAAATAAGTCTAATGAGAAAAACATAACTTGTATTATATTGTGTATGTGTATATAGTGTCATTCAATAAGTCCATAGGATGACACATAGATGGCGTTACTAAAATTTTTTCCATATGAATTTTATTTAATACTAACTTTCAAACGGTACGTGTATATATTTGACAACAATCTGACTATTGATTCGTGTGTTAGCATTTTGTGGTGAGCAACAAAAAGTGAATTTCGAGTTTTAATAAAGCATTGCTTTTTGATGAAAAAATACAGTGAAAAATACTTGATGAACATTATCCGAACACTGTTGTATCGAGACGGAGATGGAAGAAAAAAGATTGCTGAATTTAAATGTGGTCTTACGAGCACAAATGATGCCGAGCGCAGTAAACGCTCAAATGACGCTGTTATTCCAGAAATCTAAAAAAATTCACAAATTGGTTATGAACGATCGTAAATTGAAGGTGCACGAGATATAGATGACGTTTTAAATATAGTGTTTACCATTTTACACGAAAATTTGGGTATGCGAAAGCTCTGTGCAAAATGAGTGCCACGTGAGCTCACAGTCGACCAAACACAATTACAACGAATCGATGCTTCAGAGGAGTGTTGCGCACTGTTAAACCGCAATAAAATGGAATTCTATCGTCGATATGTGACAATGGATGAGACATGGCTTCACAATTACACACCAGAATCCTAAAGACAGTCAGTTTCAAGCACATCAGTCAACGAACCGAATCCAAAGCGAACAAAGACGCAACAATCGGCGTGTTAAGGTGATGGCATCTGTATTTTGCGATGCGAATGAAATATTCATTGACTATCTCCAAAAAAGAAAAACCATCAACAGCGACTATTATTGCGCACTTCTAGATCGATTGAAGGCTGAAACCGCAAAGAAACGGCCACATTTACAAAAGAAAGAAGTGTTGTTTCACCAAGACACTGCACCGTGTCACAGATTGATGAAAATGATGTCAAAATTGCATGAATTGGGTTTGGAATTGCGTGCCTACTCACCATATTTTCCAGATTTAGCCCCAGCAACTTTTTCCTGTTTTCAAACCCTAAGAGAATACTTGCTGGAAAGAAATTTAAGTCCAGTTATGAAGTAATCGCTGAAACTGAGGCCCACTTTAACGCGAAAGAGAAATCGAAAAGATGGAAAATCACTATACTTGTTGTATTGTAATCGAAGGCAACTATGTTGAATAATGAAATCGTGTTTTGTCAAAATTTTATTTTTTCTTACTTATCCAACGGACTTATTGAATTTAGTCTGTCAAAACTAAATTATATAATTATTATAGTGTAATCCGAGTTATTACTTGTGTCTTCTAATTCACTAGTCCGGTTTCGATCTGATGATGATGACGTCATTGAATGACTGCATGATCGAAAAGATCAAATCTATCAAATCGATTTGTATATCAACGTTCAGTCGTGACGCGCCAGTACTAGTGAATTACAAGAACTTAACTCGAAATATCAATTTTATTCATTGGTTGTGCGTGAGCTAAATTTGCGATTTATTTAAAATGCTCCGAACGCCATAGTTGTGGACCATGAGTCTCATTGCATCGTAACACAGTTACCACTTCTCCTATTTCTCCTGGATCATTTTGAATTTATTATCACTCAATTCCCAATTAACACGACTAAACAGCAAAATTTATTAGATTTAACAATAGTTAAACTAATAATTCAACACATAACTGAACAAGTTTGTTTTAATTTAGGACAGGAAATAACGGCAAAACCGTTTATCTTCACGATTACTTCTTCTTTTGTTTTTCGTCTGTTTCCTTGTTAGAGTCCATTAATGACTAGATTTATTTACTACCTCGCCCACGACACTAGAATGCCTCATCTACGTGGTGGCATTTCCTCGCAGTCCTGTCATTTGTAGATATTACGATTTTAAACGTGCTAGTTTCTCGTTGTGTATTATGCTTTTGATCTTAAGACAAAAATAAAAAATTAAAACAAACAGCGAGTCGGTAATAATATTATATAAATCAATATCAACAATCAAAATTGGTGAATAATATTATATAAATCAATGGATTAATAATAATAACCGAATGTTAGATTCGCACTAGTTACCTGTATGAATGCCAAAGGCAGCCTAATTCGCACCTGCCAAATTGGGTACATATGAATTACAGCGTATGGACTGCCACAAAACATTAGAGAGCTGTATCCTTCGATCCCCCGAATTACTTCCACTACCAATGAATTTTAAGTTTCTCTTTAATCATGGCTCTGACCTTGAGTTTTATTATATAATTGACCATCCATCAGTTGAATAGATAGAATGATACAACTTCCTTTGTAGTTTTTGGTCCGAGGTTAAATGTTCAGTTTTGATTAAAATAATTCATCTGCCCAAAACCCATATACAAATCTTACTAATTTCAAACTAACTATCTAAACCAAATTTAAGCTTTATAAATTGTGATCAATATTTTACACAAAGATTGAATTTCACCTTTGAGCATGAATTCAATTATGTTGATATACAACAATCAATTCTTACCTTTTAATAAACTTCTTATAAATTATGTCTGTATATGTATATAGGTATATATGAGTTACAACAATACCAATGTTGTATAATACTTCTTATAAATTGATTCGTTTTATAAGTTATAATTACGAGATTTATTTATCATGAGGCGCTAATCATACTATAGTATTGCCTATAGTACTGACATGGAAGATGCGTCGGCCCATGGATTCTAAAAACTACAGGGGATCCTGATATATGTTTTCGGGATTCGAACCCGGTACCTCCCGCTCCAGCTTTAACCACTGCGACACCTGGGCGGTTGGATACTATTTAAGAACAAATCAAAAACAGCAACACTAAATAAAACTAAAGCAGAACATTTTTGGCTTTCAAACGAAATTTAAGAAATTTATACCATGATAAACCAACTAACAATGAAATTACATATATAACAAACATTTTATAACAAATATCTAAGGAATTCCACTATTATCGAATATCAAGAAATATTAGAACAACCCGATATAAAAGTAGAAGAAAGTTTTAGATACAAAAGAAGAACGGTTAGTCAGAAATTAAAAGCTTATTGATACAACAAAAAATATCAATAATAAATCAGATAGTAATAGACCGAACATAACACATAACTTTTACCAACCGATAGAAATCATACTAACATCCAATTTAACAATAATGAAACATCTTTATAGGAAAAACGATTAAAATATAATGTAAAATAAGGGTTAAGATACCCTCAATATAGAAAATGTTATCACTATAACAAATATAGAATATCAGTCGGATATAAGAACAACGATCGTAGATAAAAGATATGCATTAATTAAAGAAAGACATAATTATAAAAATCAAAATTCTGTTATGGAAATCAAAAATGAAATAGCTTCCAATAATGGTATAATCTGGAAACACAGATAAAGTAAACAAAATAGTTATAATGAACGAAACTGACGACAGTTCAAAAGTTAAAAATTTCTTAGAAAATAACAATACCATATTCAAGAAATAACCGAAGATCGTACTCAAAAATATTATAAAAAGCTACAAAATATGATTAACAAATCAAACCAATTTATATGTTGCAAGGACATACGATACATACGATCAAATAATAAAACCATCAGCACCAGTTTTACGAAGTATGTCAAAAGTATATAAAGATAATATCCCAATACGATCAGTCGTTACCTTTACTTCGGCTCCATCTTACAAAATTCGAAAACATATAACAACGGCTTACAAACAATACAATTTTCGAAAATAACTGAATTGAAACACTGAATTGTCAGTAAAATTGAGAAAATGAATATTCCAAGTATAATGCAAAACTCGCTTCTTTCAATGGCACAAACATGTATTCGAATATACAGTAAAAGAAACTTTAATCATAACCAAAACCACTTTTATAAAAAACGAAATTAATACATCGTCAACGAAATTTTAATGCTGAAAACACATGTGCATTATTATGCAAGCTTTTAAATTAGAATACACTAGTTCTTATAAAATGAATTACACGTATTCCGCACACCATGCAGAATTATGCATATTGTGTCTAATTCTAATTTTGATGCGCACCGCTCAGTGTTGACACCACACAAAAAGAAAAAATTTAAATTATCTCTAACTTCACGTGAGATTATTTCTTGTTTTCTTCATTTTTGACAGACACAAACAAATTACATTTCCACGATGGAGGAAAAAATTATATATTTCAAGAAAACGTGATTTTTGAATTACAATAAATTTATTTTCTTGTATTTCCAATATTTAAAAATTGTTTTAAATTATCGCGGATTGAAAATGCCTCTTTACTTGAATTATACCCCGTGAACATCCTGTATTGCGGCAAAGGGTTAACTGCTTGTCACCAAGTACCTTGAACCATTTCTTTTTCCTCATTTAAATGGTCAACGAAGTTATTTGACACATAATTATCCCTTAAATAGTTCCCTCGCGTAGTTTTATAAAATTATTTAGGATCTCGAATTCTTTTACTCCCATTCTCGTGGCTTTCCTAAATTGATCCTCATCCTATTCTTTAATTTTTAAAAATTATTTAGAAAAAAATCAATGTAATTCACGTTCATGTTCCTTGAATATTTCTCGCGTCCACATACGCCGAGCTGTAAATTTATTCTGCGACTCGTAAATTTTAATGACTTTTAAGTATGATAAATAACATAAATAAACTAAACTAAGTTTGTTGAAGTGGTCATAATTAATTATTTTCATTATTATTTTATTAAAACCAATCGTTAAAATTGGTTCGTAAGGTCTCAGTTGAGACGCGGTAAGGGCCGTTTACGGCCTCTAAGCCATAGATAAATAAATTTTATTAAAACACAAATTAGAACAAAAATCACAATAATCTGACAGCTTAATAAACTTGAAGAAAATAAAAAGTGGTGCTGAAAATGTCAAAAATGATGCACATGTATTTTACGTGCAAATCTGCATGTATGAATGTATACATGCACGTATGTTTTCAGCATAAAACTATTGGAAGAAATCACAAATCAAACTATTTGAATCGAGCCGACCATCGGGTTTTCGTTTTGACTCTTCGTTGATCCGAAGCTTTTAATACTGTAGATTTAAATGTAATATCTGAATATTTGCAATACGTAGCTCAATGCTTAGTAAATCTTTAAATAAGGTCTTGTTTTTGGGATCGTACCACCTTTAAATTATTTAACATTTATACAGAGAGGATAAGAAAAACAAGGGAGTAAAGCAAGAATGTCCTCGTAGGTGTTAGTTACTGTCTCAAATTTATTTTTCGATTTAAAATAGAAACAACGTGATCAACTATAATTATCTTTGTAAATGCTCATGACCTACTTTTATCACACGGCTTACCGTTCAAGTATAAATTTCAAATATTTAAAAAGTGTAGTCTGATTTAACTTTGTTAGTTGAAGTTACGAGCAAGAGAATACTAACGAACCGTCGCAGAAACGGATCCATATTACAAAAGATAATAATGCCTTTTAAATTTGTTGTGTTAAGAACATTCTAGGCGCTGTCCAGATGAACTGAACTGAGTTATTTTCGTTGGAACGCAGATACTAAGAGATTCGAGTGAGTTAGAATAGATAAAAGCCTTTCTTATGCCCACGTGTAATAAACATAATTATATAATATGAGTATTATACTGATTTATGATAATTACTTTACAGCATATACGTAGTCTATCAAATTTATTAAAATTCTATAAATAAATATTATATTTCATTTCCCAAGCTAGTTTATGAAAAAGAAAAATACTTCTAAGAATTCTATTGACACTTATATTGGATGGCAATCAAACACTCAAAGATATAAATTTCATCGATAAAATTAAATTTATTTGAAAATTAAACAACAAAAGTGAATACACATATGTAGGAGTATGTTTGCTTAATTTTATGTATGAGTAAATTTAATTTAGCAAATTTAGAAAATGTCACGTATGAAATCATTTTGAAGTAACATTTTGAAATTTATTATAATTTCGTTAATGTATATGAAAATTGGGCAAGGTGCCTCACCTTCTCGTCAAATTCACCTAAAAAATTAAAATCTTCACTTTAAAAATATTGTGTAGCTTAAATATATGTATAGGTACATATATAGTATACATACATTTTATGCCGAAAATAAATCATCGGAACAAACAAAACTTTTCATAAAATATTTGTCATACCAAACAATGAAAGAAAAATAAGTAGCGGAAACCTCATACCACAGCAACCATTTTCCATGATTAAAAAAATACTTTTTTTCTGTAGAGTCTACACTCTCCCTTTTAACCATGTATTTAGGAGGTGCTTCTCAATTGTATTTCTCTTTGAGTTGCATTTGAATACAGTAATGTTTGTGTTGTATTTCAGTAAACGATGTAAAAAGAACAACAGAATAACGAAACTAATTATGTAAGAGGTTTCCGTTTTCACAAATAAAACTCTTCAATAAAATTATTATTATTCTTCTTTTTAAGATATTATACAGCTTTATGTTACGAAAATAAAATAAAGTCACTTACCTTGGTATAACTCGCGACACCGATTTTCCTGATTGTACCGCAATCATTTTACGATTGAACATTATATGGAATGGAAATACATTACAAAACGTTAATGGAGATATTAAAGCTCTTTCCGATATTAGATTATAATCTTCGGAGATTTCATTTTCGTCAACTGATGTTTTTTCATTTTTGGATGGTGAAATTTCCGTTATTAAAAATTGAAAATGATCGGAAAGTTCAACAGTTTTACTGGAACGTCGATTTGAATCAGTTAAACTATTAAATTGATTATCATTTTGTTGTTGGTGTAATATATCTAAATTTGTTATAATATTATCGTATTTTTCGCCTAGGTATGAATTTTCTATGTCTTTGATAAGTTTATCTTTATGACATGTTTTACTGTTACTTTTATTGTATAACAATTTTCTTTGATTCAATTCATTTTTCTCCTCCCATTCTTCGATTTTTTGTCGGACTATTGATTTTTTTACAGTTTGTGATTGATTCGAATGTGATTTTGTTTTTTCCTTGTTATTATTTGTTACTTGTGCTTTTTGATTATGTTCTTGTAATGGTAATTCACCTTTGATAATTGGTTCACCTTTCCGTTTAATAATTTTTATGTCAACATCGACTCCGTGTAATTTTGATGCAACTTCTCTTACAATACCTATTACTATATGTTCTAATCCACCACGTTCTGAATAATAGTGTAAAATAAGTGAACCATTTTCTTCTGTACATCGAAACGAAGGTGCTCTCATTCCAGGATACAATGTTGCTAAGTGGTCATGTAAAGCGTCTAAATTCTATAAATAAAAATAAATATATTTTATTAAAACATTTGTTTAACGTCCTAGTTTATTGATATAGTCAGTGAATTTTATTGTATGTTGTTCCAAATTTGAATATATGTCTTTTCTTAACTTACTCATACATAGAGGCGAAATGAAACTAAAATAGAGAAACTTTTATGGCTAAAGTTCTGTAAACTAATTACAACAACTAGTTACTAAATTTTATAATACGATACTATAATGAAGACGAATAATTCGATATAATAAATTTTTTTTTTTTATTTGTTTAAGAAATCTATATTTCTGTATAATATTACAACTAATCTCAGTGATTATCTAGTAAATGTTTTGTATTTTTAAGCAGTGTAGCATCTTATGGGATGAGAAAAATCGGTTCATCCCATTTCGTCCAGTCCTTTGATTTCAGTAGTTCAGGGAACCACTAATTCTAAAGGCTTTGTTCTTTTTAGGCGCTTTGGTCCATTGGTGTGATCCAGTAGGTTCCGCAGCTCCTCGTTGTCATGTTGCTGCAGTCGCAGTACATGACTCCTTGCAAGCTTAATTATTTCATCACTGACGTATTCCATGTTAAGGTCTCGATGGAGGTTGTCATTTCTAATATACCATGGAGCATTGACAATGCTACGTAGTACTTTATTTTAAAATGTTTGTATGATCTTAACTGTAGTTTTCTTTGCACATCCCCAAAGTTGAATGCCGTATGTCCAGATAGGTTTAAGGATTTGTTTATATAATAGTAGTTTGTTTTGCGTTGTCAGCTCAGAGTTTCTTCCAATAAGCCACTGCATTTTTCTGAATTTAAAATTCAATTCTTGTCTTTTCTTTTTAACATGTGCTTTCCACCTAAGCTTAGTGTCTAGTGTCATGCCAAGGTATTTCGCATTGTCTGAGTAAGGAATTGGTTGAAAATTCAGTCTAATCGGGATGTATTCTACTTTCTTGTTGGTGAAGTTGATGTGTGTTGATTTTGATTCGTTTAGCATTATTCTCCAAGTTTTTGTCCAAGTGTTTACTGTATTAACAGCATTTTGTAGTTTCCGTGTTGACTCGAAAATACTAGTATCAGTAGTCATAATTGCAGTGTCATCAGCAAAAGTCCCTATTCTGGCTTCTGCTATATTTGGTAAATCATTTGTATACAGAAGGTATAACACAGGGCCAAGCACACTACCTTGTGGGACTCCTGCCAATATTTTCTTTAGTTTTGAGTACTCTTCTTCTTGTCTCACTCGAAAATAACGGTCATTTATGTATGACTTAAGCAATTCAAAATGTTGTTTTGGTAGATCTCGTTGAAGCTTAAATTCCAGACCATGGTGCCAAACCTTATCAAATGCTTGGGCTACGTCTAGGAATACTGCTGAACATACCTTCTTCTCTTCCAACGCCTCTTCAATCGTATCAGTGATTCTATGTACCTGTTCTATTGTTGAGTGGCCTTCTCGAAACCCAAACTGATGTGGTGGTATAAGTTTCCTAGTCTCTATAATTGGCTTGAGTCTCTTCAGAAACAATCTTTCGAAAATTTTTGATGTGGTTGTTAATAAAGAGATTGGCCTGTATGATGTTTTGTCATTTAACGGTTTATTAGGCTTAGCAATCATTATTATTTCTGCTACTTTCCACTGTCTCGGAACATATCTTTGTCTAAAGACAGCATTGATTATGTGCTGTAGCTTCCGTAGTGCTTTTTCTGGTAGTGCTTTGATTATTTTTGCTGTTATCAGGTCGTAACCAGGAGCCTTTTTATCTTTAAGATTTTTTACTTCTTCTTTGATTTCTTTCACAGTGACTGGTAGGAGAGGTACCTCGTCTATTTTGTTGACCGGTGTTAAATATTCATTCTCTACCTGCCCAGTTGGTGGTTTGAAGGTAATTTCTAGGTGTTCGGCAAAAAGATCAGCTTTTTGTTTATCGCTGCGAGCCCAGGTTCCATCAGCTTTTTTTATGGGTGGCACTTGCAGTTTAGGTCTTTTTAGACTTTTAGTGGCCTTCCACAACGAATAGTCCGTGTCAGATTTACCTGTCAGATTACTTAGAAAGCAAGCTACTGACTCATTCTTGATCTCTTTTATAAGCAGTTTAAGTTTGTTGCACAGATTATTTAGGATTGTTTTATCTTCAGGAGCTCTAGTTCTCTGCCAAGTCTTGCGAGCTCGTCTTTTTTCGTTAACCAAGTCTCTCACTTCAACTGGGTAGCTTATACTTTTCTGTGTTATTTCATGCTGGATGGGAGTACTTTCCCATGCCGCTTTCTGTATACTTTCAATGAGATTTTCCAGCTCTTCTTCTATCATATGATCGTTCGAGATCGGCACCTGTAGATTGACGCTTTCTTCGACTAGATGGCGAAAGTATTCCCAGTTTGTTTTGTTATTTGTTAGTCTTGGAGGGCTTGCTTTCCTTATTGCCGTGGAACTTATTGTCATTAAGACTGGAGAGTGATCCGATGATAGTCCTTCTTCATTTTCAACTACTAGGTAATTTTCGGAGATACCTCTGGATATATAGAAGTCTAGAAGATCAGGAATTTTATTTACGTCTGTAGGCCAGTAGGTTGGCTTTCTACTGGAGTGGAACTCACATTTTAATATTCTGCCTGCTTCAAATAGCTCTCTTCCTTTGGGAGTAGTTCGATTTGATCCCTAAAATATATTTTTTGCATTAAAATCGCCTCCAATAATGAAATTTTTACCAAGCGATTTAAAAAGTTTGATGTAGTCTTCCTTTTTTGGGTTATATCTGGGTGGACAGTAGATTGCTGATATAGTGTAGCTCTTGTAGTTTTTGGTTTCAATAGAAACAGTTGCTACTTGCATAGCTTCTTCCTCTATTTTAAGTTCTTCTTGATGTTTAATATTTTCCTTGATGAAGATTGCTGTTCCGCCTCTAGCTCTTTCTGCTGGGTGAAGAGCTTGATAGCACTGGTATCCACGAATTTTGAAATACGAGATTCTAGTAGAGTGACTTTCTGAGATTAGGCATATATCAATGTTTTTTGTGTTTAAAAATACTTCTAATTCTGAAATGCGTTGCGCAAGACCATTTGCATTCCAGGTAGCAATTCTTAAATAGTGTGTCATTATGTTTTCTTGTTTAATTTGAATGGATTAGAATTAAGGTAGTCAATGATTTCTCTAGTTTTACCTGTCGCGTCTGTTATTTTTTTATTTTGGTTCATCGATGTATTTTCTAGTGTTTCTAGTCTTTTTTCTTGTTGTTTTAGTAGCTCACTCATAGATTCTAGTCGTTGATCTTGCGTCGCCAGATGAGAATTTATAGTGGTTAACTTCTGCAGTATTTCTTGCAGGACATGATTTTCCTGACTGGGTCCTTTCTTGACATTTTCCGTTCGGCCAGCCATTTGGGCATATGTCGTGCCTTCTCTAACTTTCGCGCTATTAAGAGGGATTTGGTTTGGATAGGATGGCGTCCTAGGTTGAGAACTAAGAGTTCTGATGTTCTCTGTTGGATTTTTTTTACTATTTCTCATTCTTTGCAGCTGTTTGGCAACTTCACAGCCTCTGTAATTTGCTGGGTGGTGATTCCCACAGTGTATACATTTCGCTGGATCGCTTCTACTTTTGTTGCATTCTTTTGATGGATGTTTCCCAGCGCACTTTACACATCTAGGCTCCCTATTGCAGTATTTTCGAGTATGGTTATATGCCTGACAGTTGTGGCACTGTGGAATTCTACTGCTGTTCTTTTTTAATGTCTCAATTTTGACTTTCATGTTCAAGATTGCTTTGATTCCATATATCTTATCAATGCTCTCGGTGTTGTTAAATGTTAGCATGAATAGGGGTAGGCCGATTTTGGTTGTTACTCTTTCATCGTTTGAGTTTTTGGTAACCTTTTTCTTCAGAATGTTTACAGCATTTATGATTTTGAATCCTTTCTGACTAAGTTCCTCAATTATTTCATCAGTTGGGCATGTATGATGTAGTCCTCTGGCCATAACTTTGATTTGTTGCTCTGCTTTGTTTTCATACGTGAACCATTCAATGTTTTGAGCACTAATTGCATTTGCTAACATTCTGTAGGTTTCTGGATCAACTGCATTTACTTTCCAAACATTATTATTCAGTGCAGTGACCTTATATTTGTCGTTTGGAACTATTTTGACTATTTGTTTAATTGTTTCGTACTCACTAACATTAAGAATATTAATGGGTGGAGGTGGTATCTTTTTCTTCATTGGTTCATTTAACTCTGCTTTTTTTTGTTGAGACACGTTAGATGTGCTAGCTGTTTGGAGTTGTACATTCTTCTGTAGATTAACTAAGTCCTTGCGTGGCTGACCAGATTGGTTTATCGGTGGTTTTCTTACGCCTTGTATTGATTGTTCCACCTCAGGCGAGGATTCTGCTTTCCTTTTTTTATTTTGGCGTTTAGTTTTAACAATTTGTTTGCGTATAAAACTCGTTTCATATGCCAATTCATCATCATCTGTTTCATAGACGACTATAGCATTTTGGGTTTCATTTACTTGTTTCTTCTCACTTTTAATTACAGCAATTTCTTCTTTAAGCTGTTGAACCTCTTTAAAGAGTTGACCATTGAGTTGCATTAAGTTTTCTAGTGATTTTTTTAAACCAGCGTTTTCTCTAGTGACATCGTAGAGGTTTTCTTGGCTCACGCTTTCCATGCGATCCACACTAGGTTGAAGTTCTTCGTTTTCTTTATCGTGGCTACTTATTGACGATGTTGGTGATCTCGATAATTTGGAGCTACGTCCAAATGGATTTACATTATTTGACTTGGTCGAATTATTGCGGTCGTATGATGTCGACGACTGAGAGCCCGCTTCCACACTCCTACAAATCGCCGGTACTGGGGATCCGAATCCCTGCACCGTAGTATTTTCTTCATTATTCTCTGCCATATTGGTTTTTTGTAAGGTTTCCTTCCTCTAGCATTTTAAACCTACTGCCAGGTATTTAAAACAGCCGCTTCTAATATGAAGAACAGACGCTGACCAAGGAGCCGCCCAATGTGAGTCCGTCGCGCTTGGATTTTTCTATTTCAAGTTATACTGCCCTGACTTTATTACTTGTCTAGTAAAATGCACTAAATGCAAAACAAAACAAAAATAAAAATAATACACAACACAACAACAAAAAATTAAACTGTGTACACGTAGTTATTATGCATATTTGTCAAATGTTTTTGATTTTTCTAATTATTTGAAAAAGATCATATTTCACCATATCTTATTCATTTATCACTAATTCACTAACTTAACACATGTTCACTACAATTTTTACCTATTATAATGTTTGTCTACCATTTTATTTCATTTATTTAATTCAGAGCAAATATAACTAGTTCCATTTTGGAACAGGGCTTGTCAACTTGGACATAAATAATAAATAGTACATGAGATATAATAAATAGTACATGAGAAGGAAAGCAAAGAGCGAATGATTGTCGCATAATAAGACCACTTTAAAATTCGAAAAACAAATGAAAAATCATTTAAAAAAATTCATTCAGGAAAAACTTTTTAATTTATTACCGCAAAATAGAGAAAATACTGTGAATTATTGATTATACGTTTATATGTAGAGCATTAGTGAAATACAGCAAATCATCAAATCTACCATGTAATTAATAAATGAACAAAACTTATTTAATTGGAATTCAAAAAAAATATAAATTCAATTTGCAATTCAATGACATATTGACATATTTGTTAAAAATGAAGTTTGGTTAAATGTATAAAATTATAATTATAAGATAGTGAGCAACTTGAAGTGCAATGGTAAACAAGATTTGACCATTTGTGTTAAAAAACGTTCTCGTTCGGCTTATCATACAAGGTCCAAGATACCTGATAGTATAGAATGTGCCACTATATATAAGCACTCTAATTTAATTTATTAAATTTAATCGAAAATTTAATGCTGTTAACAGATGGGAACAATTTCTGTCTACAGCACTGCATACAATGATGCCCACACATAACATGAGCGAATTTTTCCAATGCATCAAGCAGAATTTGTTTTCTTTTATTTGTTATCGAGCTGTTAAAGAGTTATTAAAAAATCGAAAATAAATAAAATTATCATTAGTGTTTTAATAAAATATGATTATTTTAAACCAAGTACCATGCTATATTTATGTTATTGTGCAAATCTCAAAGTAGTTAAGTTGTGTAGTGAAAAACTAATACAAATAGAAGGCTATGGACGCGGTTCATTTATACTGAAAATGAGAGGCAATTGCAAGTTTTTTACATATAATACTAGATATAATTCCACGAGATGCATTTGCCATCTAGGATTATTTCAAACATTATGTAAACAATGTATACAACACTTAAGTAAAACAAATTTGTAATTTAAATCCAGTTTATTATTTTTCAATTTCTATAAATTATTCTGTTCCTCCATTTTATTTTGACTGAACACATAAATATTTTCTAAAACAGAAAACGAAATGAAAAAAAAAACTGAACTGAATTAGTAACGATTTACATTATTTTTAGTTTTATATGGTGTCGCCCTTATTCTTGTCGATGAAATTAGAAATAGATGCTGAGCAGAATACTTGCAATTCACTTCATATAAACGTGTGTATTCTAATTTTTCTTCTCTCAGAATTCTGTCCATCTGTTTCCAAATTTTAGATGTCTAATATTATAACCGTTGCGCAACACGAGAAAAACGTTGAAACTCTAAAAACTTGAACAAACTTAACCTTTCCCAGACTTATTGAATTATAACTTTAAAAATTACATACTGAACGAAGCTCATAGAAACAAATCAATAATCTTATAGAAACAAATTAATAATTAATTATTGGCTGTCAATCCCTGAATATGTGTAGACTAGAGATAAAGAAACAATTAAATATAGCCATTAAATTAAGTTGTTTGGGGAAATTGGTTTGAGGTTGTATTGTAAGAAGCAGAACCCAATATTCCAGGCATAAAATGCCAAATCCAAAATTCTATTCTAATTTATTTACGGTGCGAGTTTTTCTCTATTCGAAGGAAAATGTAACACTGTGAGTTAGAATGGAAAATATAACTACCAAATAGAAATGTGAAAATAGAATGAATTGTAATTATTATATATGAAATGAATGACAATAAAACATGATTTTTATTGTTTAAGTTTTCTCACTATTATTTTAAATTTTATTAAAACGATAGTAAAAGTATTAAATTTAAAGATTATATATTAATATTATGCATTAAGAAAGTACTCAAGCAGAAAGTAATTATTTGTTTAAGTAATTTCTTAAAGTATAATTGTATATTCCAAATAACACAAATGTATTATGTATACAATTTTTATTTTAGTCATGAACATTGTTGAAAGTTTAAGCAATAAAAATACATTGACAGTTATCAATATTATAATGATTACTGACAAAAATCAAACAAGAAAATTTGCTTTGTTGGGTATCTCAATGCGCGAAAAGAATATAGTTTGATTGTAAAGTTATGTCAAAAACAAAAATTCTAACGTAAAGCATGAAGTACATGTCATTCAATAAGTCCGTAAGATAAGTAAGAAAATCAAAACTGACAAAATCGATTTTATTATTCAACATAGTTGACTTCGAGGACGATACAACGAGTAAAGCGATTTTCCACCTCTACGATACCACTTCTATAGTACGATTTCTCTTTCTCGTCGAAATAGGCTTCAGTTTTAGCGATTACTTCATGGACTTAAGATTGGACTTAAATTTCTTTTCAGCAAGCATTCTCTTGAGATCTAAAACCAGGAAAAGTCACTGGGGGCTAAATCTGGAAAATATGGTTGGTGGGTAAGCAACTCCAAGCCAAATTTATTCAATTTTGCAATTGTTTATCGATCTGTGATTGTCTTGGTGAAACAACATTTCTTTCCTTTGCAAATGTGGCCATTTCTTTGCGATTTCAGCTTTCAATCGATCTAGAAGTGCGCAAGTCGCTGTTGATGGTTTTTCTTTTCGTCAATGAATATTTTTCTGTTCGCATCCCCAAATACAGACGCCATCACCTTACGGCGTCGACTGTTGCGTCTTTGTTCGCTTTGGATTCGGTTTGTTGGCTGCTGTCCAGCCATAATTTTTAGAATAATGGCATTCGAATTTTTGTTTCTGGAATTTTATCCCCATCCCAAAAATATAATTCGTTAATATACATACGAGTACATGGGTTGGATTTGAATGTCTAAGCTCAAAATTTCAAAACAAAAATTTCAAAAATCAAAATTCCAAAAATTTTAAAAAGCAAAATTCCAACAAACATAAGTTTCATTTTATATCCATAGAAATATAAATTTGTATTTATTGCCTTTTTGAATATTCATTGAATGAATGTTATAAATCAATCAAATCATTGTACTTAAATTGATATGAGTTTCAAATATAAACAAAATCAGTTTTAATAATTAATGATTGTATGCTTGCATACAATCTTTAAAAGAACTAGTTTGTACATATTAATCGTTATCTTTAGAATTACAATTACGATAAATGGTTAGAATTGAAACTCGTTGTTATACTTATTATTTGGAACAGTATTTAGCATCGAAGTTAATTATCTACCAAATTTAAATTCAACAACATAATTTATTTATAATTAAATAGTACAATAAATATATATTATTCGTAATATGGACATTAATTTAGTAGCCTCGAACAATGGCAAGCAATTATATTTATAAATGGATATTAATATTACCTCGATTCGCAGAAAGAGGGAATATTTAACTGAAGATGTGCTACGAGAATTAAATATTGTAAAAGTAAAGTGAGAAAATCTGTAAATTATTCTATAAAATAGTGATATCTTCGAGATCGTTCGAATAATCCAAAGTTTCAGGTGAAATCTTTATTAGGCTATCAAATAATTAAAAATAGGGATAAAAATACGACATTGCTACAGCACAATCACAAATAATTCAGAATTCTGTTGTAAAATGTGAATCTAGCCAAATTAATTTATCCAGTACACAGACTCTGAAGGCAAAGCTACCTCACTGAAAAAAAACTATGTTCATATTGAACAAATAGATTTTGTTAAAAAAAATTGTTCCCATTTAATAAATATTGCGTAAACAAATTTATAAATTGCGTACAAAAATATTATAATAAACAAATTATTTGAGTTTTTGAAAAAAATTATTTAATAAACTATTTTTTTATTATTAACAAAATTATTTTAAATATAAATATTACGTTTCTTAATACTGCAAACTCTTGTTATTATCAAAAGAATTTCTAGTATTAACAACATGTAAGAAATATTTCAAAAATTTTCTAATAATGCATTAATGTTACTCATAACCAAAAGGACGAAAGCACGTGATAAGTCAGTGATAAAAATAAAAGTTTAAACATTATTATTTTTATTTTAATTATTTAAAGCATTAATAAATAATTAAGTGAGTATATATTGATATATTTATTTTATTTTATCTTGAATGTTAATTGCATTTTGTATTTTATTATAAAATAATGACTGGTTACAAAATAACACCACATATGTTGTGGCTGCAGCAAATGGTCAAAGTTCTGTCAAAAACAGAAATTCAAGAGACATGGCATAATAATAAAGACATTAACGGCTGCCAAATGGTAACACACCAAAAGAACTTTTACTAAAATATTTAGATTAATTTGTTTTTTTTAATGTCAGATCGATATAAAGGTTTAACGCTGATGCTCCCGCAAATGAATTTCGTTTCCGTTTTTCGATTACGTGGATATATCTATGACGTAATTGTGTTGAGAAGTGATTTCACCCACTAAGTGATTGAGGCTGGTTTCCAAAAAAACGAACCTGAGTATATGCTGTATTTGTCGGTGCCATCATTCGCTCACACTAGTGATGCATAAGACGACCAAATAGAGCATTTATAAAAATAAATATATATTTATAAATGCTATATATATATATATATATATATATATATATATATATATATATATATATATATATATATATATATATATATTTAACAAACTTATTCTAGTATTAACTTAAATAAATATTAATATTACAAAGTGTTTTGTTATATTAACAAAAGTCATATATCATTTTTAAATAAATTCTTGTTTTATTAAAAAAAAATTTTTTATTTCTAAAAATATTCTTAAATATAAATAATTACCATTTTTAATATAAACAAAATTTTATTCGGTAATTAATGACGTCATCAACAGCATCGAAATAAAAAATATTTTGGTATTATTAAAAAAAGGTTTTTTAAAAAAATGATTTTGTTAATATAATCAAATGTTTTCTTTACCCAAATTTATATTATTATTAAACACGGTTTTTCTTACTATTACCTAGATTTTTTTCAGTGTAGAATCAGATCGACAGAGATTAAAACAAGCTACGACCATTTCCGACATCAACATTCCGAAAGATTTACACTTTCTGGAAGAAAAACTATTTGCTCTTTCAGAGAAAGAATTCAACGGAGAACATATGATAAATTACATGTTGATGGGAATGGACGAGACTTTTTATGTTGTGCCATCTGTCAATTGTTATTTATCCATAGAAAGATTAAAGAAAACATCGTGCCACTGACACAAGACAGGTAAAGAAAATGAAGCTGACAATTAAATACGGTAATTTAGAAAATGTTTGCAATCAAATCCGAATTGTTAAGATCCTTTGTTCTCGAAGAAGAGGTCTTTGATTATTATTCAAAATTGAACAATAATTTTGTTGAATCGGACGCAAATGAACTAGCCAACTGGTTCAATAAAATGTATATTTCCAGCAAAAAAGTAGGAAAAAATCGATAGTGATGTGGCAAATACAAATTTAAATGTAACCACGGCAGTGATGGAATATCATTGTTGGAAGAAAGAAAGAAAACCAGACTCTACAACATTATAAAATAATGGCGGAGATAGGTAAAAGTGTAGTGAAAAACAAAATAGACAGACTTCTGAGTAGACATTCAACAAAATAAATTTAACTTGATTAAAAGCGCCAAAATGTATCAAAATTAGATTTTTTGCGAAGTATTACGGTTAAAATAAAATGGAATTTTTCAGTCAGTTAAATCAAAGATTATTATATACTAAAAAGATAGTTCAATCAGAGTAACATTTTAAAATACAAAAATTATTATTCTGGGTTCCTCTACATATTGATGGGTTCCTCTGTTATATAGTAAAACAAAACAAAATCGTTCATATTGCAAATTTTTGCTTTGGTTGAGTCATCTTTATGTAAAATAATCTTTGGTTAAATATATTTTTGTTCTGTAGGTTATAGAATTTTGAAATTGGAATACTTATTTTTAGTGATTTGTACTAAGCAATTTAGTTTTCTACATTATGTGATACATATACATATACATTTACATACAGGCAAAAATATACCTGGATTTGAATGTGTAAATGAAAACATTAGTTTTCGTATAAAAGATTTTGAATTAGTTACTAAAGGATTTGAAAGGTGGTTTTCCATTTAAAACACTTAGTTTCGAATTTTCATTCATAAAAATTTTCCTCGATATTTATTTTCAGTTTCGTGTGATTTTTAAGATCGCTGATATTACACACCATTTTAAGACATCAGAGGACATAAAACCATCAAGTTTTAACGATGTACTTGGCATTTAATATTATAACAAAAAACAGTTTACTGCATTGAAAATACAATCACTTGTGACAACGAAAATAAATTCCATAGTCATCAAATGATGTTCAATATACTTTTTATTTCTGTACATTATATCATAATAATTATATTGAAATGTATCATATATAATAAATTTATTTTACTAAAAATAAAGTAAATAGTCAGTTTACGGAACAAACGTTTATATTCGACATATGTTTATTTCCTATAATCTAAAAATCTAGGGTTTATGACCGGTATCTACAATCTATTCTTTTGCTTTAAATTATCATGACACATAGTCCCATTTATGGATAAACATAACATATTTATGTACATACATATGTTACATCCATTTTAGTGGACGTAAAACCATAACAATCAGTTTTTTTTATTGAAAATTATGATTATTTATACTTTTGGATGATGACCTAACAAATAAAATACAAGTGCGCAGAAAATATTATTTTTTTAGAAATTTTTTTATATGTGACCTCATAAAAAACTAACAAATATAACCTAGAACCTACATAAAATTTGAAATAAAGGTAAAATCACGAAAATTTTGCTTTAACACACTGATGACAAGATAGCATATCTTGTCATCAATGTTCACCTTGAGACACGAAAAATTTGTATACATTAATGTATACAATACACAATTTTATCATAGTGTACTACCATTTCTATGTTTGAATTTGTGTATTTGATAGTATTTAGATTTAAATTATTTAATCGAGTGAAATCGGTTCAAAGTTTTAGTACTTACCTCACAATTCAATTCAATATAAATATTAACTCTGGCCTATTCAAAATGAGAATCTCAACTTTATACAAAATGAAAACGAATTGAGCATTGTCCACAGGTCGGTAGATGGACCAAACAATAAGTTAATGATATTTTTGTTTTATAAAAACAATGGTTATAATATAGATATATTTTTATATATAGAAAACAAATATTTAATATTTCTCATTTTATTGAAAATAATTCACACATCGACTGATTTATATTGACATTCTTGTATTCAAATAATAAATAAAAATAGGTGACAGCCAAGTAACTAAAATATGTTGCAAACAGAAACAAAAATATTTTGTGTAGCAAAACAATTTTTACAATGTCCTGTTTTGAGCAGAAATTACACAACAAACTTTATTATAATATTTATTCAAAAAATTATTAAGTAAATGGAAATTAATTAATTTACAATTAATGTGCATAAATATAAATTTATCTACAATTTTAATAGTTGAATAATTATATATTTATTGAAATAATATTTTCCGTTTGAATCCGTTTTTGACTAAAATTGTATCTAGTTAGATAATTTTTATAGAATTTTTAATAAATTCTATCATATGATTCATAATATGTAATAATATTAAATTAAAAATTAAACCTTAATGTAAAATTGACATTTTATAATGTTTATTTAGCGTATACATTTTGAGCTTGTCCGACAGAACAAAAATAATAGTATTAAAAATAGTAATATTTGTATTTTAACACAGCATTAAAAAAACTCGATTGAACTGGCGAAACATGCCAATCTAAACCAAATCATCAATCTATTTTCAATAATAAGCCTTAATTGTCAAATTTACTGTTGAAGTTTGAAAGCTAACCAAATATTGACCATTGTTTGCAGTAATTATTTTATTTATTCATCAAGGATTTTTTAATCACTGTTCACAAACATGAATACAATCCGGTTTTCTTTCAAACGTCAAAATTATTTGTGACAAATAAAACTTCTAAAATATTATATTGGTGTTTTGGTTTTGGTTGACTGGGCATGTACAAAACAATTCATTGGAGTTTTTGGAATGTTCTTTTAAAATACAAATACAGTCGAATTCCCTTAATTGGGACATATGTTTATCGGAACAGCCGCTTATTTGGGACAAATCGTAAAGAACGGAAACAAAACCAAGCAAATAACACAAACTTACTTCGCATTTTCGGGACAATATTTCGTTTAATCGGGACAGTAATCATAAAAAAATAATAATTATTAACCATAAATTTATTGAACATAGAAAAACAAACTGACAAAAAAACAGAAAAATAAAAAAAATAGAAGAAGAATGCTTTTTCGGTTCGGTTAGGTTGTAGTTCTCGTTTTAAGTTATTACCGTACAAATAACAAGTAAATTATTTTTTAATAAGTAAAGTTTTTAATGACCGACATTTTTTAATGTCCGTTTTTAATGGAAGAAAGAGGATTTGCGGCGTTACTTTTCACATCATGACAATGATCCAGCTCACACTGCTGAATTAACGACTATCTGTTATGATTGTAGGGCCACATGAAATATAGTTGACAAATTAAAATATACGAGAGGAGTAACAAATGTTCGTTTAGTTGACAAGAATTACTAACCGCATCAGTTATCTCCACTTTACTGTTTAATTAGTTTTAATTTTTGGAAATAATCGTAAATCACAAGGTGTTAGACCTTGTGATATCTGATTATTTCCAAAAATTGTTATTTCGATGCTACAGATTACATTAAAGTAACTGTATTCAATCAATTGCTGGAATAACCGGGAAACACTTTCTTTCGTACAATCGGATTATGGCTATAATTTGTCAAAATACCTACTATAGATAGTTATTTATTTTATTCTTAAGTTGGGATTTTACTATTCTCAAAAAATAAAAATTTGGTTATAAAAAAATAAAAATTTGGTTATAAAGTTTTTATTTTTGATTTTATTGATTATACATATACCAATAAAATATAAATTACAAAATGAAAACATTTTATTTGAAATTTAGAAACGCAAATTGAGTAATTATATTTTATTTTATAATATTTTAAAATAAATTTTAGTTCAAAGCCCATCCCGACATTTGAAATATTAAATAACTGGTAATTGTGTAGTCAGTGGTGTAGTTTCTAATTTAAGTCAAACCTTCGACGTATTCTAGAAAATGCTATGTGTAATAAAATTGGTACGTGGTTTAATAAAGGCGATGTGTAGTAAAGTTTATTTTGTAATAAAAGCGAAACGAAAATAATTCAGGTTTCATTGTGAGAGAGATTAAGAAAACCAAGTTTTGAATTGATAAAAACAAACTCAACAGAACGATCAAAAAACAGATCCGGTACCACGGTGAGTGCTACAGTAGCAATTTCTACATCAATTCATGATTTGATGCTATCGAAAAGTTTTAATCGATCAGGATTATATAAATGTCTTAAAAGATTCCACAGGAGCTTTCACCGGAGATGAGTAAAATTTTTTATTATGTCCGAAAACAAAATATGTGTTGGTTTAGTACAAATATCAAGGAACGTGTACGAAGTTGATATCGAAAGCCAATTTTAAAGTAATGTTTTGGCTGCAAGAGTGATGTCATATGTTCTTATTCACCCTTATAAAAGTGTGCCTTAAGAAATCGCGGTCCAAAGGATGGGGCATGGGTAGTAGTGATAGTGATATAGACAAAAAAGATACTTTATGAATATGTCTGTTTAGTAAACAAGCAATAAAGATATCAAAATGCCCGGAAAATTCGATGGTAATCTTCAACAAAATTTCAATCAAGATGATGCACAATTGTTAGTGAAATGTAGATCGGGAAATTTAAAAACAAGAGACAGATGACTGAAACTTTTTACTACTGTGACGATTTTTCTTATTTTATCTAATTTGTACAAGAATTTGTACAAAAAGGTGGTTATACCCCAAACAAAGCTACCCTAATGTTAGTAACAAATTTACTCTAATTGATGAAATACGAGACTCTATAAGATGCGACTTAGATGTTGGTTCAATCAATGAATTTCTGATTTTAAAAGATCTACCAAACCAACGATGGAAGAGATGTAAATCGAACCTCGTGGATTAAACAAGTAGTAAACAAGAGAACCGAAAAAATTTAAATGGATAAAGAAAACCGAACACAGAAAGAAACAAAACCAAACAACTGAAAGAAGTACAAAAAAACTGTTAATCCAAATTTCAAGAAAGAGTAATCTGAAAATTCAGCAGCCAGACAAACATAAAATTACTCTATTACGACCGACAAAATATAAGTTTCTATGGAAAACGACATTGATGTAACACCGACACACACACACACACACATACATTGATATGTAGATCGATAGCATGCAAATCTTATTATTCAATTTGGAAATCGTATCTAGTGAAATAAGGTTTTGTAAACCTCCAATCGACTGTCATAGTCGAAAACTTTTCTGGTTGACATAACATTTGACTTTTCTGGTTGACATCCACATGTTAATTGACCAATTTTCCATTTGTAAGCGAGCCCATTGGATTACATGTTAATTACAACGCCACTTTATCACCTTTTTCAGTAAACACGTTGTGAGAGGTTGAAATACAGCGAAATCGGTAATAGAGGAATTATATTTGTTTTTGATAATAAAAGTATGTACTATTTATATTATTAAAAGCTTTTATTTGAAATATGTTGCTTGAGTGTTTTTACACTTATATTAAGTTTTTACGCTTTTATTGAACTTATATACAACTAATTATTCATCAAGAAAACAATAAATATAGTACAATCAAAATTTTCAAAATAACATAAAAATGACTTCTCAATAAAAAATTTTTAAGAGTGCCAATTACTGTAGTCGTTACTCGAAATTCTTCTTTGAATAGAAAACCAAGTCTAGTATTTGTTTCAGTTTTATTTGAAAATAAAAAAATACGCCTATATTGATTTAAATCTTATTATAATAGCCGCGTTTCATGATACTAACTGATCTGGATCAAATCACATTTTTCATGCAAACCAAAGACACATTTAGATCCAAATTTCATTTTGGCTCAAAATGTGTCTTTGGTTTGCATGGAAAATGTGATTTGATCCGGATCAGTTAGTATCATGAAACGCGGCTAATAATACTGAAAGACTGTCTAATAGGAATGGGTTATTTTAAAACTGATAATATCCCAAAAGTCTCTTTGTATAGTTATATAATTCTCAAGGCTTGGTTCAGTAACATAAAGTGGACCAATTACATTCCAAATGGCATCACAAGTTTCAAGAATTATAAGCCGTACAGTCTCCTTTCCCATTTTCCAGCTCCACGCTAAAGCTTGAATAGAGCATCCTTGAGAAAGATATCTGAAAATAAATTGAAAAACTAAATTTTTACGAAATAATATTTAAAAAAAAAATTACTTACAGTTAAGTTAATTCTAAGCGACATTCAATATTTATTCTAATTGTTTTTGATTTTTTTAGTTGTAGCTATTAGTTCCAACAACATATGAAAGAATTTTATAGTCATCCTGGTATGAATGAAAAATTGATCTGGATCGACCTTTTTGATTGTTAAAAAGGTAACCTTGAAGTAACCGTGCACGTTCCTGGTTTTATTTATTTCACGCACACCACATGACCTTTTAATCTTTTTTCTAGGTAAATAGATCATTTAATTGGTTTAGATCTTCAATTTGTAATAACACTACTTCTTGATTCATTTTATTAATTGATTCGATGTTTTAAACTGTTAATATACAGTATTCTGGTAAATTTAAAAAATAAAATAAATTATAACAAAGAAATTTAAATGATAAAAAAATTCAAAAAATCGCATCTATTTTACTTTTATATTTTTTCAAGCAAAACAGCTGTTTTTCTAGTTTTGCATTCGCACAATATTATTTTTTTTTAAGTTTTAATTTTGGCACATTTGTCAAAAAAAAACAATTTTCTTTAAAATTTTATAGTTTCTTATTTTTTGTTTAATTCATAGATGGTTTATTGGTTTAATTGTATACACGGTAAGCTATTTATTTATAGAAATAATAATGTAAAGAGAAAAACTCTTGTTGAAGCTAGGAGTAAAACTGTCGAGGTTGAGGTAGCTATAGGCAATCTCGTTTCTTTGAACCCGTTCAAAATTGGTTTCCTATATAACTTCACACGTGATGTCTTAATTTTCCCACAAAGCTGTATTGACCTGTGTCACACATAAGATATTTAAATTAAAAAATATTAAACTGGTATTTAGAAAATAAAAAAAACAGAGCTTCTAAATATGAATTTCAACAGAAATGACACGCACTTTGAGTATTTATACTCTTTTCTGCTCCCTACTGAATCACTTGGAGTGCGATTTTTAAATCGATTATATGTTGAATTTAAAGTGTCCCGATGTTTTTGCAATCCCAATAAATTGGTCTGATTTTTCTCTACATCTGTGGTAAGAGCAGTTATTTAAATAAAACTGTAACAATAAAGAATCAAATTTAACTACTACAGTCGCTACCTCTTTCCACAAACGTGATCATATTATTTTATTTGTATAGTTAACATTCCGTATATTCCATTAAAGATACCTGCACGCTCTGTACCAAGACTTAATTCTATTATTTAAATCTATAATAATAACCAATCATTTTAAAGAAATCATAAACAGGATTTGGTATATCGCTTTACTGGTCGGAATTGATTACTCTTGGCTCAGATGAAATCTGTTGAAATGATGTACCTTCACTTTCATTAGCAAAATATGATTGAATGGAATCATTTTCCATTTCAATAAGTTCGACTAGTTTTTTTCCAATACAACAATCTTTTTGTCTCCTTAAATTATAAAAAATATTATATTCATGCTTATAATTAAATTTAAACGTTGCCGATTTTCAAAACACAAAGTATTTAATTTTCATATTAAAATGAAAGATAAGAAGCCACTCAAAATCAACAACAATATAAATATATATAAACAAAATAAACTTACCGTAATTATTCATTTTGTACTATGAAATGTAAGGAACGTCATTACTAAAATATATGTAAATAAATAATTAAGAATTCTCAAAAAAAATTTGCACAAAATAACAAAACGAAATCTCAAATTTATGAATTTCCAATAAAATGTCACATTTAAAATATGAGTTCACTGCACAGAAACAATTTCACTTCCATATACAATTTTCCTTAAAATATTTTTCCAGTGCTGAATAAAAAATACTTATCTTGATATATTTTATCAGTACTGGTAAAGTAATTTTTCAGTAACTAAAAAAATTAATTCAGTACTGAATAAAGTTTTTTACTGGAAATATTTGTTTTTTCTCTCGCACATAACCAAAAATACTTTTGTATCCTATTTTAACTCTACTGTGAGTATTTTTTCATAATGGAAATCAGGCTTTACTTAAACGAGTAATTGAATTGTTGTTATTGAAACAATAAAGTAGTTAGTACATTGCTTTTCGACATTTAATAAAAATCATTGACAATGTTTTGACAATTGAATTATATGTCAAAAGTTTTGACATTTAATTCAAACACAAAAAACCTAAAATAATTTCGTTAAAAATTAAATTTATTCAATAAAACATTTATTACTTATATAAAACTATGTAGACTCAATACTTTATAAGAATATAGAATTTGTAGATACCATACATATCTGTGTGAAATGCATTAAGCTTTACGTTCGAAACTAGTTTTTATGCCGGATTTAACATTTTCTACTATATGTATATTACTGCTTTTGCATAATTTATTTTAATTACGATACTATTTTTTTATTATATTCTTACATTTTGTATGTAATTCATTGAACAAGTTTTCCCCTTGAGATAACGGAAATTTTATGTAAATCGTATTAACATAATTTTACTTTGATAGTATCCAACCAGCTCATTTCAGAATTTCAATTAAATTTGTTTTAATCCAACGTGTTCATTTGCTTAAATTATTTTATAGAAAACGATAATGTTTATGATTCATCACACTATTTAAGTATTGCACCTAAAGCACATAATTGTTTTGCGAAATATGTATGTATATTTTTAAATTATTAGTGGAAAACTACTGCAAATCTTTTAGGTTAAAACTATATTTATATACTTATTTATCAAATTTTGAATTACTTGCCTGTAAAAAATCACGTGGTGTAGCACCCAACACTTGTAGTATTTTATCATATCCAGAATCTTGACAAAACTCGAAAAAGGTTTTACCAAATAATTCTAAAATATCGTCTGCAGGAATTTCTGTAATGAAAAATTAACAATTTATTATTATTTAATTAATAAATTTGGTAAATTGGTTTTGTTAAATCTATACACTACTACACACTTTTGTCCAAATCGAAAAAAAAATTATTTTTTTCTGAATTTTAATATCAATAAAACATTCTGATTTAAAAATTGAATGAAATACAAACGACTTAGTATATGTATTTCCAAATTTAGTTTTTGTTTGAAGGTTATTTATGAAAAACGATTTCATTCAAACGAAAGCCGTGGCTAGTTGCTCTATTTTGGCAATGGTTGCTTCAATATTGGTTTTCAAATGATCAATTGTTTGTGAATCCGTACAACACTTATCCTTCACGGCATCCCACAATTTTACGTCACATTTCAACTGAAAATGCGTCGATCGAATTTTTAACGCAGTTTCACAATTGTGACGCGCGTTGTGTGGCAAGGCGCACAATCTTGCTGGAACCAAAGGTCATCCAATCCAATATATTCAAGAGATGGCCACAAAAATATGTTAACAATGGATGTATTGACTTCTACACAAATTGCCTTTGTTGTCTTTGTTGTAAAATTAAATTTTCAACATTTCCCACCATTGTTGAAGTGTGAAGCGACTCATTTCGTCAACTAGAAAAAATTTACTGAATTTCTGTCAACGAAAGAATGGCATTAGTGTTTCCAAAGCCAAAGTAACCGATATGTCAAATCTGAACAGGTTATTCGAACAAGATAAAAAACAGATAAAGGAAAACATCAAATAACAAGTAGTTTTAACTTAACAGGATTTGTTAAACTGTGATCTAGTGAACTTATAAATTTTCAACATAGATCTTATGCGAGATCTTAAATTATTCGCTTACAAGGAGCAAATCACGCAATTAAGGAGCAAAGTGACTATTCGTTTTGTTATCGGGCTATGCTTGGACTTTATAGTGACGCCAATACATGCGGTCGATTTATTAATTTTTTTTTTATTAGTTCCATAAACGAGCACAACTTTTATTAGTGCTGGAATACAATCCGTACTACATTTTAGCTTTTGTACTTAATAAATATAATTTTAATAATCTTGTAATCATCTATTTTTGGGACATTGCTTAGTTTGCACGGAGCTGTGATTTCACAATTCTTAAAGATTACAGGCAGTGTCAGCAGCCATTTTAGGTAGAGTCTTGTATGAAAATCATTATTATGTTAAATTAATAAAATGCCGAAAATTTTGTATACTTTTAAGGAAAGAATAAAATAAATATGTCTATTATTTAAGAAGCAAACCGAGTGTTTAAATTTATTAATTTATAAATTAATAATAAAATATATATTTTATTACATTCCAGATGTATAAAATGGATTAACATAAATCGCCTAATAGCTTTTTAAACATATTAACAACTATGATATTAAATAAACAACCCCTTAATGATCCAATGAATATATATAAATATATATATATATATATATATATATATATATATATATATATATATATATATATATATATATATATCACGTATCATTGAAAACGTAACATAAATTACTAACATTTAAATAATGACGTGTAACATTAACGTTTCTCTAAAAGTGAACCATCCACGAACTTCCACTTGAATGATTATGTGCCACTAAGAACAATTATGCGCCAAAAATTTGAGTTATTTATTATAGGATGGCGAACAACATAATGTTTTTGTGTTTCAAAAATAAAAAGTTTTCGAACGATTGTCAATTTTATTACAGAGCTATCTGGTAAAATAAAGATTTCACATGTCTTGTTGGTACCTAGTTTTTCTTAATACATCGATTATAGTAGCTTGATAAACCGAAATAAGAATTGAAAACTGTAAATTTTTAACAAATAGTAATTCGATAGTAACATTATTTTTATGTCGGAATTTCGTTAATTTCACTGTCAACCAAACTATCTTCTTGCACGTTGGGCCTAGGCTTGTACTTGTCTGTTATAAAGCCTCTTTCTTTAAAATAATTCACTAAATGATAAATAATCAGTTTTCATCATTTCACTCAAAATTTCGTGTAATGTAGAGAACAAATTAAAGTATAATAATCGTGATAAACAATTATGGTGAAAAACAGAAAATCGGTTTTCACGATCTACCTAACCTCAATGTAATTGACTCAGTAGATCAAACCTCCATTTATAAACGTTTAACAGCTGTCGAAAGTACACAAACTTAAATACTTGCAAAATGGATGTGTAATAAATTAGTCGAAATGTTTTTTTAATAAAAGAAAACAAAACGGAAATTCGATATTTAAAATTATAAAAATCTAAATTGAAATTAGTAGGTCAAGCATGAAATTTGACACTTTTACTTGGAAAGGTATGGAAGTGGAAGAGTAAAATAAAATAAAAACCGCCCAATTTGTAAACAATTATGTATTTCTGCAACCAGCTAGATTTCCCGAAATCGATACAATTTTGACCTTGTAAGTAGAGAGTACATTTGAACTAATAAAACTACAAATGTTTATATTTATAATTAATTATTTTTTTTAAAGTAAAAATTTTGGTTGTTTTTGGAAAAGCTCGCTTCATCTTTTTTTAAGAGAAAATTTAAACGTTCGTTAAAATTAGCAATACAAATAAAAATATTTCGGACATGATGCATTTATTGGAGTTTGGATGCATTTAATGAAATAAAATTGCAGCCGAATTTTGTTAGCTAACAATTTAAGAAAGTTAATGAATTTAAAGCTTTAAACTATCCTCCAAAACTCTATCTGCAATTGTGTTTGTTCTATACTATCGTTTGTAAATTGGCAGCTCGGAGCATTTATTCAGCTTTTTATTTTTCTCAAGTTTTTTTAAAATGTATTTTGAGGATTTTTTGATCGAATAACGGCTTGATCAAGAAGGGATTGATCTTCTTTTTTTTAGATATTTGTTTGTATTGTGCGATTTGTGTAGTGACTTGTGTTCCAATGGTACTCTAGCGAATTAAAAATGTATTTGAAATATTTTATTTTTATTTAACTGTGACATGACAAATCATTAATAATGGCGAAACCGTGTTTCTAGTTAATATTTACAGTGGATTGCAATAATAGGAATGGGTTCACTTTAATTAGATATTTTGTTGTATCCTTATCCTAAATTAAGTTAAAGTGCAAACATAAAAAAGGGAAAAGTAATAGCGAGGGGAAACGAAAAGTTAGAGCGGAAACTGAACACAAATTTAAAATTTTATTGGTGATCTAATCTTTAACATTCAGTTAACTGGCGTTTTCGAAGTTCATGGTTTCTCAATTACGCACATTTTTACCGACATTTATTAATAAACAGGCTCCTGTACAAACTTATAGTTCGTTATATATAAAATAAAAATAGAACTATTTGTAAATAATAAGTTATTTATTTTTTTGAATATACCTTCGATTAGTAATGGAATACTAATCAAATTAATACTCACTGAAGCTCCAGTACCCAAAACGTTCTGTCGGTCAAATTTTATTCAGAATTAAAGGAAATTCCGCTGGAAAAAAAATTACCTGAAAATAAATTTTGTCTTTTCATAAAACATAATTCTATTTAAATGAAAAGAAAGCGGCTATTATCGCGAATTAATGTTTAAATCTAAGTTTTATTTATATTTCGATAACAAACATTACTGATAAAAACATTAATTGAATGAATTATGTCGTGCTAATGATAACGGTAGGATTAATAATTATATAAAATATTAAGAATCATTATTGTTCTTAAAAATCTTTTTAAATGTATTAAATTTCATTAAAATATATATAATTCTTATTTCAATTATATAATATTCTAATCATAACAAATAGGGTTTCGCTTTCATCTTAAATCTTAAGGTTAAATAAAATGTATTAAGATAAAAAATTTTGTTTCTTGTTTTACTTAAACGTTGAACAGTTAAAGAACCATTATTGAAAACTCGAGTGATTATATTTAGGAAACGGAAAACAAATTTTTATACCTGTATAATTATGAAAGTAAACATAACATAAATTAGACGCACAAACATTATCTTTGATCCCAAAGAATAGAAATATGATATTTTTTTAACAAAATAATAATTCGCATCGTTTGGATGAAAACAGACCGTTTTCAATAGTCATAATATTTTTGTTGCTAGGAAGTTTGGTTTGGTCCAGAAAATTAGACTTGTTTATGTTTATTTTAAATATTTATTTAATTTTATATCTTTACAGTGTAGGTTTCTGTAGATAAAAATCTATCTATATACAAAAAATAGTTAAATAATTTTATAAGAGTTTCTCTTTGTGACATCTTCATGAAAAGCCAAATCATACAGAATCAAACGGAGAAATGTAACATCCTTTCAAACTTACATATGCACTATGGTAGGAGCTTTTGAAGTACGTCACACATTTTTTTCCTCACATTATTTGTATAAGTATACAACTCCGATTAGAATATAACTCCAATTGAATTATCTATTAGTTATAAAACGAACACTGTTATTATTTTAAAATTTAAAAAAAAATGAAAATAAATGCAAATAATCCAATATTAAATTTTTAAAAATTTAAATATTTTAAAGCATAATTTATTTAAACCCTAATTATATCAAGAAAATTAATATCAGTGAAAAGATAATATTTTAAGCATTAAAAAATAAACTTTGAAAACTATTTAAACCGTTTTAATTCAAATAATATATGGATGTACTAAATCCAACACCAAAATTAACCACAAACCAAGAAACCATTCTCATTTTTTCCAATAAGAAAATCATTTAATATTATATTACCAGAAAAAAATTTCACTTTAGAGACATTTTTTTTCTGGTAATATAATATTAACTAGTTCAAGCGTCCAATTCTAGAGGTTTTGAAGTGTGACTAATAAAAGAGATTGATAGTGTATTGTCTTGCTGAAAGCACCGCATGCTAAAGTCGCTCGACCTTAAGATTTTTTATCAAATTGTTTTCTTGTCAAATATGTTAGAGTAAATTTTAAATCGAATAGACTTGTTCCTAGACAAGTTATTTTAGATTTCAAGTAGACAATATTGTCTACTTGAAACAACCTAACGATAAAGTCGCTTGACCTAGAGATTTTAATAACCAATTTTTTCGTATGTATAGTATATTGACATACATTTTACTCGAAATTTGATGGTTATTATCGGGCAATCCTATAGATGTTGATTCAGGTTTGACTGTTATATTAGGTTAACCAGTATATTGTCTACCTGAAACCACCGCAGATTAAAGACGCTTGACCTAAGGATTTTTAAAGGATTCTTTTCTTGTTAAGTATACTGATGTTAATTTGACTCGAAATTGGATGACCATCTTAGAAATGATGATCCAGGTCTAACTATTACATGAGATTTGTTAGTGCATTGACTACTTGAAACTTTTTCTTTTTAATGTAATATCGGCGTATGGTTCTTAATTCTTTATTTTAAAATATGTAAGACGGATAAATAATACTCAATTGAGTTTTATTTATGCGTCTTAACTTAAATTTATTCTAAAATTTCTTACAGGAATGAATTTTTTTCAATAGGAATTGTATTTACTAATGTAATTCTTAAAAAATCTGGGAGCTGTGACATACTTCATATCCAGCTATGTTAGTCCAACATTTATTTAACTACCTTACTTAATAGCGGAAATAAATGAAAGTATAGACTATTACAGAAACAAAACGCCGAGATGAACAAAATTCAGACCCTCTTTCTATTTCCGGTTTTTGTCGATCGTTTATCTATCTCGGATTTTTCACATGTCGATTTTTGGTACACATCGACCTTTTGACAATGTCGGGCTTTTATCCATATTAGTCTTTCGGCCATTTGCTATATTTTTTCAATGTCACTCTGTCTTTATCTTTGCAATCTGTTTTGGGCCTCAACTCAAGGCTCTCCCAACTATTTCGCGGTTTGCTTATTTATGTCTAACTTCTTTACGTCATTATATCGCGTATTACGTAGTACCATCAAATGTGCAGATAGCGCTATGCTAGCCTATAGTACCGACATCGAAGATGGGTTGACCCATGCCTTCTGCACTCCAACAGGATGTGTTTATTCCCACCACCGATCTTTATAAGATGGAGTGAAATACCTTTTGCATATTCTGCCCCTATCGGAATTTGACCCCGGTACCTTTCGCTCCAATTGCCGCAGCTTTAACTTCTGCGCCATTTGGTCGGTTTGTCACTGTCGTTGGCTTTTTGTTCACGTCGTCCTTTTGTCTTCGGATTTTTGTTCATAGCGCCCTTCTGCCTCTATCGGTCTTTTGTCAAAGGCAAAGACATTTCCTGAAAAAATGAAGTATCCGGATTTATTTATTCTAGAGCATAAGCATTGATTTAGTAATAAATTTAAATTTTTACTAGCTCAGGTTTTAATTCTCAGATTGGCGAGTCTGACTAATTTACATTAAATTATTTCTTAAAACAAAACCATTTTATTTACGGTGATCATTTTGAAATTTCTTGTAAATATTTACAAAAAATATTATTTAATTTAAGTTCATATTTGTAACAACATACTTGCATCTATTAAACAAAATACAACAATCGTATTGTAGACTTTAACGTGCAAAGTGATAGAAGTAACCTGTCAACCCAACGGTACATTCGTATCAGCCATATCTGGAAAATCCTGTGTAAATGAGTATGTTTTTAATGCCACAAACAGACTCATGGTGCTAATCGATGACTCTATGTCAATTTGCATTTTTAAATTTTTCCAAGAGAAAAACGATCTGGAATTGAATACTGAGGAACAAGATCTATCATTTCATTTATCTACAGTATACTAATCCGATGGAAAGGACTTTTAAAGCACCATGACCAGTAAGATTCGCTCACAAGATCCTCAGTTCATCCTTTTTCAAAGACCGCGTGAATACTTTGATAACTTCAAGTTATGTTCACTTATAGATTTGATTTATTTATTATTTATATCATAATTAAAAGATAAGGGTATGGCTGGTTCAGGACTTCAATTAAGGTGAATTATAAAACAAATTTAGGCACAGGCATATTTAGGCACAGATCAATAATATATTCAGCATGAATATTTCATTTGAAATGAGAACTATAAGATCAACATATCGATACATTCATAAATCAGAGACGCATTAATATTGTTAGCTATAAAAATGCTCAATCGATTTTGAAAGAAAGGCTTCTAGTTGCATTTTCACCCAAAAGTAACATAGAAAATAAATTTAAACATAACGGGGTTATTGTAAACTTAAGTCATTATGTTTAAGCGTTAAAGTTGATTTTATTGAATGGGTTTTATAATTCAATTATAAAAAAGTTTCAGTAGATTAAAAAATTTTATTATACCATCTAGATCATACAATCTTGATTGAATATCACATTATCTAGATGTTAGTATTTGTTTAAGTTAAAAGAACGTAAATATATTGAGAAATAAAACGGCTAAAATATGTAGTTGAATCCTATGATACTTAAAAACATCAATGTTTGCGATAGCAAGAAAAAGATTCTTTTAAATTACCATTGACCCTTTTTATGACGTATATATTATTTCGTAATATGTATACGATAGAATTTTTGGGTTAATCTTTGGGTGGTTCTTAGGTTAAAAATGTATATAATATAAATATTTATATAAGTATATATATATATATATATATATATATATATATATATATATATATATATATATATATATATATATATATATATATATATAAATAAATATATATATATATATATATATATATATATATATATATATATATATATATATATATATATATAAATATATATATATATATATATATATATATATATATATATATATATATATATATTTATATATATATATATATATATATATATATATATATATATATATATATATATATATATATATATAAATATATATATTTATGTTCTATATAAATTTATACAGAGCTTTTCCTGTTTGTAATATTTTAACTGATAAGAAAATTTCAAAGATTTTATTTCATTATATTTTATAATTTTTAAATTAAATTTTTTTGTTGCCAATTTATACTTTTCGTCTGTTTTCTAATCTACTAACATGGTACTAACCATGGTAATTATCCATATTTAAGGGTGCAATTAACGCCTTTACACAAAAATCCTCTTTAATTCATACATATTGTGATCGTATAGAACACAAAACATATCACTTGACACGTGCAATTTATATTCATCACCTAAATTAGTACAATAACGTCACTAATTCTTAATATTGTTCCAAAGCGCATTCTATACTGTTTTAAATAAACAATGAGCATAATTCACGTGGTTTTAAACTGATCGTACTCTACCTTTAAACTCGGTACACTGCTATACATAACCAGGATGGAAATGCATGTTAATAACCATGCAATGCTAGATGCAATTGAATACCCTCAAATAAAGACTGCAGAGATGTTCATTGATAATTCATCCTATGAAGAATTCAGTAAAGCGATGCCGAGATTAAAGATAAATCGTTAACTCGGAATTGTGTGGAATGAAAAGTGACCACGTTATGTCAAATCTTCACTTTTCCAAACTTAGGTGATCAGCATACAAGTTTAGGAATAATATTTCCTTTGGCACTAAAAATTATCGGTGACTCCTTCCAAATCGGACAGTCACTGATCAAGGTTTTTCGCAACGGATGATTTTTTCCAAGTACTGTTAAACTTTTAGCGGTATACAAAAGGTATTTTTAGGTTTCAAGCAATTCTTGAGTATTTCGGAAAAGAAAATGATAGTAACACAGTCACAACGCTGTAAAATACTACATTTTTCATATTCAAAGCATAAGAAGGAAGTTTAATGTAGTAATAGTATTTGGAATTTTTTCAGTAATTCTTTCAGTACAGTGAGAACCACAAATTTGAATGACTAATAAGATTCCAGTTTCTATTATCTCTCCACTTCTCAAATCAAAATATCTTGCAAATGCAGCTGAAATTATACGGATTATATTGATCAGAACTTTATCATATGCGGATGTGAAAGTTCGATATTCCAGAAAATAATCATATATGATATATGAATTTGGCCCCAACACGACGTTGATGGCATATACCGATCAAGAATTTAATTGAAAGACCCGAGTACGCGGACTCGAGCATATTCTGTGAATATGGAAAAAATGATACAGCAATCTTTTAAGAGAGAACTGTCTTTCGGCTAGAAATGAAGTGCCTTAGCGCATTTATACAACATACTTAAACACACTCTTTGATCAGTTTTACCAGAGATTTTATTATCTTAGGGACAAATCCGTATACTTTTTGTAAAATCTCTTAAACTCTGGATGTGTGTTAGTAAAGTTTTCATATTATTGTATATGTATACTTGTATGTATGCGAAAGAATTGTATTTCTAGTGTGATTTTTACACCAATTCTGTTCAAAATATATTTGAACAGAAATTACATATAAAATCTTTCCCCAATTCCCTATGTCCGGGGAATTACCGGAATTGGGCCACAGGGTGAGAATACTTTACAAAACAACAATTATAAACGACATAGATTTGTACATCTCGTATAATTTCTGATTTTACTAACAATTTTTGCCAGTTAATTTGTAAAAGTGTATTTTTCGAATATAATTGTACTTTGTTTGATTTTAAATCAAATAATTTATTTAACTGAAATCAAATTAAGCTGAAAAACATTCAAAATAACAATACCGATTCATCAATCCTTAATTATATTTAAATGTTTATAAGTCTAGTATTTTATTAATGTTGAACACTAAAATTCTTAATTTTCTCTAGGCCTTTTCCATTGGTATAGATGTAATTTATATACTAAATAAAATACAACAGCCAGATATTAAAATACGTAATAAATAATTCTCTTGTCTATTTTTATTAAAGGTATTAATAATTTTTATGTGGCTTTTAAAGTTGTGGTTTTATATACAGCACACATATAGATAAACTTATACCTAAATAAAAATTAATAATTAAATTTTATTATATTTTCTATATACATACATACTTTTAACTTTTAATTACCTCAAAGTTATTAAATAATAAATGATGAAAATATAATAAATTAACAATTTTTATCACGATAATCGTGATATAGGATTTTTAAATGCTATTATTTTAATTAAAATAATGATATTGTCTTACTTAAAATTTCAACAGCGGCACCAATTAAATTATATGTGATTTCGTCATCGTAAATTTGACGCACTAAAAACTGTCCATCCATATTTACATCAGCTTTTTTTCTGTAATCGAAACAATAAAAATAATATGATATGGATTAGTGTCCAAGTAAAAATTGATGATAGTAATATAATAATAATGGTTTAATTATAATAATTGTATAAATTAAAAAACAAAATCCAGTCATCATAAATTTGGTAATATAATTTTGTATTCATATTTAATTATTACATACGATTATGAAATTTGACATGATGGAAATCAACCAAACTAACCTTATTCGTATGTTGTTGTACTTTTAGTTGATTTACAAACATACCCATGTAATTATGGATTTTAATAATAAATAAGTTTTTGATTAAAGTACATTACATATACATATGTATAAATACATTATGTATGGGTCGAATATGAGGTAGAAAGCTTTTATATGTAGAGCGGTGTTTATGTAATGACACCTAACACTGTTTAAATTGTGTGACAGTATATATATATATATATATATATATATATATATATATATATATATATATATATATATATATATATATATATATATATATATATATATATATATATATATATGTACATATATATCGAGCGACACGAAAAACTGATATTGAATGAATTATCAAGTATTATTTGTTAATTTGCATTAAGAGCAACAGGATAGCGTAATGAACGAAATAGTGTCTGATGATTACTTTTCTGACCACCGCTATCCTCAATATGAATTATTTATAACACCTCATATAAAAAATAAATTTTTATGATTAGGATTAGGTCGACTGGAATACTCTTTAACTATTATGAATAACGCACTGCTGGTTGCAAAGCCAGCTGTATCAATATAAGAGAATGATGACTTATTCATTAACTCAAGCTAATTGAAAGTTAGTGAATTCGTTCACAGTAGGCCTCTGGGAAAGTCTCGCCCCAAAACGTAGAAATACGAATATACGAAACAAATTCCAAAAACGTAGAAATACGAATTAAGAAGTCTAAGG
Organism: Tipula lateralis; assembly: GCA_963932295.1. NCBI lineage: Eukaryota > Metazoa > Arthropoda > Insecta > Diptera > Tipulidae > Tipula > Tipula lateralis. The sequence goes on from OZ010738.1 coordinate 132,862,192, forward strand.
AATTTATAGCCTTAGTAGTATTATACATACAAAAATGCTAGGTTTGTGTTTCCCAAAGAGATCAAAGTATACCATATATCGGATTCCCAAAAATGCTTGCATCTGACTCGTCACTCGTAACATATTTATCTTTAAATGAACAAGTTAATTGAAAGCTTAATATCACTAATTTTGGCAGAAAACTAGTACCTGCGGTGAATACCTAATCACCCAATTGAATTCCTATCTATTTACAACATCCTCAAAAAAAAATTTCATGTTGTAATATTTCATCTGGCAGAATTCCACGCGACGCACAATCAGCTGGATTATCTTTTGTGGGAACATGTCGCCAACTATCTCGTTTCACAATTTCCAATATTTGAGAAGTTTTGTTTGCCACCGGATAGGAACATCTGACAGCCAATCCAATACAATGGTTGAATCTGTCCAGCAAATCATATTAGATATCGATATAGTTAATGTTTCAGTGACTGATTTTGCAAGTTTTGATAAGAAGAGACGCAGCACACAGTTTGAGTCGTGCCACTGTAAGTTTCTTTACTGGTACCACTTTAGATTTAGCTGCTATCATACAACAGCTGTAACTGTTTGAGCTTGTAGGTTGTCGCAAATAAATAACCACTGCATACGCCCTCTCACTTGCATCGCAAAATCCGTGGAATTCGATGTGTTTACTGCGAGTACCTAGCCATCTCGGTATTCTTACTTCTTCTAGGTGATGTAGTTGCTGTCTGATATTTGACCATTGCTCTTTTATAGCTTGCGGTAGTTCATCATCCCAGTTCATTGCTGTCAACCATAATGTCTGAAAAAGGAATTTTATCTTTATAATTACCGGAGACAGCCAACCTAATGGGTCGAAAATCTGACTGCATTCTGATAAAAGCTTTTTTTTGGTGAATATTGGATTTTTCAAGTTTACATTATTTGACCACACATCTAGCTTCGGATCCCAATGCAACCCCAATACCTTCACAGTGATATCTTCCTTGGTAAACTCTTTGACACATTCAGCTCTGTCTTGTTTTGGTGTACTGCCTAAGAATTCATCCGAATTTGATATCCATTTTCGCAGACGCATGCCAGCACTATACCAAGCATTTCTATTAGATTATTCCGTAACAGTTCAGCCTCTTCCACAGTACTGGCTCTGCAGCTGCAGGAAACTTATCATGATTTGAAGCTGCGATTTCATTCAATACTCGTGTTGCTAAATATGGAGCAGCTGTTGTTCCGTATGTTAACGTTTTCAGCTTAAAATATTTCATCGGTTGTTTCTCGTTCGACCTTGATGTGTAAGATGATCCTTATGCACCAAAATTTGTCGATACATCTTTTCCACATCAGCGCTAATTGCTATTTTGTGTAGTCGAAACCGAAGTAGTATAGTGTAAATCTTAGGTTGTACTTGTGGGCCGACCATCAGCACATCGTTAAGCGAAATCCCAGTTGACGTCTTCGCAGAAGCGTCAAACACCACACGAAATTTTGACATATCCGCTTTAACAATTCCATGATGCGGCAAGTAGTTCATATTCTCGGCCTCGACACAATTTATTTCTGCCATATGATTCAAGTCTAAATATTCTATCATGAATTGCATATACAACCTTTGAAAATCATTATTTTTGTGGAATTTTCGCTACATAGCTCTTTGTCGGCTTACCGCTACATTTATTGAATTTCCAAGAGTTCTATCTTTGAAGTTAAACGGCAATTTAACTATATATCTGCCATCAGGAGATCGACAGGTAGTCGTCCTAAAAATTCTTTCGCAATTTTTTTCTTCTTCCGTTAGTTGTTTTATTTTTGGAATTTCTTCAACTTCCCAAAATTGTTTCAACATATCATCCACTCTGGTTTGATCCACATCACTTTGATTCATATTGCTGCTTGTTACCCCTGAAACTTCAAGCTCACCTCCTAGTATCCAACCGAAAATTGTTTCTACTGCAACTACATTGCAGTGGTGTTTAATACGTCCTGGAAGTAGTACGTTGAACACATGCTGTACGCCTAAAATGATATCAACTTCTTTGGATATGTTAAATTTTGGGTCAGCTAACAATATGTTTTGATCAAAACAGTCATAATCAAAGGATTGGGATGGTAGTTTCGAACATAGTGTTGTCATAACCGCTCTGGTTATGACAACACTATGTTCGAAACTACCATCCCAATCCTTTGATTATGACTGTTTTGATCAAAACATATTGTTAGCTGACCCAAAATTTAACATATCCAAAGAAGTTGATATCATTTTAGGCGTACAGCATGTGTTCAACGTACTACCTGAATTTGGTTTTGGTTGTCATGTAACAAAATATTATATAAATTTATATTTCTTTTTTTTCATTTTCTTTTATTTGTATTGTGGTGCCATCTATGGTGAATTATTTTGTTAAAAATAAAATTATATTTTTGTTGTAAGAGTTCAGTGGAAAAAAATGAAGCAAGAATAAAGATAAAACGAGGAATCAGTTGAGTTTGAGTTTTTGAAGAAAAAAGAATAAAACTGTACACTAGAAAAGAAAGTTTTTTTATTTATATTTTTTGGACAAACAACGTTAGTCGATACGTTACAAAGTGGCAACCCAACGTGGAGCTTTTAAAAAACAAAAATAAAATAAAAAGCAAAATTAGTTAATTGCAATTTCCGTACAATTATTACATCACTATCAGCATTGCAGTTTTCGTAGTCATAATATCACTGCAATTTTTGTAAAATTGTTACGTCATCATCAGCATTAACTTCAATCGTCGCCATAACATCATTGAAATTTCCGTACAATTATTACATCACTATCAGCATTGCAGTTTTCGTAGTCATAATATCACTGCAATTTTTGTAAAATTGTTACGTCATCATCAGCATTAACTTCAATCGTCGCCATAACATCATTGAAATTTCCGTACAATTATTACATCACTATCAGCATTGCAGTTCTCGTAACCATAATATCACTGCAATTCTTGTAAAATTGTTACGTCATCATCAGCATTAACTTCAATCGTCACCATAACATCATTGAAATTTCCGTACAATTATTACGTCACTATCAGCATTGCAGTTCTCGTAACCATAATATCACTGCAATTTTCGTAAAATTGTTACGTTATCAGTCCTAAGTCAATCAATATCTTCGTCATTACAATTTTAATAAATTCCTCGATTTGGAAAACAACAGTGACTTCATGCGAAAGAAACCCGTAGAAAAGCCAACTATTCCTGACCAACGTCCAGCAACGAGATCGACCAGACGAAAGGAAACATTCAACTATAATTCAGGTAATAGTGTTTTAAAATATCAAAGCAATCATAAAATGGCTTTATCTGTAGCTCAGTTTCAAGAGATGCTTGAAACTATCCGAGATACTTTTAAGGTTAATATAGAAAATTTTGAAAATTGTTCAGCTAGATTTAACGGTAAATTAAATTCAAATGTTCATACTTTTGTAAACACAATTCAAATTTATAAAGAGTGCAAAGGGATAAGCGACGCGAACGCCTTGAAAGGGTTACCTTTACTGTTGACCGACGACGCTGCAATTTGGTGGCAGGGAATAAAAACAACGGTAGATTCACATAACGATGCGATTGCATTATTAATTGGAAATTTTGATCGAATTAAACAGCCACATGAGATTTATATGGACATTTTTTCCGTAAAACAGGATGACACTACAAAAACCGATACGTTCATAAGTGAAAAACGAGCTCTTTTCGCAAAACTACCAGACGAAATAACAGAAAAAATCCAACTTGATATGGTGTATGGACTATTATCACGTCGACTTCGCAAGACAGTTAAACGAAATAGTTTCACTACGTTTGCCAAAGTAATAGATTTAGCGCGGCTCGAAGAAACATTTCTTGAAGAAACAAATACAAATGTTAATAGAAAACCTTTTTGTAATTATTGTCGTATTCGTGGACATGATATAAGAGATTGTAGGAAAAAACAATTCGCATCGAGTCAAAACAAGGTAGCAACCGTTGAACAAAAACGAAATAACACAAGATTAGTAACCAATACGTTCATTCCCGAAACCATAAGTCGATCAAAATTTAAAACCGAAAATGATTTTTATTGTTACGGGTGTGGGAAAAAAGGCGTGGTTAAGAGTAATTGTGACCATTGCAAAAAGAAAGTCACCGCATCAGCTATAACTGCCAATGTTATCGATCATGTAGTAGACGACAATTCAGAGAATGACACACAACAAGTTGATGAACTATCTTTAACAAATGTAGGATTTTCATCCATATCGTCGATAGAACTTAATCCACAAGCCCGTCCTCAATTGAAAATTCGAATTTTAGGTATTCTGGGCTTAGCAATTATAGATACAGCTGCAAAATTAAGTATAGCTAGTAATTCTCTTTATGAAGTATTTAAAGATAATAAAGTCCATTTCTTACAAAAAAAAATTTCGATAGTATTAGCAGATGGCTCAAAAAAGAATAAAAGATTCAAAATGCGTTATTGACAAACGTCGACGTAGTTTTACAACATAAAATCATCAAAACAAACTTCATTGTTTTACCAGATCAAAATGTTAAAGAAACTTTATTAGGTATAGGTTTTATTAATGACGCCAATCTTACTATAGACTTCTATAATAAAACATATTCATTACTCGATTCTAAGGAATTATATGAGCTCACGTTTGAAAATAATAAGAATAAAATCGATATGGCATCCCTTCAAATATTGCGAGATAATGAAGGTCATAGTTTGAATTCAGAGGAGAAAAAAGTTGTTAATTCATTCTTAAGTGCAAATGAAACAATCTTTTCGCCTATTACGGGACCAACTAATTTTGCCGAACACCAAATTACTTTGGTAAATGAAAAAATTCAGCCAATTGCTGATTCTTCTTATCGATATAATATTCATAAACAATCTTTACTAAAAAAAGAAATTGACAAAATGTTAGAAGAAGGAATAATAGAAGAATGCGAGTCGCCCTGGGCCGCACCCGTAGTACTTGTTCCTAAACCAGACAATTCTATTAGAGTGTGTATAGATTTTCGGAAGTTAAATAGTGTAACTATTGCTGATAAATTCCCGATGCCGAATATCGATTCGTTGTTGCATTTAGCTCAAAAATCACTGTTTATGTCAACAATAGATCTCAAGTCAGGATTCTGGCAAGTACCAGTCAAATTGGAAGACCGAGATAAAACGGCCTTCATAACTCAATCAGAAAAGATTCAAGCGATATCAAAACTGCTACCACCTAGAAATGTTCGTCATTTGAAAGGGTTTGTACAAACGTGTTCCTGGAATAGAAAATTTGTGCCTAATTTTTCAAATGTTGCACGTCCTTTAAGTGATCTAACAAAGAAATTAGCAAAATGGGAATGGAAAGATGAGCATATGATTGCCTTCGAAACCTTAAAGAATTTATTAACTTCTGCTCCAATTTTAAAGCAAGCTGACTATAAACAACCATATATACTCCGAACCGATGCTAGCAACTATGCTTTAGGGGCAGCTTTGTTGCAGGGGGAGGGAGTAGAGGAACGTCCTGTAGAATACGCGAGCCGTTTGCTTACGTCTTCCGAAAGAAATTATAACACTACGGAACGTGAAGCTCTCGCCGTTGTTTGGGCACTTGGAAAATTTCGGGGCTATTTGGATGGTTCTGATGTCACGATTGGTACAGACCATCAAGCATTAAAATGGTTAATGTCGTTGAAGACACCCTCGGGTAGATTAGCACGATGGGTATTATTAATTCAAGATTTCAATTTAAAAATCGTCTACACCCCTGGCGAATGTCGTAGCTGATACACTTTCGAGACCCACTTGTGGTGATATTGAACAATGTGGTATCTGCTCTATTCAAGTTGAAATTCCAACAAAAGATTCAACTAACTTCCGACAGTCACAACTACAAGATGAAACTTTAAAAAAAATTATTGATTGTTTTGAAACATTAGATCATCCAGATTTGTCAAATTGGACTGAACGCGGGTATGTTATGGAAGACGGTCTATTATATAGATATGTTCCGGATGTAGAGTCTGAGGAACCACAACTTGTAGTTCCAGAAACTCTCAAACTCGAAATCCTAAAATCTTTTCACGATGAACCTTATGCTGGACATTACGGAGTCGAACGTTCATTAAACAAAATATCTAAACGATTTTATTGGTCAGGTATGCGAAAGTTTATTTCCGATTACGTTCGAACGTGTACTGAATGCCAGAAATATAAAGTCTCCAATCAGAAACCCTCTGGTTTATTGAAAACGCCGGTAATGAATCAACGCTTTGAGGTTATCGCAATTGATTTGTTTGGTCCACTTGTGGAATCTGATGAGGGATATCGGCGGATATTAATAGTAGAAGATTTAGCTACTAAATGGGTAGAATTGTATCCCTTACAATATGCCACAGCCAAATTTTGCGCCAAAGTTTTAATAAACGAATTTTTCTTCCGATATGGGCTTCCACGTCGACTCATCTCTGATAACGGAGGGCAGTTTGTTGGTGCAGTTATGCAGCAAGTCGCTGAATCAATGGACATCAAGCAGAATTTGGTACCATTGTACCATGCAGAGGCTAATGCCGTCGAAAGACGAAATCGTGATTTAAAAACACAAATATCGATACTAGTACGAGATAATCACAGCTCATGGCCGGATTACATTTCATCTATTAGATTTGCCATTAATTCGGCTCGTTCTGATACTACTGGTTATACACCGGCATATTTAACTTTCGGTCGTGAACTGCGGACTTTAACAGATATAACACACGATTTTAGAGCTGTCATTCAAAATTCTAATTTTGTTCCACAAATTACTCCGCACTTACTTAAAGTAGATTCCATACTTAAACAAGCACGCGAAAATAGTGAAACTGCACAGGATAGAGCAAAGAATTATGCCGATAAAAAGAGAAAGCACACCATTTTTAAAGAAAATGATTTGGTGCTCATAAAAACACAAATATTGAGTCATGCTCAAAGGGGAATTATGTCTAAGTTTACTCCAAGACGTGACGGACCCTACCGAATTAAACAGAAGAAATCAAGTGTTTCATATGAACTGGAGAGCCTTAATAATGAATTCGTAGGCGTTTTCCATGTTTCAATGCTAACACCTTATCATGTGCGCGAAAATTCCAAAGAGAATTCTCCATTATACCCAAGAAAGCCACGTACATCGATGCAGCGTGGTCAGTCAACTAAAGAAGTCGATAAAAAGATTCGGAGCACAGAAGAAAACATAACGTCTTCTGGTCGAGTATCAGTTCTCCCATCTAGGTATAGAGAATAAACGTCCTGAATTCCACTCGGGACGAGTCGTCATTCAGAGGGGGAGTTTGTAATAAAATATTATATAAATTTATATTTCTTTTTTTCATTTTCTTTTATTTGTATTGTGGTGCCATCTATGGTGAATTATTTTGTTAAAAATAAAATTATATTTTTGTTGTAAGAGTTCAGTGGAAAAAAATGAAGCAAGAATAAAGATAAAACAAGGAATCAGTTGAGTTTGAGTTTTTGAAGAAAACAGAATAAAACTGTACACTAGAAAAGAAAGTTTTTTTATTTATATTTTTTGGACAAACAACGTAAGTCGATACGTTACAGTCATATTGGGATTTTAACGTGACAGTGACTACGCCCTTTGTAACTTGACTCCCTGAACCACTAATCCCAGTAACAAGTGTGCGGTGTTTTCTTCTAGGTAGTTTAAGAATGTTGCAAAGCGTCTCTGAGATAAAGGTTGACATAGACCCAGAATCTATCAATACTCTACACGTATGTTCAACACCATAGTTGTCCATGATTTTAACCAAAGCTGTTGGTAGAATACTTCGTGTTGAAACATTTGCATGTGCTAGGGTACTGCTCTGTACTAGCTGAAATGATTTACTCTGATCTGTTGGTTTAGGTATATGAAGCAGTGTGTGATGTTTCTTGCCACAATCACCACATCTAGTCTTTGCAAGAAATCTAAATGCTGGATGTTTTAATTTTAAGCAATTGAAACACCGATTGTGGGCTTTTATACACTGTCGACGCTCTGAAACTGAGAATTGTTTAAACTTGTGGCATTCTTCTAACAAATGTGTGTTTTTGCATACTGGACAGCTACTGTATTCTGCCGCGACAAATACCTTAGATATTCTTTGAGTTGTTAAACGTTTAGTTACCACTGGCTTTAATGATTCAAGTGCATCACATCGGCTTAACAGGAATTTGAAAAGTTTGGTAAATCTTCGAGGCACGCAGCTTGGGCCCATAATGCTCGAGTTTCTACATCTAGCTTTTCTTCTAAAATGTACAAAAGCCATACATCTCTGGATTTCGCGTCTTTGCCTAATGCCTTTAAACCTCTTATAACTTCATCTGAACTATCCAAAAGTTTTCTGATGTTTGTAGCGTTCGCCTGATGAATAGTTGGTTGATCCATGAAACTCCTAATGAACGCCTTTATCGTGTGTTTCTTTCGATCATATCGAGCACATAACTTTCTAAATGCTTCAAAATAATTGCTTTCAGTGATTGGCATATGCTTAAGCAAATTGTAAGCATCACCTTTTAAGAATCCTTTTAGGTATTGAAACTTGTGAGCAGCAGATAAATTTGTATTTTCATGTATTGTTTTAACATACAACCATAAAAAGACTGCCATTCCGTGTAGTTCCCAGCAAAAGGTTCGATAGTAATCTTGGGAAGTCTGACATCAACAAGTTGTACCATTGATGCATTGATGCTATCGGAATATGTGATTCATCTGGGTTTTGAACATTATATTGGCGTATGTACCGATTGAGCTTTGATTCCACGACATGAAATTGCTAAGTAAAATCGATCGTAACACTGTCTTGTTCTGAATCTATCTCAAAAATCGCATTTTCTATGTCTTCAAATTGTTTCACTAGTATTCGTGCTCGTGCTATCTTAGATTGAAAGCTATCGATACCCTCTTAGTCTACAGGAGCAGTAACGTAATTATGCAATTTCTTCATTTGACCCTTGATGGAAGCACGTGGTCTTTTGTAACCCTTTAATTTTGCATCGACATCCATATTGTCTAAATTATTGCACCACTCAATCAATTTACAAACACTTTCACTTTTTTCAATAGCCACTATTAAGTCAATTATCACCATTAACTAGAAGCTGTTCGTTACTTAAATGTTAAAACTTGCTTGTATCATGCGTGCAATCTTAATAGTAAAAACACCGGATGAACATTGGTTACTCAGATAAATGATCAATTTAATTGTTTATAATTTTAAATAGTCTTTATAACCGCCCAGGTGGCTCAGTGGTTAAAGCTGTGGCAGTTGGAGCGGGAGGTACCGGGTTCGAATCCCGATAGGGGCAGGATGCAAAAGGGATTTATCACCATCTGATTACGATTGGTGGTGTTAATGAACACATCTATGACCCCCTGTTGGAGTGCAGAACTCATGGGCCGACCCATCTTCCATGTCAGTACTATAGGCTGGCATGGAGCTATGCAAAATTTTACGATTTTCGACTTAACTTAAATAGTTTCTACTTATCTTTGAACTTTGAAAACATGCGGTGCGTACTCGCAACCCAATGTCCACTCCAAATAAGATGAACGGTGACTTGTATAGTTGAAACTTTGGAATAGGTAACTTGAACTCGATATTAAATTCCTATCCGGCTCGAAGGACCATGTATTTTACTGGGCTTTATGCTGCAACAGTAATGTCCCAGATCCAGCGACTTATGTGAATCAAACAATAAAACTCTATTTCCTCAACGATATATATAATTTAGTTTATTATTCGATTTAATATTAAATCATTGTAGGTGGTCAGTCCGAATGTTTTTACCGGATGGATACTCACATACAAAAAGGATCTCCAGAAAGTCAATGCAACGAAAACCATAAGCAAACCTGAAGCAATTGAATGGAATCATTAACATGGAAACTTAGGACATTCCATTCATCCATTGTTTACCAGAGACAAAATGATTAATGTATAGAACTAAGTCTATATTTATCAACAAAATAATGAATATACTTGAGTGTCTATCAACAGTACTTTTTACGTTTTAATTTAAAGCAATAGTAGCAAAATGCAATGTTTTGGTGATAACAATGGACGCATACTGCAATCTCTTGTATAGTAACATTTTAACCAATATTCGTCTCACTTGTCAGACGTAAAGCTGAAGAGATTTCTACGAATTTCATCCGTTGTTTCCTCAAATCTCTACGAGTTTCATTTGTTGATTCCTCAAAAGTAAAGAGTACACATAGTTGTCCCTTTATTTACTCGAAAAGTCACTCGTCAGCTTAACATGAGCCAATTAACTGTCTGAATAGTATCCAGAAGGATCAATCGAAGGTCACAAACCAGCCTGTATCGGTGTACATCTGAGTGTGACGATCGATTTTTAACCCTAACTTCCCTACGTAATTGCCATCTCACTGGCGTTGATGTGCAACAAGGGCTAAGATAAGTTTGAGTCGTAGCTGTTAGTCAATGGACAGTAAATAGACAATTGATGGAAACCGATATCCAAAATATGCCCAAAAATAAAAGTACGCCATTATTAAGAGCGACTCGATGTTGTTCTCGAACACTGCTTTATTTACTAACGAGTATAAAATATATGCCTCCATGGTAGTGATGGGAGAGAATGAGTCTAGCGGCGCCCAGAAGAGCGCGATATTGCTTGAGTGAAAAACACATCTTGTTTTCATACTTGGACCGCTGAACGATATAATGTGGACATTCTCTGGGATTTGCGCAGTATATATAGGGTCAGATTTTATATTGAAACATGACAATGCCTATAGTGTCACACAACTAAACCAGTCGGTTTTTTATGAATAATGTTGGCTCGAAACGATGAGTTGGCAGCCCCGAATCCAGACATGAATCCAATTGAGCAAAAATATCAGACTTTCGAAAAAATGTTTAAATCGGTTAAGCAGTTTTAAACAAAATCGTTTTTTTGTCAGCACTGAAGGTTTGAGTCGATACGCGCAACTGCTCAGAAGTTTAGTTACTTAAACAATATTTTTGGAGTTATATATGTAACCGTGGACAGCTATTTATTGCTGGATTTCTTACCATATTAGTGTAAGCATTCATATCATAGAAGTATAAGGTATTCAAATTTGTCTTTAATTGAGAATCAACAACGTTTAAATTAAATCTTCAAGTCCCTGGATAGTTTAAAATATACATTAAGAAACTTTTTGTATTCTTCTTTAAATATTGTGTCTCGTACAACTCGCATCTCTATTTTTTTTACTTGTTTTAGTACTATCGCCAGGATACTACTCAGATTATATACCAATGTTAAGTAAGATATTTTTTCCCATCCCTTGAGCTTAGCACTGTATTTGCATAATGTTCGATGTAATAATCGTTCCTCATCATTATACGAAAGGCAGTACGACCTTTCTAATTAACTTCTAACTTTTTTTAAAATTTAGCTTTAATTGGATGCAAGGCGGACTTCTAGCTCCTTGTAACTGTCACAGCTCCTGTACCCAACGCTCGATCCCTCAAGTAAAGTTTGATAGCTGCCTTGTAGATTTACTAAAATTTTCTGTTTGTCAATTGTTTGATTTGTTGAATTTGTGTCTTAGCTAGTAAATATCAATTGAAATATAATTTTAGTTTTACTTTCAACACTTAATCCTGGACAAATGGTATAAAATAATTCGAATGTATGTTTATTTTATAAACTATACATATTCTCAACTACTCGATTTCATTATACATATTCTCAACTACTCGTATAGTGTGAATAGCATCTAGTAAAAATATTTTTTTTTAAATAGTTCTTTATCCGCTTACACAGGCCTCTTGTTTGCCTAAAAAAATCTAGGAATTTGTAAGATTCCTTTAAAAAGTACTTGTTTAAGCGCAAACAGTTTACGGGCTATTTGGTTTAAGCCAACTCCAGCTATGAGCTTTTCTTTCGAAATCCCTTGGCAAATGAGACCAGCAAAGCTTACGAAAAGAAATTGACAAGTAACTGTAAGCAGCATATCTGTCTGTTACGACGGTTTCGAATTTCGAAGCACTTCCAACTGTTTCTTTTCGGTTTACCTTTAACGTTATATTTTTATTATGATAATTGCGAATGACATTCGCAACAACACTGATATACAGCTATCAACGAGTGTCTGTATATGTATTTATATTATATTAATTAAATGTACGAAATTTTATAAGACTTACACAACATCATCTTTTTACCAGTATACTGCAAAATACTTTCTGAGTTTATTATTTTACTAATTTAAAATTTACAAATGACGAAAACGCTATAAATAAATTATGGTTAGGTCGGTATCGTCCATAAAATATAACTTAATAGTCTTTTTTATGTGATATAAACAAAGTTATTGTCTATAATATAAAAAATCAGAGTAAAATCTTCTAGTTCTACATGTTGAGTTATTAGATCTTGATTTAAATCAAACACACCAATGTTCCGTAACTCAAGCATATACACTCTTATTCATACAAAAGAATAAAATAACAATAATGAAATTTCAAGGTAGAAAGTAAGTACAAAATTAATGTGTCAAATAGCTCAAAGATTGTATCGTTAAAATTTAAACACACCGGTAACATCAACTGTAATGTCTTTCAAGTTCAAACAAATTATCGCCGAACGATTTTCTTGTGTTAGAAAAAACAAATTTCTTCTTTTCCCAATTTCACAACGTAGTAAATGTTCTCGTTTGAAAAAATAAAATAAACTTTCGAATACGAAAAGGTACTTATACGAACTGTGTGTCATTTGTGAATTAAGCTTTTTTTGTCAGTTTAACTTTCTTCGACATACTATATACATATAATGATCGTCATTTAAAAGGGAAATAAAAGTGAACAAATTTGTTTAACTCTTCTTTTTCAAAGCTTTAAAAAAATTTTAAATTATATTTTACGAACAAACTATTTATCAACGTAAAATCATACAATATTTCTAAAAGCTAAAATGAAGAAAATCTAAGATTTTTGTTTACTTTCTTCTAAGAAAAACAAACAACAACTTTTTATCTTTAATATTGTGAGTTTTTCCATTTTCGCTGAATGTACATAGAAAAGCTCACTTTTATTATAATGAAGTACGCGAGTATGTAAAAGGTTTTTCAATAAGAGATGTCATTTTGAATTGCCTACTGCTATCAATTTTTAAGCTACCATAGCTGTCAATTTTTAAGCTACCATATTTTGACATTTGACAAGTAAAAGCTAAGTCATTACTAAAAATCGTACGATACACGCTTCTACAACGCATTGAAATTGTTAAAATTCACTACAAAAAGGGTGAACATTTTGCACGAGCACCTTTTCGGCCGGCAATAGTGAAACTGGTGGAAAAATTTAAGCTGTTCGGACTATTTGAAAAGTTAGTATTGTTAAGAATCGAAAACGTGTGCGCCGCTCAAGAATGACTGAGAATATTGCTGCTGTAACTCGTACAGTGTTAAAGAAAAACCAGGTTTGTCGATTCATCGTCGATGTCTTTGGAAATGACATCAAACTGTATTTTGCATGAAAACGTAGATTTTAAGGCTATAAGGTTCACCTTATAGAGACTACGTTAATAAGCCGAATTGTCGCATAAAATGACGTGTCACTGTTTGGTGCGTTTTTTGAGCTGGTGGTTATTTGCTAATTGTTCGAAAATGAGGCTGATGGAACTGTTACGGTGAATGGATTGCGCTACCCAGTTATGATAAATGATTGTTTATGGCCGGAATTTAATTCATGTAGAAGGCATTTTATTCAGCAAGATGGCGCTACGTACCACACAAGCAAAGGAAAAATTGCAATTTTGCAAGAAAAGTTTCCTGACCGTGTCATTTATCGAAGATTGACCACCGAGATCTTATGATTTCAGACCTTAAGACTTTTTTCTTTGGAGCCACGTGAAAGATTAGATCTATGCCAATGCTCCACATTCGATAAAAGGAATTAAAGATGGAATTCATGAAGTAATGGAGGGCATACAGCCGCAATTGTGCGAATTGGACATGATTTTGAAAAGGATATGATGCTGCAAGCGTATCGGCTGATATCGTTTTCATAAGTTCATAAATATAACATACCTTCCTGTTACAATGAAATAAAAATTCATTGATTTCTCTTAAAAATACTTGTTTTTGAAATATCAAAATGATACCTCCTATTGGTAAACCCTATGCATACATACATTCATATTATATGCTGTTGCTTTACGAATTTAATTTCGCTTGAAAAGTAAAATGTCTTTTTGTTGTGCTTTTCCAAATACAATTTATTTTTTATTTTTATGAAATATGTATATTTATTAATGCAACATAAATACATAAAAAAAATAAACATGTAAAACAAAAATAAAAATTCATAATTTAAATTTTTTATTTTGTTTCCACTGTGATAAATTTTTTAAATGTGATTTTAAAAAAGGATTTATCTTACTGTTGTAAATTTTGTATATGTATATAGGGAGAGGGACAAATAACGTTATAAGAAAAAGTAGAAATTATTTTTCTTTAAAAGTGCTTTCGTTATCTGTACTTGAAGTAATTTTAAATGAGAGTAGGGTAATTTGGATTTAATAAAACAAACGAAACCTACGGATTCGTGAAATATTTCAAAGTCACAAGATTTGTATACAACATAAGGTAAGATATTTAAAAACAATTTATAATCGGTAACATCCGCAAAAATTATTTCCATCCTAATAAGAAAAGTAATTAAATTGTGTTCTATATTCCACGAAGATTATAAATAAAAATGTCGAAAAAAGGAAAGGATTATAAGTCTTTTTGAAAAACATTAATATTTTTTAACAGATTTAACTCGTTTAATCTTAGCAATTTGGTCAAATTATAATATTATTTATTATGCAGAAAAATGGTTTCATTATAACTTTTTGTAACAATATTACATTTGAATTTTATTGTGGTTAACACTGAAAATTTGTTGGTAATTTTTCATCCAGTTTCAACCTGTCATTTTTTTTCGCACAAATTTTAATGATTAATTAGCGACTTTAAAACTTTTTCACAATTATGTTTGTGCCTGTTTGTATGTGTAAAACATACGGCGAATAAAATGTCAATTGAACGATTTGAAACCAAATTTTAAATATT
Source organism: Tipula lateralis (assembly GCA_963932295.1). Taxonomy (NCBI): domain Eukaryota; kingdom Metazoa; phylum Arthropoda; class Insecta; order Diptera; family Tipulidae; genus Tipula; species Tipula lateralis. Next base: position 132,877,318 of record OZ010738.1, read on the forward strand.
TCAAATATTAGCATAATGTTTCAAATATTAACATGTTTAAAAATCGTTTTGCGAAGGCTAGAATAGAAGTAGCGGATGACGTTCTAGGCCGTCAGTATTTTTCATACTTATAAATAATGATTAAATTCCATTACAGTAATCAACAGTATGGGGACTAAACCAGCATGTCGATTATGTTTCACACTAGTGTAAACTGCAACACATATATTTTTATCATTAATATTTGTATTGGCGCAGTGGTTAAAGCTGTGGTAATTGGAGCGGGAGATACCGGGTTCGAATCCCGATAGGGGTAGGATGCAAACGGGATTTTTCGCAATCTGATTATGATGGGTGATGTGAATGAACACACTTGTGAACCGCTGCTGGAGTGCAGAATTCATGTGCCAACCCATCTTCTTTGTCAGTACTATAGGCTTTAATGGAACTTTGCAATGTGCAGATGGTTCTACGTAAATCGAATCGATAGTCGTATGTTCTCGATTTGACTATGTAATGGCTTAAAGTAGGACTAATTATAGTAATAAAAAATGCTCCTTATTGTGCAATACGAATTCGAACAGGTTTTTTTTGAGACTATATCACACCTTCTTGAAGTAAGGTTGTCATCCTTCAAGCGTATTCTTATATTAACTCCTATTGCATATCGCTGCCAATGAGATTGCAATTTCGCAGAGAAGAAAGGCCGATATATCTATCGCCCCTCTTAGATTTACACCGATACGGGGTGGTTTTTGGTGTGCGATTTAAGGTTCCAGTTTTCTGAAACCTTATGGATACTATTCAGACAGCAAATCCTTACTTGCACTTATATTTGAATTAACAGAACAACTAGAAACGTATGAGTTTTATCCAGAAGCAATAAATTGTTCAAAACTAACAATGGCCTAAATATTATACTGATTACCATCAATAATAAGTTCGATCTGCTCTTTAATAATTCTCTTACGAGTTTTTATATGAGATTTAGTAAAAATTGATATAATTGAATGAAGTTTCATATTTTACTGATGCATTATATTTAGGCATACTGGACAACTGAATAGGAACTGTTTCTACACATCTTATTAAATTGAACAAACCCACTTCTAATGATTTAAGCAAATTAACCAACACGATATTTGCTTCTGCTTTAACTACTGTCGCACATTTAACTGAACCGCCAGTGGTGAAAACTTTCTAATATAAAAATTGAAACATCTTGTATGTTACAATCACGATTTTGGTGCATTTCCAAAACCTTGACCATACAAGAATAAATAACCTTTTATTTCTTATTCGGTAGGTTTACAGTCAAATGTTTGACTCCTCTCTGCCAAACACCACTGCTGAGTTTTCCAGAGTAGCAACTGCTGCAGCTATTTTGGAATTCCGAATACAAACCACAGATATTTAAATAACAATCGCAAAAGGTATTCTATTCTGCATATGTTTGTTAATAATACTTTTGTCCGTTTTAGAGTACTGAAAGCATTTACATCCTTTGAATTTTGACTCAATATTTTTAATGTTGTAAAGGATTGATCCTGTAATGATTGTGATCCAATTTGTTATCCATTTAAATAAGTCTTACTCTTTCGAGTGGTGCCATTACGCTGATTGGCATAATTGTGAATCTTGAATTGTAAAATCCAAGCGATGCTTTGGAAAATAATTCCCTTGTAATATTAATGTGGTTGTTTGCTTTAGGATACCAGCCGCAATTTGTCTGGTCAACGATTACAAATTTTTTTAATTATGATAACTATACACAATCCATTTTGAGCACAATCATAATGAGTTGTGTAGTTTATGAATTTATATATTCCAATATATTGCAATATACCTGGATTTTTTTCTTTAATTCTGTTTGAGGTGATACGGAAGCTGTTGTAGCTCGCGATTCCAAGACTCAATGTAAATCAATGCCTTTATAAATTTATCGACTGTTTTTCTTAAATCAATATGATTAAACTTGTCGGGACAGTATGTTGATACTAAATCTCGTTAGAGCTTTTGTAAGAAACTGAATTTTTAATTTTTCTGAAGCATATTTTAGGCAGCATTTTTAAACCTGTATTTTAAAATCTCAGAGTAATTTTTTAAGCAACTTGTTGGTATATACAGCAATCCACTCTATACTGGACTGTAATAAGTCATATATTTAAGTCTTTTAAACTTATATTGTATAAACTAAACTAATAATCAGAACAACTATTATAAAATGAGTCAGTTAAATTAATCTCATCCATGATTTTATCAAGTCTTGATAGTATGGGCCATCTACATATATTGATCTTGTGTTATCTTAAGTTTCTCTGGTTTTTTGTGTTGGAGAGACCATATCAAAATTATATTATATCTTTGATAAAATTTATTAAAGAAATTTTGATCAAATTTGTTAAAGACCGCTCTTTCTGAGGGATATTTTTGATTTAAGTATGACAGTTAAAACTGTTCATAATTGTTTACAGTATTATAACTAATTATTTTAAAGAGACAACTAAGAATTTCGTTGGTTAATTTGAAGGGGTGTTTGAAAAATACTTTTATATCCTGCACCATCGTACGCGATAAATTGCAGCAAAATAATAACACTTTAACTATTGACTCTCTGGGTTTAAAGTCAATGTTATGTATCCAGTTATGTTTTGCTGTCACATATTCTATGATATACGAGCCAGTTAGTACAGATTTTGATTTACCGAACGAGAAGTCAATTACTACTGAATAGGTTAGACTCTATATAATTTTATTACTTGTAGGGACATTGTTTTTTATATATAGTACTTTTAACTCAATTTCAATAGCCAAGTAATTTTGGGGCAAATCCCAAATATGCCCCCTTGATAATAAAAGAATAAATAATAATAATTTAATTAAAGGATTATTTTTTATGACAAAAAATGTTTGGGTAATGAAAATTCTTTTAAGGCATCAAATAAAATTATAATTGTTAACGAAGCAAACTCATAATAGAATACGATTTTGGTCAAATCTACACAGAATGTTGCCTATGAAAGTTACGAAAGTGTAAGTAATTCTACTCAGTTGAAAACTTAAAATTTAGATTCAAATTAAAATACTTGGAACTATTTTGAAGGAAATAACCATAGTTCCAAAATGAGCTTTTGGAAATTGTTAATGTAATGTTATCTGTTAATACAAGTTACCAATACACCATCGATGGTGTAAATTAAGCTGCGAACAATTAGTATTTGTGATATACACATTTGAAAATAATAATACACCGGAATTCAATTGGAGATTGAAAAAGAAAACGAAACGGACTAATTTAGATCAGTCGGAAATTGTAATTTATAAAACAAAAGGAAACATATCCATACAAATGTTCTTAAAGCGATATTATGGTGGCTATGTATCAATTGTATGAATTCTAAACTCAAGAGGTAGTCACAAAACTTCATTCACCATACGTAATTAGATGGTTTTTCAAATATTTAAGTATTAATCATCTGAATCTGTGGTGTTCTCTAATAGTTCCAAACACACTTATTGCACAGAAAATACAAACATATACAAAAGGAAAACTACGAACAAAAAATCGTCGTTTTTCTGGGGTTATGTTGTTGGTTTGGGGTTATCTCAGAAAATACGAGAGTAAAAATTTAAATAAATAAATTTTACACTTTCGAAATAGCAAATAAATGAGAATCTATTGTCAAAGTCTACTCTTGTCGTATGTATTTTAGAATATCATAGAAACTATCGAAAATGAAAACAACACACAAATTCAAAGCAAAATAAATAGACACAAACAAATTAAAATTTTAAAACAGAGAATTTGAGCTCTACATCGCAGTGTTTTATTCTTTTCCATTTGTTTTTGTAAAGAGACAATGTCAAATATCAGAAAATTTTTTGTTCGTTGGTTTGCTTCTGTATATATTATTTTTTCTGTGCTTAATGTGTTCTACATCATTATTGTAGAAGTACACTGCAGTTTACTTGAATAGAAACGACCGTTTTTTTGAAATACTTGTTTAAAATTACATAACTTTTAAATAAAAATAAATTTGTAGGCCAGAAGAATTTTATTTTATTTTGTTTTTTCTTAAAAAGTGTAATATCTGTTTGTTTCACTTGAATAAAAACGACCCTATTATCAATAAATTTGAAGTGTTAGCAACTTAAACATAAATTAAATTAATTGTTTTTAAAAAAAGTTACCAATTTAACATAAAAAAAGTTAAATATGGGTCGAGGAAAAAAACTTAGTAAGGAAGAAATAGCCCAAATTCAAGTACTACACAGCGAAAATTATTCTCTACAAGCAATTGCAGATAAAATAGGGAAAAGTAAGACTTTTATCTTCAATTTTACAAAAAACCTGCAGCCGACAAGCGGATCATACTAAAGGCAGCATCCAATTGCGCACTATCTTGTGCAAAAATTAAAGCTAGAGTTGGTGTGGAGGCCAGCCGAATAACAGTATGGAGAGTGATTAAAAAAGCAGATCACCTCATTCGAAGAAAGCTCCAAAAGAAACCACCTCTAAATCAGGAGAGGAAACAGAAAAGGTTAGATTTCTCGAGGCAGCATATGACATGGGCTGAAAAATGAAAACGTGTTTTTTCTAATGAGAGGAAATTTAACCTCGATGGCCCCGATAGGTTTAATTATTATTTTCACGACCTTCGAAAAGAGGAAACGTTTTTAGCAAAACACCACAGCCGAGAAGGAGACGTTATGGTGTTGGGGGCTATATCACCGCTTCAATGATACTTTTGAATTGCCATGGATATATCAGCAAGATAATGCCCCTTTCCATACAGCTAACATAATCAAATCATGGATATCGCAAATCATGGAAATGTAGAGCTTTTGCCGTGACCTCCGTATTCTCCTGATCTCAATATCATGGAAAACGTGTGGGGTTGGCTGTCTCGGAAAGTTTACGAAGGTGGTCGACAATTCGACAGTAAAGAAAGCCTTATTAAGGCGATATATGAAGCCTGCAACCAAATTTCTTTAGATTATTTAAAATCTTTGTATGACGCCAGCTCAAGCAGGTTGTATGAAGTTATTTTTAATAATGGAAATAGTACACATTATTAAAACCATTGTAATGAATGGTCCATACATTTTTGGTTGTGCAGAAATGCATTAATAATTTATAATATATACTTACAAACATTTGAGAGAAATGAGAGGATCGAGTGATGAACTCGTATTTAATTAAAATCCGAGCGGTAAATGATATTGCATTCCGTATCAAATTTTCTTGTTGGTTGAATGCTGGCGGTGTGGTGTGATCGTGTTTATTTTCATAATATAATTATGCGTGAGGCCGTTTAAAGAATTTAATATCAGGTAAAATAAAGTTAATTAATTATTTAGTATATATCGAGGCTAAAACTTAACTTTCTCAGACAAGATTTTGATAAAACCTGGCTGATTTGCATATAGTTGATGAATAGTTGAATTGCGGCCATAAGGTTAACCTGATGAATTGAAAACCAAGGAATACGATATAATTATACATAATTATTATAAGTTTAGTTAATAATTAACTTAATTAATAAATATAAATTTAATTAAGATCTTTTTCATTTATTTAAACCTATATAGTGTTATATAGTTATGATTATTTTGCCTGCTTATTTCATGCAGGGTAATTTAACCTAAATGAGTTCTATGCGTGTATATTTCGAATAATTTTGTCTTTCTTTAAGATTTGTTAAGTTAAGTTATCAATTGATGATTGATTGATTGAATTTTTTGTTCATTATATTTAGTGAGTGCTAAAGTAATGTAAATTCGATAGTGACCGTCTAGGGCAAATTTTTTTCAGTAAAAGCTAACAAAATTTATTACAGTAGTTAGCAATTGGGAAGCGCTTCTTCAAGTTGATACTTGGTAAGTTTTTTATTTCTTTTTGGTTTTCTGCGGTTGCCTTTTAGATTTTTGTTCTAAGTTGGTGATGGAATTTTCGAATTGATATTGACTGTGGCACAAATTATTATTTTTTTATTTATAACCTAGCATATGTATTTTTTTTGTTTATTTTTGAGTTATAATCTACATAAATCTTAAGGTCATGCAATAATTATTTTCTTACGAGAAAGGGTTGTATGATGGAAGAATTTGCAATCGGTTACCGGTGTTCATCACTGTTTCTTTTTTTTTCTTTTTATATTTAAGCGGTGTATTGAAGCATCCAGCATGCCCTACAGACCTCCACGCATTAACCCTGAGCTAAGTAGGCTAGAATCACCGCGTTGTGGCCTCTGCTGGATGAATCTGTAAATGGGATGCGGATCTTTCGATCCAAAGTTCCCTACACCATGTAAACTCAATTGATTTTTAAAAAAAACAAGAAAGCAAAATTAATCATGCAAAAAAAAATTTGTTTTTCCTTTAATATTTACAGCTTAATCAAAACTTAAATATTGAAAAAGTTGGATCGATTTCGAAATATTCCAAAAAAACCGTCGTTCCTATTCAAGTGAATTGCAGTGTATATTGCACTCACTGCATTCGAAAATCGTATTTCATTTGTATTTAATTATTATAAAAATTATCAAAAAAACACTGTAAACTCGACATAGCATAGATTTTTTCAAAATAAACTGTTTTAACTTTGGTGTTCCAAATAAATTACATATTTAGTTTTAATTTTTTTTTTGCACTGAAAATAAAATTCTTTTAGATTTGTTTTAAGATTGTATCAATCGAACACTCAATCGACAATGGTGGGTTTTATACGGGTATTTCTTCGGGCTTGTTTTGTGTTGCCACAACAACCTCTCGGGTTTAAATGAGTATTCTTTCAGCGTTGTTTTATCAAAGTATGAGTTTTAAAGCATTTTATATAACAAATTTTAATTATAATGAGCTCCTGTCAAAAAATAATAAAATAAAAGAAACGAAAACAGGTTTTATATGATCTTTATATGTATTGGTGTGATGTGTACTGAAAATTTTCGATGAAGGCGTTGAACGAAAAATCTCCACTCCAAAATTAGTTGAAGGCAAAGAGGTAAGATACGAGGATGTCCAGCGCCGAAAGAATACTCGTATAAACACCACCAATGGTAACGTTAAAAAACACAAATGGAACTTAAGAAAAATTAGGATCTCGAATTGATGCATTCCCGTGTATCAGCCCATGGATAACTTAACGTAGGTAACGTGAAAAACTTAGTTTATTATCTCTCAACTTCAAAACGTATCGAGTTGTGCACATGAAAGAGAAATGAAAAAAATCAAAGACATGTTAAAATTAATTTTTATTAAATACAAACACCAAAACTAGCTATCTAATGTACGAATCTTACGAATAGTATAGTTGAAACGTCAAAAAACGTAAAAAATTAGTTTCGTTTAAAATTATTGGGTTTTGTTTAGTTTATACGTTATCTATGGTTAGCTCATTAGTCATCTTCCACGGCAAACTAATTACTGTAGTGCTTTCCATTCAAGTGAAATATTTACAAAATATGCAAGCAATTCCACACCAAAAAGCAAGCTTAAATTGTAAAAGGTTTATTACTTCTCACAAAATGATAAAACGTAAACAATTGCTGCCATATTTAAGAAAAGTAAATTTTGGGCATACCTACGTTTGAAATATTACTGATTGCGCCTTAATGCTAAAATATTTTTATTTGTTTCGTAATCGAAATAAATTACATAGAAATTAGTTTTGGAATTTGGAGACAAAAATATTTGCATCAAACAATCACTTATCTTCATTAACTAGAGTTCTAATATTTTCTGGGTAACTTCCAAATTATTTGCATCAACGAGCTGAAAAATATAATTTGTATTTCGAGCAACCCAATTAATTAAATTAAAAATATTTTATGTTCCAAAATACAGAAATGAACATACCGTATACATATTAACTAATAGCTCTGGTGATTTAAATTAAGATACATATTAGCATGTAAAATATATAAGTGAAATTAATCGAAATCAAGTAGCAGTACATAAAAATATTTTATCAATTAGAGATAAAGAATTGATGACTTTAATTACGGACCATTCCATTTCGAAAAAATAGGAAAATTAATTTCATCTATACGAGTATGTTAATGAATTAAAGTAAATATAAACATATTTTTGTTTGTAGAATTTAAAACTACCTACGAATAAGCTTATCCAATAATGAATTCCAGAAGATAATTTTATTTATATAGACCAACTCAAAAATAAATGTTATTTTTTTATAAATTGAGGGTGCATAGGGAGGGACTACCACAGTTAGTTATCTTAGCAACCTTAATAGGTAAGAGAAACTTAAACAATTTATATTTACAACATGAGTATTTTATTGAGCAAACGTGAGAAAAATATGTCCTCACGAATTCGAATGAAACTTTCTTCAGCCCACAATAAATTCAACATTTTACCTATTTATTTTCGGTACAATAAACCAAACACAATAAGTTATTTCACCAAACAAAATAATAAAATATTTGTTTACCAAAACATTAAATACGACGAAAGTTTACACAAAAACATATTATTCTGAATTTTGTGATATACTTTGGAGTTTGAACAAATATTATATTATCTACTGTGTTGAAATAATACAGTATTTTTGTTATAAAATTATATAAAAAGTAAAACATTAAGTCGGATTATTTAACATTTGCATCCACTCAAGTAAACAAAATAATGGTACGGCTATAATACAGACCTACTACGCAACAAATTTAAGTTAAATGTTCGCTATTAAAGATGTAACAAATTATTTTTATTTGTATTCTAGGTATTTTAAAATATTTTAATTAGCGTTAGCCATCAATGTATAAATTACAAAGAAATTCCATTCATTATTTTAAATATTTTATGAAATATATTTTGAACTTAAAATTTTTCTAAACTTTTAAACGTCAACATCTGAACATAAATTTTATAATTAAGTATACTGTTAGATTTAAACCCAACTTGTTGTTACATTTAATTTCTTCGATTTGACGACATTAACCTTGAATACAAAAAACTGATTATTCATACAATGTTATTAAACATTTTTAGAATAGAACTATTTCCCAGCCCATGTTATTTTTTTCCTCAGTTCATTAATTTGTTGAATTTAAATATATTAAGATATATGCAAGAGACAACAAATGGTGTAAGGAAAACGCGTGATCTGTGCAGAAGTGAACATGTTGGATTATTGACTATATTTAAACCTCCATAAGACCACTAAGTGCATATCTCTGCGTGAGCAGTAAAAGAAAATTTAGATAAATCAATATGTTATTTATTTAATAAATAATTTAAGATAAAATATAAAAATAAAAATTTGTTTTAATGATCGTAGCAGAGGAATGACCTGCCGCATTTACCTTAACCAATGTAGTTAGGCACCTGTTTTCGTGGTTGCTGCTTATATATTATTACCCGCTATTCCCTTTCTTCTTTTTGGATAAGACACATTTAACTTTAGACAATAGTAAAAATTCGCTCTTATTGTAGTTGAAAACACATTTCCAAATACGTAATCTGCTACAACCAATCTCGTATATTGCGCTTTTTAATAACAGCACGAATCTTGGTTAAATGATGTGAGGCACATTTCAACATAAAGGGTTTAATTTTAAAAAACTCTTCGTATTATTGCCATCCCGGTCTTCCATCTTTAAAACTATTCAAACGATTTCGGTTTTTAAGCAGTAGTTAACACTGATCCTTCAGTAAACTGATTCTTATTCAATACGCAAGTATTTCAGTTGGAGAAGACAGAAAATATTCACGATTTTTTTAAACAAAATTTTAAGTAGAACGCTTACACGAATTGAATAATTAGCATGCTGAAAAGATATGGGAATAATACATGAGCCCGAAAATAAATAAAATTATTATGAATGTTTTAATAAAATATAATTACTTTAATAAAAAGATCATGAAAAAAAATGATAAAATGCTGAACATGGTCAATTTGTACATAAAATAAGAAGAAATTATACGATTTTTTATATATGTATGCTATAAGATAGAATTTTGTGAGATACATTGACCATGAGGTTTATTTAAAAAATATGTAAACAGTTTAAAAAATATTTAAAGAAAATTAAATTAGCAATTTTAATTCAGATTATTATTTTTCAATTTATACAACTTATTCTGTTCCTCCATTTTATTTTGACAGGATACATAAATATTTTCTATCAACAGAAAACTTAATGTCAAAAACAAGCTTAACTTAGTCACGATTGCCCTTATTCTGATTAGCGAAAGTACAAAAAGCAGAATTCTACATGCTGAGCCAAACTAAAGTAATTCACTTCATATAGTGGTGTTTCTAATTTTCAGCTGTCTTAATTCTGTCCGTCTGTTTCCAGCATTGAGCCCACTACACAAGATTCATCTGCTGCCAGCAACTGTGGATCCAACAAAATTGGATGTTGTTTACTTAAGTAGATACTATCAAACTTCCCACCAAATTAGATCGCCTGTAGCGCATTAAAAAGTAAATAATATCTATGTCAGTAATACGGAATGTGAGTGATTATTATAGTTCACTTTAGTCTGTAGGAAATGGTTATTTAAATAAAATGTTGTGGCTCAGAAGCACGTCTGTTCAGAACAGCATAAATGAAGTTGAACCCGACAATATTAAGGTTGTATTTATACTGATCTTTAAATCCTGTAATATTCGAATTAGTTTCATTGTGTTTTACATAAGTAAACCAATTTTGTACACTCGTCCACCGATGGTATCCATACCAGATTGGTAATTGACTACTTAAATACTTTATCTGATAATAATTAAACCAACTGAAGATGGTGATTTATTTATTTTACTCATGCTGTATGAAGTAAGACCACCCATTCTTCTTCCTTTGGAAACACATTTGGAATTACCTTTTACTTGGAAAAGAAACTACTATGCAAACACAATTCGACTAAATTATGGGTGCTCCAAAAAACGAGTATATATGTACATAAAATATATATTTTCCTATTTGTGGTTAAATGGATTTCCATTATTATCACTTGTGTACTTTCGTCACTGGCTTTAATAAAAAAAAAATGTTTATTTTTGTATGATATTGGAGTATAAAGTAGACTGACGAAGATACATTATCGAAATCGATCTCAAAAAATAAATCAACAAAAATCGCCACTATAAGGAATTTTATACAAAAATAAACATTGTTTTTTTTTGTCAATCAAAATAATTATTTTACCACATACATATCAAAGATTTCAAATTCAATCGCAGTTATTTAACATTTATTTGACAACTCCCAATCATGCAAACTTATCGAAAAATATGATAGACACACTGAAACGATCAAACTAAATGACAAAATAATAATATCCCCAATATCTATGGTTGTGTCGTATATGCTTATTATTCCCACCAATGAGTTTCGATATATAGAGTGATGTAGCCGGTGAAAAATCTTCGAATTCAACTACGTCTCCTACTTCAGTAAATATAGCGACCGACTCCAAATATGGCTTCTGTAAACTTAACTTTTAATTCAGAATTAACATGCCACCAATATGGTGTGTGCTTGTTTCTCATACAGCGGTCCTTGCTATCATGATAATCTTTGCTATCATAAAAAGAACCATTCCTTACATTTATGTTTTGTAAGCAATGGTTGTTTTACAAATGGTGACGGTAACATGGTCCACTATGAAGTTCCAATTTTCGATGCTTCAACACATATTTCGTTGAAGAGTGAGATTTAACCAATGACGCCAATAATGATGGCTTCTGTTTCTTATATCGTAACCGGCATATCCATGTGAACTTTAAAGCACCAAAGGTAAATTTCTAAGTTGTAATATCACATAATCTAGATGGAGAAATACATCTGAAAATTTATCGAGGTATTGATTTAATTTTAACACAAGGTCCTATGTTGGTTGGAAAGCGCCGGTATATATATATATATATATATATATATATATATATATATATATATATATATATATTATATATATATATATATATATATATATATATATATATATTATATATATATATATATATATATATATATATATGTATATATATATGTATATGTGTATATATATATATATATATATATATATATATATATATATATATATATATATATATATATATATGACAATGGCCATATTCTCCGAATTTAAACCCAATGGATTTTTCCATATGATCCTCTCTGCAGGCCAAAGTATTTACTTAACAAAATGAGACGGTGGACGCACTTAATTTTGCTCTATCTGAGAACAGAGCAAAATATCCTCTCACCACATTTGTGTGACGCCTGTTCTCAGGATAGACTTGAGGCGTTCAGAGCGCAACTAAAATAAATCGCAAATTAGCTCACGCCACATGCAATTCATAAAATCAATATTTCGAGTTAAGTTCTTGTAATTCACACTCAGTCGCGTCACGGCTGAACGTATATATACGAATCACACAGTACAAACATCAAGTTCGGTAGCATATGCCTGATGAGATGGATTTGATATTTGCGATCACGCAGTTATTTAATGACGTCACATCATCAGATCGAAACCCGCGTAGTGGGGAATACAAGATACAAGCAACAACTCGTGGAAGTACAACACATTCAAACTTACAGCAAGTTTTCAGACTCGATTCTATTATCCTTAATTTCCAATAAATAGATTGGTTTAATATAGAAAAAGTAAACACGAGGCAAAAACTATTTTAACTACAGTGATATGAATCTTATTTTGTCACCTGCTTTATTAAACAATGTTCAATCATGCAATTTATAATTCAGTTTAAAATTGTATAAGGTAATATTACTAGGGGATATAACTATATGTATTATATATGTAACTAGAAAAAAATTAATTTACAAATACACCTGATGCGAATATTAATGCAAATTAACTTTTGTTGGTTGACTCAGCATATGGATTAATGAAATCCCCGCTTTCTCCGTCATTTTCGATTTGAACCCAGTTAAACTTTTAGTTAGATCAAAATATTAAAAATGAATTTGTTAAATTTCAAAATTTCGTACACGTTTACATTACACATGGATCGATAAGTATCATTTATCGTAAAATAGTTTGATTCAAGTTAAATAATCGATGCAGAATATTATTAAAACCAATATTAAGAAGTTTATGTTAATCGAATTAAAACTCTAATTCCTTTTAACCAATTTTGCTAAAACTTAAAATACAATTATTTCGCTGTTTTTTATGTCTTCGTTGTTCATTAAAGTAAAGTTCAACTTTTTATATTAACTTTCTTTGAAACTTAATACCAAGATTCATCAATCTCGTATATATAATTAGGTTTATATATAATAATCTCTTGAAATTATTATATTTATATTCCTGGTATAAAAGTTAGTTTATATCAAAATGAAAAATTAAACCGGAAAAGTTTAATAACATATTCATGAGTATTAGAAGCTAAACTAACAACATAAAGTCTTAACCGATAATCTTGTTTCAATTAGTTGAATAAGAGAAACAATAACCACTGACAATCGATATTGAATATTTTGCTTAAGGGCAAACATTGTTGAGATATAACATAAGCACAAATAATTGTAAATCTAAGGAGATATTAAAAAAAACTAATAATATGTTCAAAGTTAACAGGCAGAAACTGAATAGTGAATAGCATAATAGGATTATAATGGTTCAAAGTAGTAGGAAACAAAGTTGTATTAAATCTATTTTTGTTGACGTGTAATTTAATTACGAACATATTTATTTACAATAAAAATCATTCTTACATTTTACTCTATTTTCGTATCCGCTGGTTTAAAACCTCATATTAGGCATCCACATAACATTCGTTGTAATATGTACTCTCTCAAAAGGTAATCGAAAAATATATGTTTACTAATTCTTTTATTACATATCTATACTACAACTTATTGTAGGGTTAAAATAATAACAAGTACAGGACAGGATATTAAGCGAATCCTTTCAAAAATAATTAAGAATAATAGAATCAAGTGTATCCTGAGAAAAGGCCAAACACGAATGTGGTGTTATGATATTTTGCTCCATTCTCCTATATAGATTAAAATTTAGTGCGTCCACCGTCCAGTTAATTTTACCTAGTTTTTCCTTGAGTATATATACAGGGTTAGATTCCTAATAAATGCAGGGCTTTTATCTCGAGAACGGTGCTAGATAGGAGAAAATTACTTATAATAAAATTTATTAAGAGTCGAGGGGGACGGTAGTGGTGATCTTCAATGACCTTGAAACTCATTAGTTTCGGAGATATAGGCTAAAGTTAGGTTTTTTTTAAATTAGAACCTATACTTTTGAGTGTTTGTTTTTATTAAGCAATTAAAAGTAAACACTTTTGGCTCACACATCATTTTTGTAAAGTGTATGATTTCACAGATATGAGCAAAAATTGATATTCACTAAAGCAATCGAATTTCTTCAAGTTCCACAAATTAAAATAGAAAATATCAAATTTTCTTTGACTTATTATGCAATTTTTTTGTTTTATTACTTTGTGATGAAATTACAATTATCTTAAAACAAGTTTTTTATCATGTTGTTTATTAATTTAATAAATGTTCAAAATGTCCGCCATTTGATTCCAAACATTTTTCTACTCGTCTTATAAAATTTAGATGAACTGCTTTTAATTCAGCTTCTGAAATATGATTTCTAAAAATATCTTTAATTCTTTGTTTCATATTTTCAGCAGTGGTAGGCCGATTGAAATAGGCTAAGTCTTGCACTTTTCCCCATAAATAAAAGATCATGCATGTTAAATCGGGTGATCTTGCTGGAAAAGGAGTAGAGCCACTTCTTCCAATCCATTTATTCAGAAACATTAAATTTGATTGTTGTTGGGAAGCTATACCAAAATGGGAAGGCGCACCATCCAACTGAAGCCACATTTCTTGTCTTACTCGCAATGGAATGTCTTCCAATAAATTGGAATAAAATTTTGTATTAAAAAAAATTCACAAATTATTGTGTAGCTAGTGTTCCATAAAAAAAAGGTTCAATTAGGCGAGATCCAACTATTGCAGCCCAAGCATTTACACTCCAACGATGTTGATGGTCAACGGAACGCATCTAATGTGGATTCACGTCATTCCAATAATGTAAATTTAGCATATTCACATTACCGTCGCTCTTAAACGTTGCCTCGTCAGTCCACATGACAAGACGAAAGAAATTTGGATTTTCTTCAATTTGTTGTATCGTCCAGATACAAAATTGAATTCTTGATCTAAAATCATTGGCAGATAACTCTTGCAGCAATAATATGTGGTACGCATGGAATTTGTTTTCTCTCAAAACGCGAGACACGGTCGTTTGAGATATTCCTCTATCTCGTGCAATATTTCGTGTTGATGTGTGTGGGTCCTGTGATACGGCAGCTAGCACATCTACAACAATTTCCTCAGGACACCTACGACCTTTCCTTTGCTTTATTATGCTTCCGGTAGTGCGCAGCTTATCTGCTAAACGTTTAAATACACCTCTTCTAAAGTGCCGACGATCTGCATGTCGTTCAGCGTATAATCTAATCGCCATGCTTTCATTTTGTCGACACTAACCGTAGATCATCATCATGTCGAATGCTTCCTGGTTAGTGTACAACATGATAAAAAACTTTTTCTAAGATAATTGTAATTTTAACACAAAGTAATAAAACAAAAAATTGCATAGTAAGTCAAAGAACATTTGATATTTTCTATTTTAATTTGTATTGTAAATATCAATTTTTGCTCATATCTCTGAAATCATACACTTTACAAAAATGATGTGTGAGCCAAAAGTGTTTACTTTTAATTGCTTAATAAAAACAAACACTCAAAAGTATAGGTTCTAATTTGAAAAAACCTAACTTTAGCCTATATCTCCGAAACTAATGAGTTTCAAGGTCATTGAAGATCACCACTAGCCGTCCCGCTCGACTCTTAATAAATTTTATTATAAGTAATTTTCTCCTATCTAGCACCGTTCTCGAGATAAAAGCCCTGTATTTATTAGGAAACTCACCCTGTATATAAATATATATATATATATATATATATATATATATATATATATATATATATATATATATATATATATATATATATATATATTTATTTATTTATTTATTTATAAATAAGTCTACAAATACGACTTGACATTAAAAATGACGTAATAGTCAGACATATAAAATAATAATTAAAATCAGGAAGAAGCAAAGTGTTACTTCAATCTTCGTTTTAAGGTATCCTTGCTAGAAGTTAAATCCCACAGGTGATTTATCTGATTAAAGCTTTTGCACATCATGTTAATCGGTTCATTAGAACCATAGTTGGTTCTATGGACATCAATTTGCAAGAACTCATTTCTTTTTAGATGTCTACTGGATACTTTAATTTGTAAATTTTCCAGTATTGATTGTACATCAATGTGACCTAATAAAATATTACCAACAAACGAACACTTTAAAAGCTCACGTCTATTTGCCAGAGTTGCTAAGTTGTTTGTTTTGCAGCCGTCCAGATATGGTGGTGAACGCTGCAGGTTTTCATAATATGGTAATTCGTGATCATACTCCCAACCGCTTTTCCAAGTTAAGTGACGGATAAACTTTTTCAGATACCCTCAAGTTTACTTATGTTTGTATCATAAAATGGACACCAAACAGTAACAGCATATTCCAATTGCGAACGCACATATGCGAAATACAGAATCTTGATTGTCTCTAGGTCATAAATATCTCCCGTCCATCGTTTAATAAAACCCCACATAGAATTAGATTTAGCAATACATTGTTCTATATGTTTGTTACTGCTCATATTTTCCACGAAAATAACACCGAGGTCTTTGATCTCTGATACTCGCTTTAGTGGCATATTGTTTACTTCGTAATGTTTTAAAACTGGATTTAATTTCCGGTGGAATGATAAAGTCTTACACTTATTGATGTTCAGACTAAGAAAATTTGACTCACACCATATCGCTAAATTGTCAATGTCCTCTTGAAGTTTCTCGGCATCGCTTAAGTTCTCGAAAGTTCTGTATATTTTGAGGTCGTCAGCAAACATTAAAATTTTAGTGTGTATAGAATGACTTCAGTGATTGCGTCGATGAAAATGGTAAAAATCCAAGGGCCAAGATGAGAACCTTGTGGAAAACTCGATGTAGCTTGAATTGGCTTGGACCTGCTGTTACCAATGTCCATGTATTGGATGCGGTTGCTTAAGTATGATTTAGTTCAAATAACTTGGGTATAAATGAAATCAACGTTATACCTCTATAACATGATACATCACTTCAATCCCCAGTTTTAAATAATGGGGTTATTCTGGTTATCTTTCATTTTTTAGGAAACTCTCCCAATCTCGACGACTGATTGAACAGCATGCAAAGAGATAGTTCCAAACTGATGTGATCTTTCAAAAAAGAAGCTGGTATTTGGTCAGGACCGCAACCATCGCCGAATGTTTTAAGAGCCTTGTTTATATCTTCTATTGTGATATGTGGTATTTCAATGGATAGGTTCCCTACGCTAGCGTGGTGGGGATTTTCTTTATTATTACCGTATTAAGGTATTTATTTATTTATATAATATATATATATATATATATATATATATATATATATATATATATATATATATATATATATATATATATATATATACATATATATATATATATATATATATATATATATATATATATATATATCTATATGTGTGTGTGTATATTATATATATATATATATATATATATATATATATATATATATATATATATATATATTTATATATATATATATATATATATATATATATATATATATATATATATATATTGTTATATCAAATCCTTCTTTCTCATTTTGACAATTTCATTTTCATTGATTTTCTTCAATATTAAATTTTTCATATATCTTCAAAATAATAAAGAAAAACCCAACAACAAAAATAATGTATAAATCTACAGCTATATACGTAGTATGATTGTTTGCTTTACTTTTCATTTATGTTCTACTTATTTATTTTACTTTTGGGATTAAAGCTGTATTATAGATTAAATCCTTAAAAGGAAAATAATATAGCAAAAAAGTATATCTTAACTTAAAAGGCATTTATTTCTCTTCCTTTCGATAATATTATGAAATTAAGGAGGATCGAAACTCTAATTTTTGATTGATAAATTTTTATAATTTACTTTCGATTAAAAATCTTGCTGGATTATAATTTGTTTTTGGGTCTGATTCGAGTTCGTTTGGAATTCGTATTGTTTTTCTCTTTTTTGACGGTTGTTCGCAATCTTTTAAGCATTTGACAGTTTGACATAATAAATGTATTTTAAGGTTAACTGTATACATAGGTATGTTATCAATTCAGTTAAAAACTGACGTCAAAAATCAATTATATTACAAAAGTTTCAAACTTCACCAGAATTGTTAAGAATATTAATGTAAAATATATGACCCCTATTTGATCTTAGATACAGAAAAAATATCAAAAATATATTGGGACACAAAATAATATATTTTATACGTATGGTAGATGATGAGGAAAATAATTTTATCTAAGTAAATACAGAGCTGAGGCATTGACAAATTATGGTTTAAGGAAAATGTGAACTAAGAAGATTTTCCCATATAAATTCCCTTGTTACTACACGAGCAAAATACGGAAAATAATAATAGATTTTTTGTTATCATTTTTATTGTGTCACATCCCAAATAATTCAGCACTGATAACGATAAAACTCTAGACAAATAAAGGATAGTCAACAATGAAAACCGATATCTGTGTGAAATATTTCACTATCAAGATTGTTTTTGTATATAGGACGAATAAAATAAATTTAACGTGAGTTGCAAAATTATTATAAAAAAAATCGATTTATGGTAACTACGAATGGTAAAACTCAAAAAATTTTAACGTCCAGTAAAATGATGTGTTTCTTTTATTATAGGTATAGGTATAAAATTGTAAATATTTTGTTTTATCGGGTATCATGGTGCAAATGCTCGATGAACATTTAAGCACATATAAAATTTTACAATTTTTTTTCAATATGTTCAGAATATGACATGAATACGAAAAATAATTTGGTTTTCGAATGTCACATATATGTTAAATTAAAAATTGCATTAATTTTTGTGTTTTTAATTCGAACTAGTTTTTAGATTAACTGCAATAATTGGTAACTTTTATGGCTAAATTTCTAAATTCGACTTCATTTTTCTTAAATCGGATGGCATTCACAGTATTTAATTTGATGTTAATGTCAAAAAGCGTAATGGCAATGTCAAAAGCGTAATTTAGACAAAAGTTCGTGAAATGGGTCGGTTTATTATTTATATTTTATTTTCGGAAGCAAACCCACTTCTTTATAATTTTAATCTTTGTTTATTATTTTCAAAGTCGTTTAAATTGTTATTGAAGATATTTGCTGAAAGCAGTTATACTCATTTCCATCCAGGCGATGGGCATGAGGAATCAAATTTTCTAAAATTTCTCTCAAATCTGAAACATTATGTCATCAAAGAGAAATTTTAAATATGCATTTCAATAATTTATATGAGACAATATTTCTATAAAAAACAAAACTAGCGAAGCCAACAATCTGAGGATATAATTTATACACAGAATCAGAGAATTTATTTATCACAGAGTGTATTTATTATATCACGCACCCATAGATTGCTGCAATGTTGCTTTAATAATATATTCACTAGAAATAGCTTTTTTACTCTCCTGGTCTTAATCACGCGGTCTTAATGTGATTGATGTTTCGCGAGGTTAATTGATCATCATACTCGAAGTTGCAGTGTGAGCATAGTGAACAGTGTAAAATAGAATAATTACTGACACGCATTGTGCTGAAACTATTATGCAGTAGCTTGATAATTCACTATATTGCAATAATACTGTTATGACGCTTCAACTCAATTAAGATAAAAATTTTACAACAAGGATAACTTTTAGAACCGCATTACTTTATATAACTAATTAAATGAAAATTTATTTTGAACTATTTGATTATATATAATTGAAACAATTCTAAAATTAAGTTCGTCCATAAAGCTTCAGTTGCAAGTGTTTTGATTTACAATACTATTTTACCAACATAAGTTAACTTTATGCAAATTAACAACCAGAAACCCCAACGGGTATATTAAATCGCCAACCGTTATCATAATCTGCTTAACTCATAATTTTATACTTCTCAAATAACCTC
Organism: Tipula lateralis; assembly: GCA_963932295.1. Lineage (NCBI taxonomy): Eukaryota > Metazoa > Arthropoda > Insecta > Diptera > Tipulidae > Tipula > Tipula lateralis. The sequence continues at coordinate 132,897,456 of OZ010738.1, forward strand.
ACAAACAGAAGTCTAGAGGGGTCTGGATGGCCAGTCAATGTCGCCTTTTGTGACACCAGACGAACATTAAGTTTTCGCTGCAGAAACTGAATGGTTTTTTTTGCAGGGTGGTATGGCACACCGGCTTGTTGAAATTTTTTTCATGATGGTAATAAAAATGTGCTCTCTAAAATCAGGTTCAGTGACTGTTCGAGACTGGTCTTCTTTAAACAACGTGGATGGTCTGTTGGCGACATTTTTAGGGTTAATTGAATTTATTATGGAAACAAATGCAAATGATACTTCAAAATGCACAGCAAAATAGTTCCGCTGAACGTGGCGACGAAACGACACTTCTGAGTTCTGGCCATCTCTCTCGTTTCTCACCATCCCGAGCTCAACAAAATTCGAGACCAAACAACGAATAGTGTTATCACTGATGTCATGGAATATTGGCCACGAAATTTTCGACGATATACGTGTTTAATTAACATAACTGAAGGACAACATTCTAAGCGTCTCTATTTGGGGCGTTGTTTCGGTGTTTGACGGTCCAAAACCATGTATAATCTTAATCTAGTAAATTGGTTGATAAATGTCAAAGTTACATATTTATATATATAAATAAATATATATATATATATATATATATATATATATATATATATATATATGTATATATATATATATATAGATATATATATATATATATGTATATATATATATATATATATATATATATATATATATATATATATATATAAATTCGTTCCACAAATTCAATGATCCACCAACAATTGTCTGCGCTTTTGTGGAATATAAATGAGGTGATTAGGATGCTTTCATGGAAACTACGCTATACAATTTTACTTAAAACTCATTTAGCTTCCTATTATTAAACTTATACGTTGTTGAACTTATCATGTATTTGAAACTAAAAGACCGTTCGGTTGAATAAAGTTACTAAAATCATGTATGGAATATTAATAACGTCTTTCACACACACTAAAAATTTTATTTTATCCATATTATTTGGCTATAAATTTTCGTAAACACTTTGAATTTAAAAAAATATGTTTTATATGTACTCGTATATACTTGTATATTAAGGGATATTTTGTATTACAGATAATAATACAAGTTTATTACGATATGGACATGACAAATGAAAAATTCTAAACTTAGATACAACGTTTCTGTTATTGTTAGAGTTATTTTTCCATACATACATACACATATTGATAAACTAACAAAAGTTTTTGTTGATATAGATGCATAATATAACATCACACACAAGAAATTATGTGAAAATTAATGAACATATTACATTCTTTTAACAATATCAGTTTCAAAATGATATCCTTCCACAGTTTAATCGAATTAAAAATTTTACTGAACCATAAATATACATTTTTTCATGCAATATTAATTTTGTTTACATGTTATCACAAGTGCGAAGTATTTTGAGTCAAATCGTAACATTAGTAACGGAAAATGAAATACGACACAGCGGGAGTCGATTTTTTTTTTAATAGTATGAGTAAATAATATCATTTACACGTATATTTTTTTAACGATGCACGCATATTCAGAAATAAAATTAAAAAAGGTAAATGGGGGTGTAATAATGATAATATCAAATTCAAAAAAAGTTGACAGTACATATTTGCAAATGTTTAATTTACGATTTAAAACTGAACGTCAGTAACATAACTGTATTCGTTGCAATTCTTATTTTACTATACAAAATAAACCTTTTCTTGATTGTAGGTAAATCGTAATAATTTATTTAACCGCTGCTCAAAGTTACGATTAAAAATAATTAACTTTAAATTATAAGTTTCAAGTTTCTTTTATATGTATTTCAACCCGTTGTCAAATCACATTATATTTCTTTTTTTTGTTTTCAGCCCGTTTATTTTTACTCTACTAGCATCCTATACATTTTTAATTATGCCCTGAGTAAATAACGTAATAATATATTACTATAAGGGAAATGGTTTTTCTTTTTCATAGCAAAATATATGAGAATCTTTACAACGTTGGAGACACATTTTGTTTATGATTTCTCTTATACTTCAATAAGTTATTTCTAAAGGTAAACCATACTCAACGGAACATACTCAGGTTTTGGTTTTCGACTCTGTTTACAAATTTAATAACAATACAGATTGCAACCTACGAATAAAGTTAATTATTCATAATGATTTGCGAGCTTACCCAAATTGTATAAAAACGAAAAAAAATCAGAATATGTATTCTCTTTGATTTGTTAACCGTATTTTTGCTTTGTACGAGATTTGTATTTTGTACAAGATGTGATAAAACTTAATTACTAGGTGACAATCATGGGTGTGAAGTTTGTGCTAAAACATTAATTTATTTAATTTGTGCTCTGATATCGATATGTACCGTGCACCAACATGAATTTTAGTCAAAATTCTTCTGTTTAATTTATAACTGTTAATTTTGATTCTGAATTCATTTATATTAGCAGTTCACATCGAATAATTTGACACTGCAAAGTGTTTGGTTTAATGTGCACTAGAAAAGTCCATTCGGACTGAGTTTAAAAATAAAAGCATAATGAGCAGAGATCGTTTAAAAATTTCTTAATATTCTTAAGCATTACAAAATAAGTAAGTAATATGAAAAGTAATTTAGCGGATGTTGGTGACCGTCCGAGCGAGATGAAGTGCATAAACTTAAACAATAACAAAGTAACCAAATTATAAAGTCATCAGACGATGTGCCTCAAACTGGATCGCTGAGATTTACATTGTGCGAGATACAAAGCATGAATTTCTAAACTAAGCATAGCAAAAGGTTTGGTAATAGTATGATTTCTGATTTACTTGGCAAATAATAATATCTCATATGTACATCGAAAATAATAAGCTATGGCTTAAATGCTGTAAACGGCCCTACGTATTTATGCATATTTTAACGTACTAGTGCACATTGTAGGTATTTAGCCCAACGAATGCTTTTACACACAACCGCTTTTTATATTAATATCCGGTGAATGTTGGTTTTTGGTCAACGGTGAGAATCGAACTCGAGACCGTCGCGAACTATCTTAGCCATTAAACTACAACCGGCGACAATTTTGTACATAGAAAATATAAATTTTCAATAACTGGCAAGAAAACCACATTTTGTTAAAGAACAGGTTCTGATTTACGACTAAAATATCGCTTATGAAAATTTCAGCAAATTCCAACATATTAGAACCTAAACATAGAGGAAGCTTTAGATATTATATTTTTTTCACGCTATTTTACTCTATCGGTTACGATCACGAGCCAGCTCTTCATATACTTTTGTAAACAATTAGAATAAGCCAGATCACTCTTTACGCTGTGAGCCATTGTGGCCGACAGTGACCTCTTCGCCTACCAAAAGATGGCTCTCCCTCGCTTTTATGTTTCAGATCGCTGTATGTCCCGGTTCGGATTAGCACGCAGAACGTGACCGAGCCAGCGTACTCGCTGTCCTTTGATTTCATGCACGAAAGGACAAATTTGCATTAAATTTCTGATCTCGTGATTGAATAGAACTCGATATGTGCCATCAAGGTCGCTTTTTGGGCCATGTATCACACGCATAATGTTTTTCTCGAATGTTAAAAGCCATCTTTCATACTTATCCGTCAAGGTTCAACTCTCACATCCATACATGACAACGGATCAACACTCTGTAGAATTTTAGGTAATCCGCATTTCCAAGATATTTTGATTACCAAAGTGAATGTAATCGTAAATTAGATATACATATGGTCAAAATTAATGTCAAACATACAGAAAACTGGAAAGTATTTGAATGTATTGAAGTGTAGTAATCACTGGTATCTACAACATAACATGGATATAAAATCTACAAAAATCAAATCTATAGAATTAAAATGAAAACTAACGGGAATAGCTTCTAGAATACTAATCTAGAACTATTCAAAGTAACTATGTCTACCTAAATCACTGACGTAAAGTTGAATACTACTGTAAGAAAAACCCTTCAAAAGGTCAAAAGGTAAATATATGAACTAAGAAATGTCTAAAACAATGTCAAAACATTAATAGCTTGATAGACGTATATAGGCTTACCTATCATCGCAATTTTGTTCTGTAATGCATATGCACTTTTTTTACATCAGAAATATATTCGAGATTTCTTTTTTTAGACAGTGGAATGATTGAAGTTAACTTGATGTTTGACGTAGTGGTATTTCGTTCAAAGACGTTTTTAAAATTAAAATTATCAATACGTATATTAAAACAAATAATAGAAACTAACAACTTAAAATTAAATGTTATAACCTGCTCTTTATTAATTTATTATAATAAAAACATAACTTTTAGCATACACTTGATGCTTGTAAGCAAAGAAACACGAAAATTGAAACATACGAAAACATTTGAGCCGCCCAATTGCCGTCCTTCAAAGTGATTTCTTCAAAGTAATTCTCTCCCCTCTGTCTTCCTTCAAAGTGATTCTCTCCCATTATTCGAACATTTTTGCAGTCTTCGAAACGGTTACTATTTACAATTTCCGGTAAAGCCTTCAAAGTGCCAATCTAAATTCTATTGTATGGAGCCAGATCTAGCAAATACAGTATCTACAAGGTCTCTTTGAGTCAATTGGAAAGTACTAGCTCTTTGATTTTGTTCAAATAATCAGTAGTTGAGGTTGATGATCCTACTGAACGAGGTTCGTCTACGACTTCACGACCTTTACCAAATGATTTGTACCACTTTAAGAACAGAAAATTCTGAACATTTTTTTTAAGCACAGAAAACGCTGCAATTTCTAACCTAACAAAGCAAATGTCATGAAATTTATGTCAGCTGTTCACAACCAATCTACCAAATAAGTGTACTTTACACATCGATATTGATAGCACGCTATGAGTAAAAATGAGGTATTAATTATACGATTGATAGCTTTGGTTTGTTTGACTGTATTTAAAGTTGAAACATAATTTCCATACACGTCCGTATATCCGCTGAAAGGTTAATCTGAAGCATTCCAGAGATTCCTAATGAAATTGATTGGGAGTGAAAAGACATCTTAAAGTAAGCACAGGAACTACAAAATGCAATTGGAATTACAATTCTAATTATTTAGTTGAAATTCGGAGAATTCCAAATTTCATTTATAAATCTTCATTTATACAGTCTGATTACTTTTTGTCGTGTAGTTTTCTTAAACCGAGTACTGGAATTCAGCTTTACTTAAATGTATATTCATTTACAAACCAAAAACTACATCATTTGACTTTTTCAAAAGTTAGCTCAGATCTAGTATGTCTTCGATTCGGTGCAATAATAAGTATTTCGTGCAAGATTCGAACAATATCAAGTCACGGATACGACATTGCACTATATTAAATCTCTTATTTTAATTATATATTAAAGTATATATAAGCTTTAATCGAGATTTATTTAGCTTTTTCAAAGTGAGTCGCTACAACTGTTTCAATGTAGATAGCGCATCAAATAAGTTTAAATCTGTTTAAATATCAATAGTTATTAAATACCAATAGTTGTTTTTAAAGTAAAAAAAAAATCTGTGGCACTTCAGTTAAATCTCGTATAATAGAAGCCTTAAGAACCAGCCAGGGCAATTCTGTGAGGTTTAACATTGTACTGTACGGGCTAAATCATAAAAACCGATGATTGATAAATTTACTTTCAAGAAACACAGCTTCAATCGACGCATGTAACGGAGCATTATAAATTACTGGTGACTAATATTTGGTTAGAATATTGCGTAAACAATTACGTATGAACTTATTTGCTTGCGAGGTCTTAAATGCTTCTCTTCTTACTTCGTGATGAATAAGCCCCACATATCCTATGCATTGTATAATATGATAGTATTACTATTTATTTCAATTTTGAAAATAATTATTTCTAATTTGAAAATGACAAATTTCTAAATTGAAGTTGAAAAGATATGATCTATACCTTTACCAAAGAGAATAAATATAAAGAGGAACATCTTATATGAACCTCAGTTGCATATAAACTAAAAATATTACTGAGTTTTGGTGATGGCAAACGAAATAGGATAAACATATAATTTTTATTACGTTTCCTCTTTCGAATAACAAAAAACAAATTGACTATTTCAAAACTTCGCCTACTATTTCATATTATAATTTGATTGTAAAATGGAATAGATATATTTTCAAATAATAATCTATTCCATTTTACAATTGAAATATAATATGAAATAGTAAGAGATGTTTTGAAATAGTCAAATATGGTATTTGCTGATGTTCCAAAAAGAAAACGAAATAAAAATATATGTTTATCCTATTTCGTTTGCCATCACCGAATAACTCAGAAATATTTTGAAATTTTTAGTTTATATGCAACCGAGGTTCATATAAGATGTTCCTCTTTATATTTATTCTCTTTGCCTTTACATAATTTGAAAGGAAAATCAGTAATAAAAATTTGTAAGCAGAACATTGATTTACATTTTCTAAACAAACTTTCTGTGAAGCAGCAGTTTGCGAAGTAGTTTAGATTTGTATACAAAGTTAAATAAATAATTTTATGCACTGATTCAAAAAAAATGAAATAGATATAAATCGAGTAATATATATATATATATATATATATATATATATATATATATATATATATATATATATATATATATATATATATATATATATATATATATATATATATATATATATATATATATATATATATATATATATATATATATATATATATATATATATATATATATATATATATATATATATATATATATATATATATTTATATATATATATATATATATATATATATATATATATATATATATATATTTATATAAAGATAGATATAGATATCTATATATATATATATATATATATATATATATATATATATATATATATATATATATATATATATATATATATATATATAAATATATATATATATATATATATATATATATATATATATATATATATAAACCAGTAATATATAAAAACATTCAATAATTTTTAATGTTGTAGCACTCATCTTAATAATAGATTTGCTAATAGATATATATAATAGATATACATAAGTTGTACCATAAAAGCATAGATTGAACAAAAACACTGAATGTTTGTGAGAATGGCAAAACTTTTTTTTTCACTTTCTGTACGTAACTATATTCTTTGTAACTTATTCTTTTTTTCCGAAATCTGAAACTAAAAGTAATTGTAGAACGATCAAGATTTCGACTAGATTTGTTTTCTAAGAATTGTTATTTTGGTTTTCATCTTTTATTAGTGGTTTTGCATTATGTACAATAATAAATTTCCAATCTATTTATACGCTTATATACAAAGTTGCGGATAGATTGTATATAATGTATCTATACACTTAATATATATAAACTGTGTACATAAATAAACACACACACACACACTATATATATATATATATATATATATATATATATATATATATATATATATATATATATATATATATATATAAACGTTTATATATATATATATATATATATATATATATATATAAACGTTTATATATACTTTTATTAAATTAGCAAATATAATGTACTTAATAATTATACTTTATATTTATTGATTATTTAGAATGAAAAATAAATATGATATTATATGGCATTAATTTAATCTCTACTGCATTTTTTAAGTTAAGCATAATTTTTATTTCACATTAGTATTTAAAACATAATAAAGTTTTATTACAACAAATTAATTTCTGTTTGCCTTTCTTAATTGATATTCAATTAAATAATTATATATTTTTAGAAATGAATATGAAGTAAAAATAATAAAATATTAATTATAAATTGTAGTCAATTCAATGCGCGGGTGTTCGTTTTAGATGTTTAAAAGAAAAAATATTTCGGTGCTAGAAAAAAGGAAACGACAAATGAGACCAACAAAATCTCAGGCTTACGTTTTTTAAAAAAATGAAATTCATCATGTACCAATTCATCAAAAATGGTTATACAATCAAATTTGTTGATATCGATTTTATTTTTTTTCCATTTTTAAATATCTTGAAAATATTTATTCATAATAGACGATGAGTATTATTATATTACGAAGAAGGAAAAACTCAATAAAACGACAAATTATTTCCTTTACTTTGTTATTGAAATGAAAAGAGGTTAAATTAAAGTTAGAATTATGTATATGTATACATATATAATATAATATTTATAAATTTAAATATATCTATATCTATATATATCTGTATACTTATATTTATATCTATATATCTATAAATCTATGTATCTATTTATATATATATATATATATATATATATATATATATATATATATATATATATATATATATATATATATATATATATATATATATTATATGTATATATATATATATATATATATATATATATATATATATATATATATATATACAAATTAATAATTTTCGATTTTTAAATATTAATTTTCTTTATTAAATGGAAATAAACAGTAGTCAGTTTGGAAAATTAAAAACGGCAGTCAGTATCCAAATTTTTTTAAAGAAATGGAAATAACATCCAGACATTGTCCAGTACATATTCGAAATTTTGAAAAAGTTTAATTATTAAAATAAACTGAACTATAAACTTTAAATTAATTTATTTTTTAAAACTTGAAATTTATTATTTTAACACACCACCAAAAGTCAAACATACCGAAATCAAAACAAAAAATATTAGTTGCCAACTAAAAAACAACAAAATATAGAAAATAACGCATCATGATGCGTTCGTCACTCACACAAAATAAAGCGACAATCATAATACCAAAATATGACTCGAGCGACAATACACGTCACGGTGACGAATGAAGTGAGGTGACATTCATAATAGGTGTATAAATCGCTTATTAATAACTAGCAGATGGAATTTTCAGTTCGAATTCATTTATATACATAAATTTGGTTTTAATGGTTGCTTTTGCATGGTAATTTTTTTCTTAAATTTTAGTATTCAGTTCATAAAAATTGTACAAAATGAGGTGTTTGTGCGAGTCAAGAGTGGAGTGAGTTACACTTTATTGGTTAAAGCTGCTGTAATTGAAGCGCTAGGTACCGGGTTCGAATCCCGATGAGGGGCCCGATATCTATGACGCCCAGTTAAAATGAAGAGTTCATAGACCAACGCATCTTCCATGTCATTGCTATACGCTGGCATGGAGCTAAGCAATGTTCTATGGTTCTCCATACTCGGTACTACTCGGTGTTTATAAAACTAGATTATTGCACGAAAACTGAATCCACAGCATTTATTATATGATCCACAGCATTTATTATACGAAATTATATCTGGACTTCAAAAGTTTTTGTTTTTTGGAGATAAGCAGCAATTAAACAGAACTTTTGATAAACAAAAATTTTTTGTGTTTTTTTATGAAAAACTGAAATAAGTACGCTTTGCTTTGCCTGGTAATAGTCTCTGTTGTCATCGAAATAGTAATCTAGAATTAAGAAAAATCACATAACTACCATTCAAAGTAACTCTACAGTCTTGACCATAAAGAAAAATAAGGTATTCTTCTGTAAGATATATGTAAATAATAACGGCATCTTCTTAATATAGGTAAGTGTACTCATAAAAGCGCATAGCGCAATTCAATAAAAGTTATTTTAAATTCGCACAAACTAACTTTGCGAGTACAAGAATATCATTTAACAGTTAAAAATTATATAGCTTTTAGAGGATTTATCAGAGGGACAATTTTGCTTAGTAATTTTTATTCTATTTTTTTAGTTACTTCAGGTGTTACTCAAGGTTCGGTACTTGGTCGTTTGTTATTTTCTATGTTACATTGATGACAGAATCCTCGTTTCACCATTGTTCGTTTCCCATTTTCGCTGATGATGTATAAATTTATAGAAATAGTAATTTAAATCAGCAATCTAATATTAGTTATATTTCTCTGGTTAACGAGGATTTAGATAGAGTTCCAATGGGATCGTCTTAAATGCTAGTAAATCGCAAACTATTATTATTTACATTAAATCGTTAGATGCGATTTCTTTTGCTTGTATTCTTAATGGGTCACTTATTCCGTTTTCAACTTCTGTTAGTAATTTGGCGACACAGTTTTTAACAAAATTCTTTGATGGGGTTACCTTTTAGTTAAAATAAGTAAGAAAATTTACTTAGTTATATGTATAAAGTGGTAAGATTTTCGGAAATTCAGTTTAAAAAGAGAATGTTAATGTCCTACCTCTTTCCACATCCCCCCTGTGGTGAGGTTGTCTTATTTGGTATGTAAATTCACTAGTATTTTTTGAAAAAATATATATCGTATCTTAGAAAAAATATATCGTAGATACAAATATAAAAGTCGCATTACTTTTAAAATATTTTTAAGAGATGGCGTAAGCATCAGGCAATATTCTAACTACCATGGATGACGTGTTATAACACCACTTCGATTTGCTTGGATAGTGATCATCTTATCGCAAAAAGTAAAAGTCAGTATATATTTTAATCGATGCTTAACCACTTGCTGTGTGAAAATGACATATGTAAATCAATTTTGAAGCTAATAAAATCAATTATTAACGCAATATCAAAAATTTATATAGTTTCGAAATAATTGTGTATCACTGGAAAACAATTCAGTGATAGAACACCGAAGATAATATTAGGAAAATTGTTACGGTATGTGATATTTCATCAAATATTAAATATTTCGAAATTGCAAATGTCATCATAAAGCAACATGATTCATCATGTGTATTAATTTAATAATAATATATTATATGAATAATTAAAAATAAGTAGCCAAATGTGTGTATAGAAAATAATAAGTCGTATATTGTGAAAATTCTTCAGTTCAGCGCACGCATATTATTGTGGATAAACATAAAACCACTAATCATCGAAATAAATTCAAAAAGGAAATTGATGTTTCAAATTAATAATTTATTTTTCTGTTTCCATCCTTTAATTTCTGTTTTCAAACCGATCAAAAAGTCGTTTTCATTCGTATTTGTGTTCCTCATTTGTTTTTTCACATATCATTAACAAACTAAAATACAACTCAACCGTTTTAGATAGATGTATGTACAGGGTGAAGCAAAAGTCCCGCTACCATTTTGATTTCCTATAACTTAGCTCAAAGAAAAGGTAAATAGGTTGGGTTTTCATATAAAGTTTATTTGGTCTTAACATTGTTTTTCGTTATGATTGGGAAATTATATCGGCTAAATGATGACCGCGATTCACTATGTAACTTTCGGCTCTTTTTTAGGCATTTTTCATGACATCCTGCAACATTTCAGGCTGAATTTCGTGACGAATCAAGTCTTTAAGATGTTGAATCATTTGGGGTTATTCACATAAACTTTAGGTTTTGAAAACCCCATAAGAAAACGTCTGGTGCTGTTACAGCTGGAGATCTGGCGGGCCATGTTAAATCTCCATTTCGCGAAATTAGTCTTCGAAAACAAACCTCATTCAATAATTGAATTGTTGCAAGGGCTGTGTGTGTTGTGGCCCCATCTAGCTGAAAGCACATGTCCTCTAGTCCTTGCTCTTCCATTTAGGTTACAGGAAAATTTCGAATTGGTACCGTTCAGGGACCAATGAGGTTTTCAGCATGAATACTACACCATACGGTTGTTTTTAATGGGTACAATGTTTGATATATTAATTCAGGATACTGTTCCTCAAAACCGACTGTTATCTTTATTGACTTTGCCACTGAGATAAAAATGGGCTTCATCGCTCATTATCAATTCAGACGAAAAATCTTCAATTTCACCAGACAGCCTTAGGATTGCATTACTATACTCAACTCGTTGATCAGGATCAGTTGCTAGCAATTTTTGGACTAATTGAATATTGTACGGGAAACATTTTCAAATCAGTTTTCAAAACTCGCCTTAAACTGCGTGTAGAAATGTGTAACTGGGAACCAAGTCTCCGAATTGATGTTTCTGGAGACTCCCTTACACTATCGCGCACCAGAGCCACCTTTTTAGCGTTACGAAACGTCGGTTCTCTTCCATTCTTGTGGTCACTATTTCTGCTCATTCTTGTGGCGTATATTTAATCATTATAAAACTTGGGCGTCTACACAACACAATGGTTAAAGCGAAATTGGGCTAAACGTCACATAATCAAGATGGAGCGCAATTAAAATAGGAGCGGGACTTTTGCCTCACCCTGTATGTATTATTTTGAATTAATTTAGTTCCAACTTTCGAATGGGACTGACAATGATCAACACAAGTTTATATAATTATATTAATTGATAAAATTGTAGGGTTTATGATTTTCTGTGTGTGTATATATTATATATTGTATTATATTCGTTAACAGATGAATACCACATAGGAATTGAGAAGAATTACTGCTCTGGTGAAAGATATTATCGGTAGTCACCAACGATACCTTCCTAATAGGTCAGTCTTTTCACTTGGAAGCATTCTTTTCCAGGTGAAAAGACTTAATCAATGACTGACCTATGAATTAATAACTACACCACCAAGTTACCCCATACATTTCAAACAAATCTATGTAACTAGATCTATTAAGAAAGTCTATTAAAATCTATTAAAATTGCACTGCTAACCATCATTTATATATTATATATTTTTATTTGATCCTTCGTGTCTCTTCTTATATTGACAAATTTATCGAGTCTAAAAACTAAAACGCAATTAATTTCAGTGGTGGTGACCACAAGTTTAAAGAAGTGATGAAGATTAAAGTATTTTGGATCTCTTATTACTCATGATAATAGTGTAAAAGAGACATCACATCTTTTTAATGAAATTTTAACCAATATTCACCTCCTACTTTGTTAACGTTTGTTCAATGTTTACATCATAAACTCAAAGATTTGGTTTTATATGTAATTAATGATTTGTGCCCCAGACTTCGAAATAATTTATTAGCTCAACAATTCTGCTAACCACGGATCTAAGGTTTAATTTCTTATATGATAGATAAAATTAATCGATAGCGAGTACGTTGGCTCAGTCACTGTTCTGTCGTACTGTTTTGCATGTTACCTGTTTTTGTAATAAAAATGAGGGATAAAGCGAAAGATTGTACGAAATTATATAAAAGAACTAGGTAAATGTGCAAATAGCTAGATATTTTAACTTTATTAATTCGATTATCGAACCATTTATCGAGGCCACTATTAGAATTCGCTTGTTCACAACATAATGTAATGTAAATACAACTTTACTATGAACACCGTGGCTACTTGCTTAGTGGTCGTCATACTGATCATATACAAACCATGCAAATATATCAATATTATAAATCGTTTAATTATAAATTTAATTTACTGAGTGTAAATCATACTGTAATTAATACAATAGTACACAATACATAATATATTTGTATAAAATTTATTATTATTCCACGAACACGCTACCAGTGCTTTACACATTTTTAATAATTTTTTTTAATCTACAGTTTAAATAAAATATGCAATCGGAATTTGTATTGTTTATTTAATTTAATTATCAGTTCTTGGTAAAAATTTAATTTGTAACACCAACGTATTGTGAAAAATTATTTAGTTAGTTTCTTCATCAATTATATCCGGAAATGCTAACAGTAACTATGATAGTTGAGAATTATCATATGATATCAAATCATCCCGAATCAACATCGTCATTTAAGCAAATTTTGTGCATAATTCAGTCCAGTGATTCAGTTGGAATTCGACGAATTTCAAATTTGATTTAAATATTCAACATTACTATTGCAAACAAATACATAATAAAAAGTTGATTTTTAACTATCATACTTTTTAATGGTTTGGAACGCATCGTAAATAATACCACTTTCTTTGTAATTTTCAAAATAAATTTGATAATTAAGTGAGATTCTACGCCTTTTTTCGTAAAGATAACCTTTTCTTTTAACAAATTCTTACGATTTTAAAAAATAATAATTTACGTGTGAAAGTTACAACACTGCTATAAATATATTATCGTGTTCAATTTTCGTTGCTATTTAAGAATCCACAAAGGTGTCAAATTTTTCAACTTTGAATCGTTGAGAAATTTTTTTTTATAGTTACGCAATAATCTTCTTTATGATGTCGAAAAGCATTTTTCCACCCCAAAGAATAAACCACAAAGGATTCTTTAGTAAAAAAAGTAAAATTATAAACAAGATTTATATAGACTAGCTGTACCAAATTAAAGATATACTTGTTGTTTTAATTGTTAAATTGAAAGATAGAACTGTTTTTCAGTTTTTCATATATTTTCAAGGTTCACTTTTAATTTACGTCGCTTTTGGTATTAACAAAGATATTTATATAACTCATTTGATTTATTTATATCCAAAATATCGCTTAATTTGGAAGCTTTCAATATGAAAGTGGATATTATCAAAGCATCCTAAATAATACAAGCAAAATTAAATTAAATTTATCGAGCTTATTTAAGAGGTTTGATATGTTCCATAAGAATTAGTGTTAAATTGAAGTTTTTTAACTCAAATTTAATGTTTTTTTAAATTAATTAATTTAGTTACATTTTCATATAACATATAGTGCAACCAATAAGTCTCCGTATACTGCAAATATACAAAGAATAAGAAATCAGTCAAATAAACGACCATAATTTTGTTATTACTGACTGCAAATTACTGAGGTTTGGTTTTCTAAATAAATAAACTTATTGTTTAAAAGTATGAAAGAAAAACTTTTTAAAATATATTTTTAATAACAACAAAATAATTCATTATAAACTTAAGATTAAAAATGAAACCATTTAGTCTCTGTACACTGCCAATAAAATTCTCAATAAAATAAAATAATTGACTTAAGAAGCTGATCCGATTTATTTTAGTAATCTGCGTGGTTAATTACTTCCTTCAGTCCATTTTGCATAGATTCAATCAATTTTTTGGTTGTTTGTGTTTGAATTTCATCCTTCAAAATTTCAGCGGGATCTGTCTTATTTTCAACAATACAATTTTAATTCTTTCTTTGAGTTCAACCCAGAGATGTTCAATCGGATTTATATCTGGACTCCGTGGTGGCGTATGTAATTTCTTTGGGTAATTTTAGAGTAGCCATTCCTTGACCATATATGCTATATGTTTTCGATCGTTATCTTGCTGGAAGATAAACGATCCACTTATGCTAAATTTTTCCACACTAGCGTGTAAACTTTGTTGGACGATCTTTAAATATAGATGTTTGTCCATAATAGACAGTATGATGCAAAGTTGTGCTATTCTAGATGTACTCATAACATTAGACCACCTTCTCAATATTTTACAATCCCACGTAAATTTTTAATTGTAAGGTGTTTATTTGGATAAAATATCCATCTGATTTATGTATATACAAGTTTTATTATTTGAAAACCAAACCTTAGTAATTTGCAGTCGGGAGTTCCAAATTTACGGCCGTTTATTTGATCAATTTCTTGATATATTTTCAATGTGCCGAGACTTATTGGTTGCACTGTGTATAGAAATCGAATATAAACTTAATAATCAAACTTAATATTTCAATAGTTATGATAAAATTAAAAACCTTTTGATTTATTCAATGTTGAAACATGCATATGTTATGATTGGTTCTAAAAGCCGTTTACAAATATATAAAACCAAAGATTATTTTACATAAAGATGACCCAACCAAAGCAAAATTTTACAGTATGAACGATTGTTTTTGTTTTGTTTGACTGTAGGACAGAGGTACCCGTCACTATGTAGCGATACCCGAAATTATTATTTTTATATTTCATTTAAACTTTGATTGAACTATCTTTATTATATATAATAATATTTAATAAAACCAAATGAATAGCAATGTTTTGTTGGCAATTGTACAGCAACAATACCATATAATTCCGGAATGGAATGGTTTCATTATAACTTTCAGTAGGTTTTGGAATAATTTCATTCTAGTAATTCTCGGGGAATACGGTATTGGGGAATAATTTTATAAGTAATTAGAGTTTAAATATTTTTTTTCTGGCATACTGAGGTAAAAAGCTAGTTATAAATTGGGAATAATTTTTCCTTCCAATTTTGGTATCCTAATTTTTAATATTTACATCGAACTTTTTTCGTCAGTAGGCCGGAAAAAATATATTTGAACAGAAATTTCATATAAAATCTTTCCCCAATTCCCTATTCCCCAATTTCTCGTGGAATGACCAGAAAAGGGCCACATGGGACAAAATAATAAAATATTTTGATATATTTATGAATATTTTTGGCTGTTTCCATGACAACTGTTACATAAATTATTATATAAACTATTACGTTTCGTTTTACTAAGCATTATTTTCATTCCTATTCCAGTGAGCAATAAAATACTGCTAATGTCATATGAACTACGAAAAAGAAACATGTACTTCAAACGTTGGATGAGAGATGGCACTATATAATTTTAATAAAAATGGAAATAGTACTGAAAACTTGAAATATTATTTGAATTTTTTGTTACAATTCAATTCTTATGTGATACATACACGGTGGCATCATAAAAATCATTACGGTTTTTAGCAGTGTGAATTTTCAAAACAATAAGTATTTATTTGTTTTTTAATAAAAATTCATTAATTTAGATATAAATTACATTTAACAATAAAACGATACCTATAGCGTCCTCAAAGATTCAGCGGTTTCAATTTCATTTGATTACATTATTAATTACTGAAAAAGTCGTTAAAATTGAAATTATGACTATTACTATGTAGACGTTTCACCGCAGTTGGATATGAAGCATAGTATGGTTTTTGTCAACAAATTAATTTATTGTGTTGCGTGAATTCTGTTTAAAAACATTTTCATGTGCATATTTAAACGTCTAACTGATTTTTTGGCTGCAATATAATTCATAGCGATATTGGGATACAATTAAATTCAGAAATAATCGATCAGATCAGGGAAAGCATCAATGTTTTAGCATTAGATTAATTGTTGACTATAGTATTGGAATCCGACCAGACATCGACGAGCTACTTAGCTACTGGACAAGTGACGTGAATCACTGCGTAATTGTCTGGTTGTGTTGTTTTGTGACAGAATAATTTATCCTTAATGATTCTGAAAGTTTTATTTAATTAAGAAAATTGCACAAAACTCATTTTTAACCCGAAAAACTTCCCAGTTGTCGATGTGTACGCTAGGTTGAAATTGATAATTTCAAAGTGCCATTTTACACTGGCACTCTCGCGTCAATTTCGCTTTTTTGTGCAGCAGAGTTTTTTTTTTAATATTTGTCTATGTGTGTGTGGAAAATATTTCATTATCAATGAATACTTGGTCGAGCGAACATCATATAACCAAATAAAGAAAAAAAAATTTAGCACGATTTTTTTTCCATTTTTACAGGAACATGTATATTTTTTATATAATATTATTTAATATATTATATATGTATTTATATATTTTCATCATTCCAGCGTTTTTACCATTTTTAGAAACGTCATCAATATATGTATAATATTTTATTATTAATAAAACAATATTATAATAAATCAATGAATTCCATTACATTAATAAATAAATAAATTACAATTTATATAAATAAATATAAAAATAAATTACAATTTATCAAACTAACATACAAAAATTATATTTTTTACGAATCAATATATTTTATATTTATTTTCTGTAGAAAAATCGTCATCTGTAATAAATTTCCTTATCTGTAAAACAAAAATCGTCATACATAACCATATTTTTCTATTTCATCTGCACTCTTCAAAATGCAAAATGAAACTGTTAAGTCGAAAACAATAAAAAAATTTTGAACCTCATAAAATATTTTTATTGCTTTTTATATGTATTGTGCGAAACTCACAAGAGTGCAAAATAATTTTTGTCGAAAGTTGTGCGTCGAGAGATCCCCACTCCAAAATTAGTTCATAGACAAAATAAGAGACACACGCAAGAGTGCCAGTGTAAAATGCCACAAAAACCTCAAGTATTTCGTTTTCGAATTCTAAATCACCCATCAAAATACTGTTACATACATGGTTACGAACAGTTCGACCGATGAAACGACTTCATCGGACCACTAGATGAATAGTGGTATCTGGTGCTATAATTGATATCAATTCAATATACACGTGCATGACTGTTCTTCGTTTAACAATAAAACTGTACCTTTTGCTTCATTCACATACATTTCTATCCAGTTTATATCAAAAACGTTTTTGAATTTATATTATCATCACGACTATGTAAACGTTCCACTTATGTTGGATATATGTGATTTTGTTAAACAGATGCATCTATTGTGCCATGTAAATTATGTTTTAAGATATATAAGATAGACGTCCGACAGATTTTTTGACTAAAAAAAATAATAAGTCTAACAGACAATGATTTATTCTAACGAACAATGATTTTTAGATATTGATTATTGATTCTAAATTTATTTTTTTTTTTTTTTTTATTTATTTAGTAGTACAATCTTATCACATGATAATTTATTACTAATGATAATAACGCACTTATTTGAAACAAATAAGTGAAGCGAGTGTGGGTTTACAAGAAATCAATATTCTGCTTCCAATAATGAAACTTTATTTATTAGATGACTAGCTCATGCGGTTTAATTCTTTTAAGGCGTCTCAGTTCTTGTGTTATGTCAAGAAGTTGTATTGCTTCACTGTTAGTATGTTGCAGTAATCTTCTTTCATGTTGGATGGCAAATTCCTGGACCACTTCATCAATCCATTTAACATTAAGGTCGTTGTGCAATTCCTCGTTGGTAACGTAGCGGTAAGCATTTGTTATTGCCCGTAGAAATTTGTTTTGGCTGCGTTGAATAATTAAACGATTTGATTGTTTAGTGCATCCCCAGAGTTGGATGCCATACGTCCAAATTGGTTTAATTATCGATTCGTAGATGAGGCGTTTACAGTACAGGCTTAGCTTAGAATGTCTTCCTATCAGCCAGTACATCTCGCGTTGTTTTATTTTAATTTGCTCTGCTTTTTGTTTAACGTGGTATTTCCAGTTCAGTCTTGAATCAAGATGCAATCCGAGATATTTAGCAGATTCAGCTTGGGGTATTTGTATCCCGTTCAGAAATGTATGGAGGTTGCTATTTTTGTGCCGCAACGTGTATGTAACCTGTACTGATTTTAGCTCGTTAAGCTTTATTTTCCAATCCCTGGTCCATTGGCTGATTTTATCGAGTGCTTGTTGTAAGTATTCAACTGCTTGATTCAGTGATTCACTTGATGCCAAAACTGCTGTATCATCAGCAAAAGTTCCAATGAAGGTTCTTTCCGTTGTCGGTATATCGGAAGTGTAAATTAGATATAAGATGGGCCCCAATACGCTACCCTGGGGCACCCCTGCTATGGCTGGGTAAAAATTGGAGTACGTTTCTTCATGAAATACTCTAAATTTTCGTTTGGAAAGATACGACTCGAGCAATTGGCAGTAATTTTGTGGCACTATTTTACTTATCTTGTAGATAAGACCCTCATGCCACACTCTATCGAAAGCCTGTGAAACATCTAGGAATACGGCAGGACAATATTTCTTCTCTTCAAGTGCTTGTTCAATCTTTGCAGTCACGCGATGAACTTGATCAATTGTCGAATGTTTATTTCTGAATCCAAACTGGAAGTCAGGTATAATGATCATTGGGTTTACTCGTTTCAATAACAACTTCTCAAACAATTTTGAAATAGTTGGTAACAAAGAGATCGGCCTGTATGATGCAATTTGCTCTGCTGGTTTGTCTGGTTTTTTTATCATGATAATTTGTGCAACCTTGAAACACTCAGGCACATATGTAAGTCGAAAGCAAGCATTATATATATATGTTAACATAATAACTCCTCTCTTTGATAACTCCTTAAACAACCTTGGAGAAATTTCATCAATTCCAGGTGACTTTTTGGGATTCAAATTCATATCTATTTCTTGTGCAATTTCTAGTGGGGTGATACTTTTGATATTTAATGGAGATCTATAGACTGGTTTAGGATCAATCGTAGATTGTATGTCGTGCGGTTGAAATACTGATGCCAGATGTTGCGCAAACAGTTCGGCTTTTTCTTCATTACGTCGCACCCACTCTCCGTTTTTGTTCCATATAGGTGGCACTTGGTTTATTGGCCTCTTGTATCTTTTAGTTGCTTTCCAAAGAGAATAATTTTTGTCAGCTTCAGGACCTAATCCTTTCAAATAATTTTCAGTGCAAGCTTCTTTGTGTTCTTTAATTAATCGGTTAACTTTATTACTTATCTGATTAAAATCTCTTTTGTCAATAATGTTTCTGGTTCTATGCCATATGCGTCTTTTCCTACGCCTTTCTTTTATCAGTTCTCGAATCACCAAGGGGTAATTAATCTCCTTTATGCCTTTCTCGCATAATACGGGTGTAGCCTCTTTAGCTGCTTCACGCATAGAGTTAATAAAATATTCAGCTTGTAATTCAAGTTCTTGTTTATTTTTCAGACTGACTTTTAACTCAATTAGGTTGTCCAGTTTCTCTCTAAATAATTCCCAATCAGTAAATTTATTAGTAAGATTGAGTTTCATTTTCTTTTTTATGACTAATGTACTCAGAGTCATTAAGACCGGTGTGTGATCGGAAGTAAGATCGTCAATGCCTTCGACTTCAATGTAATTGGAGGTTACTCCTTTCGAAATATAAAAGTCAATCAAATCAGGAACCTTGTTGATGTCTGTAGGCCAGTAGGTTGGTTTACGTGATGAATGATATTCACAACCTGACATTTCTATTGCACTAAGAAGTTCTTTTCCTTTTCCTGGTGTTATGAGTCGAGATCCCCACGCAGTATGTTTCACGTTGTAGTCACCTCCTATAATAAACCTTCGTCCAAGTTTATTGAAAATGTTGACATATTGATTTCGTATGATATTATGTCTTGGTGGGCAGTAAATCGCCCCTAAACTTAGTTCCGCACCACCATGATTGATTGTTATTACAGTACCTTGCATAAACGGCTCTGTAATTTCTGCTTGTTGAAAATGTAGAATATTGTGTTTGATTAAGATTGCTGTACCCCCTCGAGCACGACCACTGGGATGCAATGTCCAATAGGCTCTATATCCCGTAATTTTGATAAAGTTTTTCTCTGTAAAGTGTGTCTCTGATATTAGAGCTACATCTATGTTGTTGGTTCTTAGGAAAACATCTAGTTCTTGGGCTCTTGCATTAAGCCCATTAGCATTCCAGGTAATTATACGTAGGAACGTTGCAGTCATTTACTTCTTTTGTATTAGCGGTTTGTTTGGTGGCTTGGAATTATCTTCCAATTTATCCACCCTATTAGTAAGCTGGCTGAAATTATGTCTCATTTCTGCCTGAAATTCGGTAAGCATTTTCATTATATTACTAATGGTTGGCTCGTTCATCACAGGTTTCTGCCTGATTTCTTGAATTAGATTGTTGTTTGAGGTGTTGGTCACCTGGGCGTAAGAGACCCCCTCTTTAATAGTATCATATTGTGGGTTTGGCTTTTGCTGTATGCGCTCTACTACTGTTGTTTTTCTTGGCAGTTGAGCATTTAACTTTTTCTGATATACCTGGCATCCTTTGTAGCTAGCCGGATGACCTTTTTCTCCACACAATGCACAAGTTGGTATAACATTTCGTTGCTTTTGACATTGGATTGTTTGATGGTTCTCTGCACATTTAACACATTTGGCTTGTCTATTGCAGAAATTTTTCGTGTGTCCTAACTGTTGGCAATTTGTACACTGAGGTATACCAGTTACCTTTTTAGGTGGTTCAATAGTCACCTTGCAATACAGCAAGTTCTTGATTTCGTATATGTCCTTATTGTTTTCCCCCTGCAACAGGTCTACATAAAACAATGGGAAATGTCTAATAATTTTCTCATTATTAACTGTCGACTTTTTATGAATGTTGATAATGTTGGTTACTTTATGGCCATGGTCCTCGATCGCCGCTTTGATATCTTCACGATCAGTGGACGACGGTAAACCTCGTATTACAACTCTGTACCATCTTTCACTTTTGAGTTGGTATGTATGATATTCCATATTATAGAGCGTACTGTCTTTGTTATTCGATTCAGTTACTTTTATTTCGCTTAGTAGATTTTTTATTTTACGGTAGTCATTTTCGGACTGTGTTGTTATTTTGATATCGTTGTTAGATATTGCTTTAAACTGAGCAGGTTTTTCTGTCACTGATAATACTTTAGCTCTGAGTATATTAAAATCTCTTACATTACTCACATTGATTGGTGGTGGTACGGGTTCCTTTTGGATTACCTGTTGTGGTTGCTTTGGTTTTTCAATAACTTGCGGTATAGATACCTCTGGAGATGGGGTTTTGCAGAGTCTTCTCTTTTTATTTCGATCTACTTTATTTTGTCTGGGTTGGAGTTCTTTCTCGAGTTCCTCTTCATCAGTAAAATATTCATTACCGAGGTTTTGTAAGCTCTGACTTCTATCATTGGCAGACATAGATGATTTCGGTTGTCTTTCTAGTGCTTCGATTCGCTTTTGCAAATTTACCATAAGATTTTGGTATTTATTACATTGTATTTCGTATTGATGGCATTTTAACTTAAGTTCATTATTCTGTTGCTCAAGCATGGCTAATTTTGATGTCATTTCATTGTCGTCTTGACGCTGACGGCGTCTTTGGGCTAATATTGGAGAGTTTTTTAGTTCTAATAGTGGTAAGGGGCTTATACTTCTAGTAGTTAAGCTTTCGACTACTAAATCAGATGTTGGCTCATTATGAAGTTCACACAGTGTTGTGCTCTCTGACGGTGGAGTTGATGGCGGTGTTCTTTGAAGTGCCTTACTTCTTCCACCAAAGGGCCACTTATTTATCCCTTGTTCCATGCTTCCAGTAGAACTAGGAAAAAGACCAGCCTGGTTGCCTACCGATGATTTTCTTTGTAATGCCGTGTTGCTCCGTTCAGAATCCGACATTACATTATTTATTTTTGTGTTGATATTGCAATTATAATGACACAAAATCTAGGTCATTATCAATTTACACTGTATACACACTTAACACTTCACATTAAACATGAAAATGATATGCGCAATATGCATAATATGCACAATGTGCACAGTAAAGTTTTTTATTTTTTTATTTTATTGTTTTTGTTTTTTGTAATAACTGTAAGAAAATACGTCTGCTCACTTTGAACAATTAAACTTAACTCTAAATTTATGAAACATTTATGAAAAAATTATTTGCGCGAGAAGAAACATTTTTCCGAAATCTTACATTTTAATATAGAAATAATAATATTGAACATCACAACACATTGACTGAATTTAAAATAATTGCGCATAGTCCAAACGCCCAACAAAAGACATATACGAAAGAACATTTGCATTGGTGATCAAGCTTTTTAACCCGAAAAATCAAATTTCCATTTCACCGTAAATTGAATTCAATAGTGGACATTAAAGAACATTGACTTCGACATATATCAATATCATATACAAACTAGTAAATGATTTTGAAATAGTCGTATCACGTTTCATCGGCTCAAGTGCGACCAAACTTTTAAATTAATGGTTTATTATTAGAATAGACAACGACGAACCAGTGAAGAAGTGATTAAACACGGTAATTTTGTCTGGTTATGTTTTGTTTTGTGCCAGGAATATTGTTCCCTGACGGTAACGAAATCTGATTTTACGGCAGTTGCACAAACCACATTTATTAACCTAAAATATACTTGACCGTCGAGTAATACTAGTAAAAATTGATAGTAATATCACAATTATTGGCAGTTTTTTTCAAGATATACTCATATAATTCTTCCATGGAACAAACATCAACAAACAAAATCGCCACAGCAGGATTATTTTGAGCCAATCCATTAGGTTAAACTTAATTCGGAATCGTTCAACACAGAAGAACAAGCATCAATGTACATAAAGAAAAATGATCACGATCATCATCACCGAGTAGTGTTTCCACAATTCTATAACTATTAAATAATCCAGTAGCACAGAGCTGCACGAATCACATATAATATCTACAGTTAACATTGGCAACAATATTAATTATTTATTATAATATAATAGTATTACAGATTATAATAAAGAATTTATTATTGTCTACGGGTAATAAACATTTTGTAAATAAAATTGACAGCAAAGATAAAATAAAAATTAATACACTGTCCTAAATTTTGTAGTAATAATGTTGAATTTTATCAATTTACATATAATTAATACAATTTTAAAATACCACATTTATTTATTGACAAGCTTAACACCTTTGGTTCTTACCTATAACGAAAAAAATAAAAATAATTAATTAAATTTAATACGTCATTTTATATTTTGATTCATATTATTTAAACACACATGATATTTCAAAATTTCAATAACATCAATTTATTACTAATTTTTATAATTTAATGAGATGAAAAAATTAATTTAGATCTATAAAATATATTGGAAAATTTATAATAAATAAATCTATATCTTGGTCTATTTGGTGATTATGTAATGCTTTCAGTTTTGTTTGAAGGGAAAATGTAAACACTCGGCTATATTTTGAGATTTTCCGGCTTTTGGTTGATTTTATCCATACCTTATGAAACGTGATATTTTTGAGAAACTTGAAATGTTCCGAATAAATAAGGGTTGAAAAATTAGTGAATTGTAATAGGTACCACTTCAATCTGTATGGAATCGATTATATTATACTGCCTAAAATTAAGACACCCAACAATCCAATGTTAAAACAATTAACCGCAGGTTGCTCTCAAAACGAATTATGCATGCTTAAAACTTAATTGTTTACTGGTAGCTAAGAACTCATTTAGTTTTGGTTGGTGATTTATATATATATATATATATATATATATATATATATATATATATATATATATATATATATATATATATATATATATACATACATACTTTTATATATATATATACATATATATATATATATATATATATATATATATATATATATATATATATATATATATATATATATATATATATATATATATATATATATATATATATATATATATATATATATATATATCACCAATATATAAAATATAGCAACAAAAATGTATAACCTTTACTTATGTATATTTAAGAATTGTTAATGAAAAAATTCATTATAAAAATAACAAAAATTACATTTCTAACTTATTTTTACTTTTGCTCTGAAAGATCCATTTAATCCTTTTAAAAGATCCTAACGTTATGTGCTTTTCTTTAAAAAAAATCAATTACTCTAGAGAAATCAAAAATAAATTATTTTTATTACAAATTTTTATGAAGGATGGAACTTTTCTTAAATTAATATTAATTAACAATTTACATTTGGGATATAAGATTAATTTTAAAATTGCTACTTGCCACTCACAATATGAAAAAAGACGGATCGGATAACATTTTCAGTGTTTAGGTTATTAAAATTAACCTATAATATTTCACACTTTACATGTTAACAGATTACGAACTAAAATAATTGTCGCACCAATTAATCTGTGATAATCTAATCGTTCGAATATAATTTACTACATAGAAAATTTCCCCTAAACGTTTTTTTTATAAAAATGAACGACTATTTAATTTTAAGATTTATTGACAAATTCTAAAAACAGTACATTTATTAGAAAAAAATCGTATTACATAAGGGTATATAGATGAAGAGACTGAGATTTAATTATTTATTATGTTATTACATTACTACTTTCTTCTTCTTAAAATAATAAAGAAAAATTTATGTAAAAGTTATAATAAATATCCAGAGCTTCCGTATAATATCAGCACAGTACTAAATTAAGATTAATTATATTTGATCATCATGTTGTTATGAAAAAAGTAATATCGCCTGAGAAAAAATTAAATTGAAAAAGCAACTAAGTTTCACAGTTTGATTATTTTACCGTCTCGCTATATTTCTTATAATTTATGTCAATAATTTAAAGAGTATTATATATATATATATATATATATATATATATATATATATATATATATATATATATATATATATATATATATATATATATATATATATATATTTATATAAGTAATAGGCTCCATACACCACACAATCATGCATGAGCAACCGTATGATCGCACAATCATGATTCTTCTTCACACAATACATGGATTTTGCACATTCATCAGTTTTAAATTTTTTCTGAAGAGGCTTGCGTTGCGATTTTGACATTTTATTACTATGCACATTTGAATTTATGCACACGACTGAGCCAATTGAACATATACTACGAAGTTTTGCATGTACAAACAACAAAAATATCAAAATAAAATCTACAATCACACAATCCACATGCGCAATCACTCAATCAATACCATACACTGTCAATCAGAATGCACAACCACATGATTGCTTATGCATGATTGTGTGGTGTATGGGGCCTATAACCCTTGAAATATGCGGATAACGGGTTTATTAATGCGATTTTCTTTTTCTGTTTAGTGGAATTTCGATTTTTCCTTCTTCCTCTTATTATATGGTCAAAGCCATTAAGGAATTAAAGTAGAATACACTCTAAGGTTCCTGGAAAAAGTTGTCATCAGCGGAAGGCCTACATGTTGTACCAGCTATTGTACGGTAGAAGCTGAATTAAACCGAATGGTAGCTTTGACGCATTCGGCCGGAGGTGAAGGATTTATTGATATCACATTGAATGAGTTGCACGAATACATGAGATAAGAAGAAGACTTAACTGAAGAAGATCTTTTGATTCTATATGACGATAAATAGAGTTTAATGAACGAGAATAAAGATGAATTGGAATCCGAAGAGACGCCATTTCTCTTTTCTGATTTGATTGATAGTAATAAATGAATAAATGCAACATTATATTTTTTACGATTATCTAATAAATTTAGAGTAAAATGAAATATTTTATTTATAACAATTTTATTTTTTCAGTAGGAAATCCCTTATTTTCTATTCATTTTAACCCTTAAATTATGAATTTGAATTGTGTGCTTCATGAGAATAGATTAGGAATCAATGAGATTGTTTTAGTGGAACCAATTAGCCGCATATTTTAAGGGTTACCTATATATATATATATATATATATATATATATATATATATATATATATATATATATATATATATATATAAATATATATATATATATATATATATATATATATATATATATATATATATATATATATATATATATATATAGTGATGTGTATGATTTAAATAATTTCGGAAATATATATATATATATATATATATATATATATATATATATATATATATATATATATATATATATATATACATATACATATATATATATATATATATATATATATATATATATATATATATATATATATATATATATATATATATATATATATATATATATATATATATATATAAATATATATATATATATATATATATATATATATATATATATATATATATATATATATATATATATATATATATATTTCCGAAATTGTTTAAATTATACACATCACTATAGGTGGTATTTTATTCTATAGGTGGTATTTTATTCTACGACAAATGTTTTTCCTAAATAAATCCTTAACATGATATGTATAACACATTTTCATACGTTTCTATATCATGTCTGATTTCGATAGTCTTGACAATCAATACTCTAAAGGTAGGAAAGTTTATTCAAAGTAACTTCTTGATATATTTTCAAAGCATTCGATTGCGTAAATAACTTAATATGGAATATTGGATTTAGAATATTTATTTAATAATATACGAAAATGAATTCGACCGTGCCATGGAACGACTAATGTTTTAAACTAGTATACAGTGATACCCAATTTCGCAATAATTGTCAATTAGAACCAGTTAAGATAAGATTCTGACTGACATGTTTGTGAAATAATTAACAGCATTTCAAATTAATCTTTTGATTGTTAATATTCTACTACAATATAGAAATACGGCGGACAAAATATATGTAAAAATACATAAGAATGAGAAAAAAATACGTTCACTAATCCAAGGATATCAAAACTTGTGTCATATTTGGATTAGTGAATATATTTTTTTTGTGTTCGCTCAATACTAATCTACATTGCTGACATGGAAGATAAATTGGTTTATTAGTTCATCACACCGATAAAAGGTTATAATTGTATCATGTAGAATGAGCGGTCGTAGTCAGACGATACAAAGTTTCCATTTTTATCTTGCCCCACTTCCAACTCGCAACATTCCGACATAATTAACGCAGCTTTAATTACTTTGCCAATTAAATAAATAGATAGTATTAAATTATTTTGTATGATAATTATAAAAACATTTTACGCAGAGTTGCATTTCTATGAGACAGTCTACAACGTGTCTGGGTTCCCTTGAACTACACCAAATAGTATTTATCATTGTATCTAGAAAAACTATGAAGGGATTTGTCTGATGATGGAATTTGTCACCTGTGAAGTTGTCAAGCGTTTTGTTGAGCTATGTCAACGTAGTGTGTTGTTAGAGAAAAATCGCACGAACAGTTGCTTGTTGCTCGTTTTCGTCGACTAAATCTGTGTCTTCTCCACCCATATGTTAAATATTTTAATTCAATTGTTTAATAACTATTAATTCAATTTTTACAACATTGTATCATTTTCAATTTTGGTTACGTAATCATAAAATCCTTTTTTAACGGCGTTCGAATCTAAATATATCTAATCTAAAGGATTCCATTTTTCACCATCGGTTCTATATCACCGTCCCTGTTATTTCATTTTGTATTTATATATTTATTTTATTATATTTTTATAGTGCAACTTCAAACTACCCGGTGGATTTACTGTCCCTTAAAGGGTATTTTGAGCAGCAAATATACAAAACATTAACATATAAATATAAAAAAATAACAATTAACGTTAATATAACAATTAAAATACCAATTAACATAAATATATTATTAATTTTCCAATTTTTTATAAATGGGAATTTGTGATTTAAAATATTAATTATTAATTTTAATTATTTTTTTAAATTTTAAGAATGTTTCAGAGTATATCAACTCAGGTAAATTATTATAAAAATAAGGTCCTATAAAAGCAATAGATTTTCTACCATACTTAGTATTAATGTTGTATATTTAATTTATTACAGTTTCGAGTTTCATAATTATGATTAATAAAATTAAACTCAAGATTAGATAAAATAGGAAATACTTTTAAAGTTTTATACATAAATTAAACTAATCATTATTTTTTAAACTCAGTTTTCTCAATGTCAAAAAATTATCAAAGTATAATTGATATGTTAAATTAAGATAAATTAAGCACACTGCAAAATAACGCTTACACCAAAACTGAAATTTTTATATTTTCGAGGGTAACTGATGCGGTTCAAATCACTCTATGTATCCTAATTTGGTTGTTGCTGTTCATAATGCTGTTCATATTTCCGAGAATTCACCCGATTTTTATATAAGCAGTGTTATATTACCGTATCATACAAGTATTATTTTAACCAGTCAATGAAGAATAGTGTCATAGTTCCCACTAGTGGCAAGCGGCTAGTCTTGAATAAAAAGTGAAATAGGTGCGAAGTGTTATA
This sequence comes from Tipula lateralis, assembly GCA_963932295.1. Lineage (NCBI taxonomy): Eukaryota > Metazoa > Arthropoda > Insecta > Diptera > Tipulidae > Tipula > Tipula lateralis. Next base: position 132,926,996 of record OZ010738.1, read on the forward strand.
AATTGCTTGAAAAAAAATAGTGACTGGTATGTTCAATGGCCATATTCCTTTATAATTTATTGTGTGAAATAAAAAAAGTTGTATGTTTGACTAAACACTAGTCTATTGAATTTTGATCTGCATTTGAGATGTCAATAATCTGAATACGAACCAAGGAGAGTTGTAACAATACCATTAACTCGAGAAACTTAAAATTAATCATTTATTTCTTAAAAAATTCGTACCACCAATTATCCATTATTTATAATGTAAATGATCTCAAGGAAATTTTTAATTTATTAAAGACATCCGTTTTAGAGTGAATATTTAGACCTAACGAGACTTTTGAATAAAATATTTCGACAAGTTGCATACGATTTGTACAATATTTTATACGTACAATGAAAATACCTGGAATAAACCATAACTACAATATCACTAAGTGTTATTTCAAGTAAGGGGAGAAGCTTGATCTTCGACAAATTTAAATTATTTGGCTATTGCTCATGTAGGAAAATCCAGAACTTCTTAAACACCGACCATATTTAGATATGCAAAAATCAAAATTTATAACTATTGTAAAACTTGCAATTACAGTTAAAAATGTCAACAAAACCAAAAAAATCGGCTACCGCCTAAATAACAATGACCCCCCGCTTAAGTACCCGGATACAAGATTGAGGATCAGCACGTGGAACGTGCAGTCACTAAGAAAACCTGGCGCGTTGGAGGGTCTTATCACATGTATGAAGGAGTATCGGCTGGAACTCGTAGCGCTCCAAGAAACTCGATGGCCTAAAAGTGGAGTCCATGTGTCCCAAGGCTATACGTTGCTACACAGTGGAGATGACGATAATCGAATGTTTAAGCTTCGGTTGCACATGAAATTAGCCAACCTGTCAATTGTTTGTGTACATGCGCCCACTGATGTAAGCCAACCCCAAGATAAAGACTGATTTTACAATAATTTGGATAATCTGATGGGCTCTATACCTGAGCACGATATCAGATTGGTGATTGGTGACTTTAATGCTAGAGCTGGCAGAAATCAGACCGACTTATGTAATAACATAGGTCCGTACTCACGACACGAAACTGCGACCGAAAATGGGAAAAGAATGATGTACTTTGCGATCGCTCATGACCTCAAAGTGGCAAGTACATTCTTTCCCCATAAAAACATCCATTTGGAAGCATGGACACATCCACGTAAAACATCCCGAAGCCACATTGACCATGTGTTGATTTCAAAAGACCGGGCTCGTGTTGTCCAAGACGTGAGATCGTATCGGTCGTCAACAAAATTCGTAGGCAGTGACCATTTTATGGTTGCTGCAAAGCTGCAATGGAAATTTTCGTACAAGTCAAGGAGGACAGGAGAATATAAAACGCGATTCTCCTGTGAAGGTCTGATAAATGAAGAAACGCAACGAAAATACCAAGATCTTGTCAGCAATAGCATTTTACGATCCAATTACCAATCTGATGATGTGAACAACGTCTGGGAAATATTGAAAACCTCGGTTGTCGATGCTGCCCAGCACACTCTCGGTATAGTGAAAACTAAGCCCAAAAATGATTGGTTTGATAAGGAGTGTCGTCTTGCTGTTGAGCAACGCAATATAGCGCAGACTCGGTTTACAATTGCAAGGAAAAACAAGGCAGTTCTTGCTAGGAGGACAGCTAAACGCATTTGTAGACTGAAGAAGCGAGAATGGTGGAAGGCTAAGGTCTTAAGAGTACAACAATTCAGCAATGAGCACAATTCGCGTGGTTTCTTTAAAGGAATCGCCGAATTGCACCATACCTTAAGATCTCGGTCAACTGCCTTTCAGAACCAGGATGGAAACCTCTGTGTTAACGTCGATGCGGTACACGATATATGGCGTGAACATTTTTCTGATCTTCTTAATGTTCCACATGTATCACAAGCTGTATTTGAATACCATCAAATACAGACCGCGGAGAAGTTCATTGAGGATCCATCCTATGAGGAATTCACAATGGAAATGCAGAGATCAAAGAAAAATCGTTCACCAGGGGTTGATTGCATTAATTCAGAGCTCTTGATATTCGGAGGGCTAACTTTGTGGAACTGTCTTTTCGACCTTATTCGATTGGTATGGCGAAATGAAGTTATGCCCGAAGAATGGAAAGTGGCCGCGTTATGCCCAATATTCAAAAAGAGTGATCGCATGAAATGCGAGAACTGTCGCGATTTAGCTCTCCTTTGCACAGCATACAAGTTACTGTCTTACATAATGTTGGGACGAATTACTCCGTTAGCGGAGGAAATTATCGGTGACTACCAAGGAGGATTCCGTCCAAATCGGTCAGTCACTGATCAAGTTTTTTCGCTGCGAATGATTCTTTACAAGTACTACGAAACATCTCGCGATGTACACCAGGTATTCCTAGATTTCAAGCAAGCCTATTATGACTCGATCAATCGAGAGAGGCTATGGTATGCGCTTGAATATTTAGGAATACCAAAAAAATATGTACATCTGTGTAAAATGACAGTAACGCAGTCACAATGCTGTGTTAAAGTTGAGAACAGGCTATCGAGAATTTTTGCAATTACTTCTGGTGTTCGACAAGGAGATGCGCTGTCCCCGATACTTTTTAATCTCATGTTGGAATACATCCTTCGTAAAAGTGAAACACCTCAGGACAATATCTTATTCCGACAATCCAATCAACTTCTTGCGTATGCTGATAATATATATGTGTGATTGGATTAAATGGCAACGGAGTGAAAGAGATACTTGATCCACTGGAACAGTTTTCAGCTTCCGTTGGTCTCAAAATCAATGAGTCCAAAACCAAATATCTGATCTCTGGTTTTCGAGACCAAGACGCAAGTGATTTCAGTAGTGGAAACCACACGTTTGAAGGAGTGATGAGATTCAAGTATCTTGGATCTCTCATTACTCACGATAATAGTGTGGGAAATGATATCAAGGTTCGCCTTGCCGCTGGCAATCGGGCTTTGTATCCTCTACGTTCACTGCTGCTATCAAAATATCTTGCAAATACGGATAAGCTGAAGCTGTACAGAGTGTTGATCAGACCCGTTATCATGTATGGATGTGAGAGTTGGACCTTGACGGATGAGTACGAAAGATGGCTTCTAACATTCGAGAGAAGAATCATGCATGTGATATATGGCCCAAAACGCGACGTTGATGGCACATACCGAGTTCTATTCAATCACGAGATCAGGAATTTAATGCAAATTCCTGATATCGTTCATGAAACCAAAGGACAGCGAATGCGCTGGCTCGGTCACGTTCTGCTTGCTGATCCGAAACGAATGATACAGCGATCTTTGAAGGGAGAACCGACTTTCGGTAGGCGAAGAGGTCGCTGTCGGCGACGATGGCTCCACAGCGTAGAGAGCGATCTGGCATCTTCCAACTGCTTGCAAAGAGCTGGCTCGTGATCGGTACGGGCCAACAATGGTCTGTAAAAACCGGAAAAAAAACCTTGCAATCTTTATCGAAGAAGATCAAGTCATGATAATTAAATGTGCTTTCTTGCGTTCATGTTTTAGTTTTCAACGTCTGCCATTAGAGTTCACTTTTAGTTCATAGTTTCGTTTAACAGTTTCATTGGTTTATCTTTGAATATAAAAAGTCGAATTTATCCTACTTTGATTGTAAAAATTTCAAAATTTTAATTAACTAACTTTTTAAAGTATAATGCACAAAAAAATATCTTTAGTGATTTATTTAATGGTAATTCATCTTGTGTTCAACGAAATTTTTCTTTTTTCTTTGAAACTGGAATAATATTTTCATTGACTTTTATCCAAAATCATGAGGGAGCAATATACAAGCAATATTACAAGACACTTTTTTTTAACCAAATTCAATGGAGAAAAATTACGGTTCTTACATGTTAAGTAAACATTTATATTTCTATAGACACAGACAAAAAAACAACACTAAAGATAAATGGTCCATTAGTGCTGAAGCACTTTGCAAACAATTTTGTCGCTGTAAATTGGATACAGCTAAGCTGTTCAAATTTGATCATAAAATACATACATAATTAAATTTTGTCTCCACCAAATTGCTTTTACGTCTGTGAACGTTAAAAAATCATTTTTACCATAAAGTATGTAATATACGAGTATACTGGACATTTTATAGTTTTAAAGAGATATTTTTGCTGTGTACGAGCAGCAAAATAAACAGTTAGATTATAAAGAAAATAATTTTATTTTATCGATTTCTACTATAGTAGTAAGTTTTTTTTAGAGATTTACTATCATCTAACATATTGCAGTATTTGCTGCAGTATAGAATGCGAGTAACATGCTACAACAAATATAGTAAATTTTAAATTTGCAGAAAACGAGATTTGTTAAACTATTAATCAATATGTATGTGATTGCTTGTAGTAGTCAAGCTTACACGTAACATTAGTTTTAGTTTTTGTCAATTTAACATTTTCATTCTGTGGTACAAATATTATTATGTTATTTCTACATAATTATGATGTAACTACATGTAAAAATAGCAATAGTTTTCGCTTATATATAATAATGTTGTTCCTCAATATCGATTTTATAAACGAATATCTCGTTCTTAACATAATGTACAAGTTATTTTCGCTTATACATAATCATTTTAGATAATCATCTCAGGGATAACCTTACGGAAATATAAACTGTACGTGTTACTTTGCGCTTTAAAAAAATCATACCAAATTGTTCATCTTTCAAGAATAGGACAAAAACTTATAAAGTTGAATTCGTTAGAAATTTTCTAATTCCTTTTTTCTCGGTTAAATGATTATGTTCTTCCTGTTTTTCGTATAGAGATTGTAATTTATTTGTGTGATCACGTACATCCAAAGTCTATGAATCGTTTTATGTGTTTATTTCTAGAAATGGGTTATATAATACATAATTGGTGTCGCTTTTTGTTAGAAATTTTATTGGGAAACCTGCTTTAACAATGATGAATGTACTTATCTTCAAAATAAACTTCTTAAATAATATTGAATTCTGAATTAAATTGGATGACCCATCTAGTACAACAAAATAGATCTGGGTAACCACCCAATTACTGTCCATATGGAAATGGGTATACAATACACATTCAGGTATGAAACTATGATTTATAATTGTATCTAAATGACTGAAATAAGTATAATGCCGGGAAATAGATATTTCTTAAGCGGTAAGTCATCCAATTTTAAAGCTCATTTATTGGATATTTTGCATTCACAAATTCTTCCATGACATCAAAAAAGATGACCCTGAGTGGGAGAACCTTTCGCTAGTTTTATTAAGTAAAACTAGGAATTTTGTTTCTTCGTAACAACAATAACTTAATAGAATTTCATTTAACAAAACGCAAGTTTACGATTTTCGTAACAAAAACAATTTTAACTAAATCGGCAAAGTAAATATTTTATCTATAACAAAAAATTTAGTTTTTTTTTAAATTAGAAATTAGCAGAACTAAAACAACACTACTTATTCCGGACTATTTAATTAATTTTACTAGAGCAATTACGCTTTGTTAAAAGACACTCTCATATTAAACAGTAAGTAACCGTAAAATAGATGCAACAGAACCGTATATTTTTCATATGGAACTTGTGTGTGTACGCGGGACACAATAAGTGTAGACCGGTATATTTTCTACCAACAGATTAAATGGTTCCATACGTACCATTTACTGTACAAGTGTACAGCAATTTCAATCAATGTATAACAAAGCCAGAATCTACGTTGCAAACGTTATCATTAATTATTCAGATGAGGTGGGAATTGATAGAAAGGTTTAACGCACTCGCAGCTTAATCTAAATACTTTGGAGCACTTGTGGGATATACTGACCTATCGTTTAATTCAAAGGAACGTCGTTATAGAAACGACGACGTAGATCAACTCTGATGAGGAACTTTACATCAGAAACAGTACATATAAAACCTGGTGCACAATAAAATAAAAATTATACTAAATATGATCAGATTGACAATACTCATGAGTAATACTCGATAATAGAGTTTCGATCGCTTAGATTAGTTCTTGATTTTTATTGTGTATCTATCAATATCCATTTTGTGGTATTTTTATTATTTGTTTCGTTAGTACCTTTTGGCGCATAATATATTACTTCGCTCGAACAACCTTATCTCGATCTTAGTGCAAAAATATACTATTCGGGATTTTTGCTGAGTAGTGTAGATAAAAGAAAAAAATAACATAACTGATCATTTCAATGTGTACAGTAGTATTCATCATTGATTACTTTATGTAATCAAATGGGAAACAGATACAAAATTTACAAATGGGACGGATTTTCAATTTTTCCATTCTGCTTAGAACAGTCAATGTAGCGGCACATTTCGATACTAAAGAGTACAGTATATTTCGATAGGCTTCCATGCGTCAGTTTCTAAAACTGGTTTTGATGCACTCGCTATATAATCATAATTTTGATTCGCTCGTTGTATAGTGTTATCTTTTTCTTCATCTCGTATAACTATTTCACAAACTGAAGCGATTTTCATTACAGAATAAGCTGTCCTTCATAGTACGATGCTAACCTCTAATATATATGGTACGATGCTAACCTCGAATAAAATATATAACTTAGTCATAAACAAAAATTGGTAAAAATAGTATATAAGAACAGTAATTTTAATAATAGTTTCATAATTATAAAGTATTTGAAGAAGACGCAAGTCGAAATCGATCTACATAAAAAACATAAAAATAAATATATTGTCACTAAAAGGAAAATTTAATTATCAAATAAAATTTAAAAAAACAATTTGTTTTAATAAATTACATTAGTGACAAAAGATATAAAACACAAAATAAAAAAATGGAAAACCATCAGTTAACCTCTGAATATTCACTTCTTTTATCTTTGACTGAGGTATTATCTTTATTCTATATAGATAAACGTCGTTGATTCTTTTGATGATGGTGTATGAACCTACCTTCCCAATTCGATTGTATTTTCGATAACTTTCCTTTCGTCCTCTTCGAGGTGTAAATTCACAACTGTTGTTTTCCCTAGAACCGTTCAGCACTAGCGTTGATGTCGTAGCGTACCTTCATCTTGTCGCTGGCAATCTTCATGCAACCCCGGACCTGGTGGTGGATCTCGTTTATTTTCGTACTTAGTTGGTCCATGTACTCCTTGGTGTATATTACCGGGTACTCAAAACTAAATAGTTAGGTAGATGTATTTCATTTTTTTAAATCACATGGGCTGGAGTTTATTCTGTTGTATCGTATTTTGCACTACAATACGCCATTAAGAACAATGGATCACCTCCTTCGCCAAATGTTTATCCATGGTACTGTACGGCTGAGCATCTCTTACATGCCATCTGACTGCAGCCATAAGAGACGTCCAAATCTTCCTTATGTTGAAATTCTTGCACAGCTCAGTAATTAGTTGTAATTCAAAGTTTTTTCCTTGGTCCTTGTGTAGTTCTAATGGCTCTCCATATCGGATGACTCATTCATTTACCAAGGTTCTGGCTACTGCTACCTAGTTGCTTCTGGTAGTCTCTGGAAACTGAGGATGGAGTTGATAATATTGATATCCGCTATATCAATATTATCAGCTCCATCGGGCACAAATCTGTTAAATAACAGTTTGAGCTGATGTAACTGCAAATTGTTGCTCTTCGGTCATCTTCGATAAGATAAATTATCAAGTGAATCGACAAGCAAATAAAAATGATTATGTTGCTCGATTGAAAAGTAACAAGTCTCTAAAACATACTTTATGATTGTTCAATGTGTTATATATACGAGTATAAATGTGAACTTTACGACGTCTATCGTAAATGTTCTAATCTAAGGTATCACAACCCTGTGTTTTTGTTGTTTAAACGAAGGCGTAGAATTAGCGTAATAAATTGACATTCCGAGTCGTCGGGGAAAATTAACGACACGGGTTTATCCCGTTGTAACGCACTAAGTTTGAATGAAGTAGGATTGCATTGTTAAATTAGAGATAAATAGCGAGAAATTTGGATACACGCGGTCAGTTTTTTTTAATTGGCTAAGTTATTTATTGTATGCCATTTTTATGTTTGTTATATTTAAGTTCTTAAATTATATTTAACAAAACTCGTGAAAAACAAAACCACAATTAATTTTTTTGTTGTGACTAAAGTGAAGTCGGTGATAATATTTGCGGGCATATACCCTTATAGTGATCGTTTGAGTTTGCCTTTGTACCGCTTATTACATAAGTTTTGTTAATAATTATAAATAGTTTATAAAACACTAATCTTAGGTTTATAATAATTAAAATAATAATAATCCATTAAATGTGTGCTTAATCGACGAAAAACGCTAACGTGAAGCAAATTAACACTATCGGAAAATCAGTGAAAATGTGCTATCAAGTTGAAAAAAAACAAAGTTAAAAATGTACGACTAATTTGTGAAAATAATTTGCTATCATAATAAAAATTTAATAATATTATGAATTAATAAAAACGTTTGTACTTATACTCATTATAAGTATACATAATATATTAAACTAAAAAGAAAAAAAACTCACGATAATAGTGCATTAAATAACGTGAAATAATATGACGAAAATGTCCTAACACAGCCATGCCGTGTACAACCAAAAATTAAAATACAAACAAAGACAAATTTTAAAAAACATTATTGAATGAAAACCAAACGTAATACAAGAAACAAAAATAAGTACAGTGCACGAAGCATATATTACGAACTAAACATAATAAAAATTTGATATTTTAAATTCAAAATATTCCTTATAGTGGAATTTTATTTTTTATATATCATAAATATATTTCGGCAATCAAGTTGCTATCTTCAGTATTTATTATGAACTCTCATAATAAATACTGAAGATGGCAACTTGATTGTTGAAATATATTTATGATATATACAAAATAAAAATCCACAATATTTTGAATTAAAATATCAAATTTTTATTTGATTGAATAATAATTGCTATAGTGCGCGAAATAGTTTTGTAATGCGTGGCCTGTACTGTATAACAACTTCAATATTTTCATCATTCAATATATTATTAATTAATTTAAGTACAAATTTTTTTATTTATTATTAAATTTGTTATTATTTATTTATTATTGAATTGCTTAAGTCATACATAAATGACCGTTATTTTCGAGTGAGACAAGAAGAGGAGTACTCAAAACTAAAGAAAATATTGGCAGGAGTCCCACAAGGTAGTGTTCTTGGCCCTGTGTTATACCTTCTATATACATATGATTTACCAAATATAGCAGAAGCCAGAATAGGGACTTTTGCTGATGACACTGCAATTATGACCACTGATACTAGTATTTTCGAGTCAAGACGGAAACTACAAAATGCTGTTAATACAGTAAACACTTGGACAAAAACTTGGAGAATAATGCTAAACGAATCAAAATCAACACACATCAACAACACATAGCAAGACACAATACTTTTTTTTGATTTCAATATTCAATTTTAATCAAATATAAATATATTTACAATTATATAATTTCTATTGAAAAGTTAGGCCAGTTAATTACGCCAAAAATTTTTTTTGTTGTCTCTCCTCGTTTCCGGCCTCACCTTGAATGACCGCATCTTCTTTTTGCCATCTCCACGTCATCAAAATTTCCCATCTACGTGGTGGAATTCCCCTACAGTGCTGCCATCTGTGTTTGACTTTATTTTTTTTTCTTTTATGTGACTCCATCTCGGGTTAAATAGTTTTTTTTCAGTGTCGGTGAGTTCATGCAACAAAATAAATAACATTAAGTTTGCGATCTTGACAACATAGAAAATTACAGAACAACAGTGAGTCTTACTGGAACGGTTTACAATTAAAGTGGAATAGGAATTTAAACTAAATGGATGGAATAATAATAATATTGAGTGTTTAACTCAACACTCGTCACCTATATTAATCCATCCCAGTGATAGTCTCATTCCTACCTGCCGACTGAGTGTATCTCCATTGCTGTGTACCACCACCGTGTGGAACGCTACAGGCTGGACGAAATGGGACGAACCGATTTTTCTCATCCCATTAGATGTTACACTGCTTAAAAATACAAAACATTTACTAGATAATCACCGAGATTAGTTGTAATATTATACAGAAATACAAATTTCTTAAACAAAAAAAATTAAATTTATTAATTTTTAAATATTTTTGGTTTTAGTTAATATTTTTATTTATTAATATTTATTTATAGAGTGTTAATCAAGTAATTCCTATGTTATGAGGTGTAATTTATTTCTAAATCATTTGTTCTTAACCAACTTCTCAATATGCTAATTTTGACCACTCTAACATAGACATTAATTGAATAATATATAAATTTTTTGGATCTACTATTGTTATATCATCCATTCTTTATTTAAAATATAACATTATATATTCTTAACGTTAGCGATCGCTTTGTTTTACGATGATTCGCACTTTCGCTTTTTTTCGCCCGTTTTGTTTTTCAGGATGAGTTAATTTTTCTAAAACAGTAGGATGAAGAGTTAAGCCAAAGTTTACAATGGTAAGTTGACTAATGTCTTGGATCCTTGCCTTCACTCCTTTCCCATCCATTCACATGATGATCCCTTCTTGGTTCCTAATTCCTCCTTAAGCGGTCTGACAAGATCTAATTATGCTTTAGGAAACCCCACCCCAATACCCTGAGATTTAGCCGGCCAAAGATTTACCCGTCTCAAAACCTCTAAGTAGATATTTCTGCTAACAGTTAGATAATCACTTATCGAAACTGTTACAAATGTTTTAACTCTAAAGTTAAAGTACTTAGGAAAAAATAACAAAAACTTTTAAAATTTTGTAAACAATAATATGTTTGTTTGTTATATTTTCGACGGTAACAAAATAGTGGGAAAACATTTTTAAATAAAAATTTATATTTACATGTAACATATGGCTGATACGACAAAATTTCATTATTTTTACTAACTTGGCGTACAAGGTAGAAACTAAATAAATTGGAGCTGACCATAATATTGATTGGAACTAAAATCGACACCCATCTTTAATATCTATGGAAAACAGTTTCATATGTCATTGGTCGAAAATACAAGGTCCCGATGAAATTGATAACTGTTGTGCCACACGTAAAATAAAATATATGAATAGCTATCGAAGAAAGAAATGTTGATATATTTTATTTTTATGCAAAATAAATCGAAAGATAAAGTTTTTGTTCATATATCATTGGAAGAACAATAACATGTATAATTTGACATGCGTTGAATAGAAATCAAAAGAAGTAAATATATATTATACATATGCTGCTTACATGTTAGATGAAAAAGATATAGACATAAAAGTTTTTAAGAAAAAACAATGGCTTAAACATATGTTGGAAATAACGAAATTTTTATGAAGATATTGAAGTAACTATAAGCTTTAAACAATTCCATAACATTTCGATATAATTTTGTTTTTTGGCCACCTCTCAGTGTGTAATTTACTGTCTATTTGATTACGTAACCAAAGAAAGTGTTTTGTTTTATCACAAAAGTGAGGGATTTTTCAGCTTTTAAACATTTGCTTGGTGCAAATTTTCTAATACGCATATAAGTTTCACTGTTTGCAACAATAATTTTAATCAAATATTTGCAACTCAGTTTTAATATAATATTTTTGGCGTAAACAAACTTTTATTTTTATTACATATTCCGAACACAATAAGTTGGTTTACTATTTGCATAATTACAAATTACCTTTTTTAAGGTTGTTTTTCAAATCTCCCACAAGATTTTCCAAATATTTCAAAAACATGTTTACAATTTACAGTCCGATGATGAATTGCGATGTTATCAAATGTTTGCCTCCATTTATTTAACAACAGTTTGAACGATAAAGAAGAAACCACCAGAGTGTATTTAGAAATACACTTGCTATATCAAACTGCAGTAGATTGCACTTTCCAAATATGCAGGTGGCTGAACTGATAGACGCGGCGCGGAAAGATAAAATTGTCATAAATAAAAGAAAGCGGAAATTATACCAGAACTCAAAACTCACGGTTCACCCCACATGCACATTAAAAATACCCAGTGGTGATTTTGGGTCATGTATTTAATTGCAATTCTTTAATACTTAAGTTAAATATGTATGATTAGTGGTGTGATTTTCCTGTAGTAGAGTCGCATTTGCACGAGCGTATACATGGAATGGATGGAAGAGAACAAGATAAAGTCCCAGATTGCTACAAACGATGGTACCGGAATATTTTTCAGTTTCTCTTTTAAGCTCAAAAAGTCAATGCAATGGTTGCACTACACACGAATTTATGGATAAAATGAATACACTTGTAATATATAAATATAATTCCGTACGATTTTTTTATAAATTTTATATTAGTTTAACTTATAACCAAATATTATAGAATATAGTATAAAATTAAATTACTTCATATAAATATCATAAAATTCAATATATGGTTATGGTTATCGTCATCACTTTCTGGTGAGTCCAAGAATAATCTAAGGCGATAGTGTATTGTAATTAATCCACAATATATTTAACGATTGTTCTATCATAATCCAGAAACATTAAAGAGAAATAATAATTAATAACACAATGTCTTACAAATATTTTAATAAATAAAATCTCAGGTAAAAAATTAAAAATATGGTTGCTTAAAATATAATTTAAAGAATGAAACAGAATATGCATACCAGCATCTCGATCAATTTCTGTATACAAAATATTTTTTCCCGAATTTTTTACACCTGTGAAAATTACTGATTCATATTATGGCCATTGCTCTTATAAAATAAACAATACTTAAAATTAGTCAACTATGCGATTTATTATTATCATATTTCACTTTAATTAACAAATTATTTTAATTAACACAATTAACAACTTCACAAATCTAATAAAACTTCAAAAGACTTTTACTCACTAAGTCACTACACAATATCCACAGAACTGAAAAAATCAAACGATCCTAACAGTTTAAAAATTTTGTTTCTAACAAAAAATATTCGTTCTAATTATTTTATAAAATTAATCGTATAAAACAAAATTTTTATATGATAAACATATTAATTTTATACCAATCAAGGTATAAGAGTGAAGTTTTAGTCATAAAAAATATCCAAATGGAAGTATAAAATTGTATGTATACTATGAATTTGTATAGATTATTACAAAATCATAGAAATGAATTATGTAGGTTCAATATTTATATAAATATAAATTATCTGAACAAAAATATAAAAAATTTATAGAATATCCTAAAATTTTTAGTATGAGTAACCTTTAGATATAAAAATTTAATTTTTAAAAACATCGAGTTTGAAAATAAAGCTCGACGAATCAAAAATATTGATAAAAATTCACCTATTGTACATAAAAACATAGTATCTACCTGTTCCGACTTCCAAAAAATTATACTGTGTCGTTTCAATGAAACTAGCATCTTCTTTTATAAAAGAAACTTAAACATACGCAATTTTATAAAATATATGAAAGCATTACTTGCCAATATGCCAATTTTTTTTGAACATCAAATAATTTAAATTTTAATCTGTTATTAACAATTTTATTATAATTATTAATTTATTTTTAAATTTTTTAAAACATTTTTAAAATGTAAATTTCTGTTTTTCTGAAGATGAATCGCTCAATCGGTCGAAATATATGTAAATAAAAAAATTGTAGTTAAAACATTTTTAATTAAAATTGATCCGATTAAAATTAAAACTTTACCAAAATATTATCATGGATCAACGATCAACAAATTTAAAAATATTACGTAACGTCAGCAATTAAAACGCTGAGAAAGAGAAAATTTTTAACCGTGACGTATGGATCGATTGAATAATCAAAGAGAAGCGATGTCTGAACTTAAATATCACGACATAAACACCCCCATTATACAACTCGCCGGATTGATCGCGACGGGAAGACATCCAATTCGCATTTGATCCGCACTTAAAATTATTAATGCATGGAAATTCAAACTTCTTCGCATTTGTTACTCTACCAAAACCATATCGAAGACAAATAAGTCATAACTTCCTCCTCCAAAGCGTTAAACAAAATAGTTGCTTGTTAGGACCGCCACCAGTACCCACTGGCTCTAGCTTATTATGAGCTAATTTTTTCCGTAAGTCAGCTTTATGTAGATGTACGTTTGATATAAAAAAAACATACCCTTAATACTTAATTGCTTGGTTAATAACTGAGTAAATTTTTTGTTGTAGTTTTAAATTTTGTATTATAAGGTTATTAATTATTAAATTACATTTCATTTAGTATACAACTAGGAAAAACGATTTAAACAGTCAGAAAAAATTTTGTGACCCAATTCTTAGTAACACAATTTGGTTACTTTAACATAAGTTTTTTGGTTAAATTCACCAATTCTCTACTTTAATTTATAAAATAAACATTTTGCTACTTGATTAAAACAATAATTGATCAAAATTTATGTAACCCAAATATTAGTACCTGTTATTAGTTAAGTTAACTGAATAACATAAGAAAATATTCAAAATAACAAAGACGATTTTTTCATTAATTAGTAGTTTTAACTAGATAATTTAGCGGTATAAACTAATTTTTTAGTAACATAAACTGAACAAAAATTATTTGCCATAGAGAAATTTTAAAACTTGCTTATACAATTTTCGTATAATATACTTTGATTAAAGTAAACGTATTTATTTTAGCAACAATTGTTAGTTTTAACCAAATATAAAGTAACACCAAATAAAATGTTTATTCAACTGAAAAAATACTTTTTTTTTTTTTTTTTTTTTTTTTTTTAACGGTTTTTACAGGCCATTATTGGCCCGTACCGTGTCAACAATCTGACTCCATTGGTTTCGATCACGAGCCAGCTCTTCAAACCGTTGTAGGCAGTTTGAAGAAGCCAGATCGCTCTCTACGCCGTGGAGCCATCGTCGCCTACAGCGACCTCTCCGCCTACCGAAAGGCGGTTCACCCTTAAAGGTTCGCTGAATCATTCGGTTCGGATCAGCACGCAGAACGTGTCCGAGCCAGCGTACTCGCTGTCCTTTAATTTCATGCACGATATCAGGAATTTGCATTAAATTCCTGATCTCGTGATTGAAAAGAACTCGGTAAGTGCCATCGACGTCGCGTTTTGGACCATATATCACACGCATGATTCTTCTCTCGAATGTTAGAAGCCATCTTTCGTACTCATCCGTCAAGGTCCAACTCTCACATCCATACATGACAACGGGTCTGATCAACACTCTGTACAGTTTCAGCTTATCCGTATTTGCAAGATATTTTGATTTCAGCAGTGGACGTAGAGGATACAAAGCCCGATTGCCAGCGGCAAGGCGGACCTTGATATCCTCTCCCACACTATTATCGTGAGTGATGAGAGATCCAAGATACTTGAATCTCATCACTCCTTCAAACGTGTGGTTACCACTACTGAAATCAATTGCGTCTTGGTCTCTAAAACCCGAGATTAGATATTTGGTTTTTGACTCGTTGATTTTGAGACCAACAGAAGCTGAACACTGTTCCAGTGGATCAAGTATCTCTTTCACTCCGTTGCCATTTAATCCAATCACACAGATATCATCTGCATAAGCAAGAAGTTGATTGGATTGTCGGAATAAGATGTTGTCCTGAGGTGTTGCACTTTTACGAAGGATGTATTCCAACATGAGATTAAAAAGTATCGGGGACAGCGCATCTCCTTGTCGAACACCGGAATTGATTGCAAAAGTTCTCGATAGCCTGTTCTCAACTTTGACACAGCATTGTGACTGCGTTACTGTCATTTTACACAGATGTACATATTTTTTCGGTATTCCTAAATATTCAAGCGCATACCATAATCTCTCTCGATTGATCGAGTCATATGCTTGCTTGAAATCCAGGAATACCTGGTGTACATCGCGAGATGTTTCGTAGTACTTGGAAAGAATCATCCGTAGCGAAAAAACTTGATCAGTGACTGACCGATTTGGACGGAATCCTCCTTGGTAGTCACCGACAATTTCCTCCGCCAGAGGAGTAATTCTTCCCAAGATAATGTATGACAGTAACTTATATGCTGTGCAAAGGAGAGCTATACCGCGATAATTCTCACATTTCAAGCGATCACCCTTCTTGAAAATTGGGCATAACGCGGCCACTTTCCATTCTTCGGGCATAACTTCATTTCGCCATACCAATCGAACAAGGTCGAAAAGACAGTTCCACAAAGTTAGCCCTCCGAATATCAAGAGCTCTGAATTAATGCAATCAACTCCTGGTGAACGATTTTTCTTTAATTTCTGCATGGCCATTGTGAATTCCTCATAGGATGGATCCTCAACGAACATCTCCGCGGTCTGTATTTGAGGGTATTCAAACACAGCTTGTGATACATGTGGAACATTAAGTAGATCAGAGAAATGTTCACGCCATGTATCGAGTACCGCATCGACGTTAACACAGAGGTTTCCATCCTGGTCCCGAATGGCAGTTGACCGAGATCTTAAGGTATGGTGCAATTCGGTGATTCCTTTAAAGAAACCACGCGAATTGTGCTCATTGCTGAGTTGTTGTACTCTTAAGACCTTAGCCTTCCACCATTCTCGCTTCTTCAGTCTACAAATGCGTTTAGCTGTCCTTCTAGCGAGAACTGCTTTGTTTTTCCTTGCGATTGTAAACCGAGTCTGCGCTTCATTATAGGCTATATTTCGTTGCTCAACAGCAAGACGACACTCCTCATCAAACCAATCATTTTTGGGCTTAGTTTTCACTATACCGAGAGTGTGCTGGGCAGCATCGACAACCGAGGTTTTCAATACTTCCCAGACACTGTTCACATCATCAGATTGGTAATTGGATTGTATAATGCTATTGCTGACAAGATCTTGATATTTTCGTTGCGTTTCTTCATTTATCAGACCTTCACAGGAGAATCGCGTTGTATATTCTCCTGTCCTCCCTGACTTGTACGAAAATTTCCATCGTAGCTTTGCAGCAACCATAAAATGGTCACTGCCTACGAATTTTGTTGACGACCGATATGATCTCGCATCTTGGACAACCCGAGCCCGCCCTTTTGAAATCAACACATGGTCAATTTGGCTTCGGGATGTTTTACGTGGGTGTGTCCATGTTTCTAAGTGGATGTTTTTATGAGGAAAGAATGTACTTGCTACTTTGAGATCATGAGCGATCGCAAAGTACATCATTCTTTCCCCATTCTCGGTCGCAGTTTCGTGTCGGGAGTACGGACCTATATTGTTACATAAGTCGGTCTGATTTCTGCCAGCTCTAGCATTAAAGTCACCAATCACCAATTTGACATCGTGCTCCGGTATAGAGCCCATCAGATTATCCAGATTATTGTAAAATGAGTCTTTATCCTGGGATTGGCTTACATCAGTGGCCATCCAGCCGATACTCTTTCATGCATGTGATAAGGCCGTCCAACGCGCCAGGTTTTCTTAATGATTGCACGTTCCACGTGCCGATCTTCAATCTCGTGTCCGGGTACTTAAGCGGGGGTTCGTTTTTTTTGTTGTTTTGGCGGTATCCGATTTTCTTATTTTTGTTGACATTTTTAACAGTGATATTTTTTTACGGATGCGGGTCGTCAGCCCAGCGATCCAACCAGATTTAGTCGCCTCCTACGACAAGCTCTGGATACTGTGGTGGTATTCTATGGGTCTCATGTTTCGTTCGTAATATTTACGAAACACGAATGCCCCCAACCACAGGGCTCAAATAATACTTAGAAGAAATACTTAGAAATAATACTTCGAAAAAATACTTAGAAACTAGAAAACGGTATTTTATTAGAAATACAATTTTACAAGTAAGTTTATGTTGTTTGTTTCGCGTGCAAAGGTAAGATGTTTATTTTTAGTGGGAACATGTTAGTTTTTGGAATATTATTCAAGAATTGGAATCATATTGAATATTGTTCCAAAAATAAATGAAAATAAGTTTTAATTGTTAAAAATTATCTTGATTATTGGTAAGTTTAAAGTTTCAATAAGATTGATACATTTATTTTTTATCATTTAGGAAATACCAATGTTTCATCGCAGGACCCTTGCAACACGTGCTGTAACAATAATGATGAAACTCAACCACAACAACTAACGATTTTCAAGATAAAATAAATCAAAAATTGTAAGTTTTAATGTTCCAATTAATATAATTTCAAAATTATTAATCTATATTTAATCAATTTTCAAAACTAGGCTCTGGTGAAATATTGAAGATGAAAAGTAGTGCAAACGTTGATGACAGAACTTTAACTTTGGCAGTTCCAGTGATGTACCAAGATGTACTAAAAATTTTTTAAATAAAACAAATTCTGAAAATGCACTATTTGATGATTTAAATAAAAAATTAAATATTCTAAGATTGTGTGTTGTATACAACACTTTAAAATTAATAATTTTCTAGAAAGTTGTTATTTTATTAAAAGACTAATGTTTTGAACAATACTGTAACAGAATCACAAATAACTACTACAGATAGCCAAACTTTATGGAGAAATCATGTATACTAGATTGAAATAAGGGGAAATAATTGTACCCTGGATGAAAAGGCTATAATGGAATTTTATTGTCTCTTTCATTCCTTTAGCATTGATATTATGATAAATAAAATTCAATCAAATCTATAAATCTAAGTTCAAATATATACATGAAATCAAATAAATGTTTCATGCCAGATGTCACTGCGATTAGTTTCATTCAGGACAGTAAATGAGTTCATCATATTTTATACAAAATTTATATAAGTACAAACATTTATTAATCGTAATATCAATGCTAAACGAATGAAAGAGACAATTAAATTCAATTATAGCCTTTTCATCCAGGGTACAATTATTTCCCCTTATTTCAGTCTAGTATCAGAACCGACTAAATAACAGAGCCTAAATATTAAAAACTGAGCTTTAACTAGAAGAGGTTGAATAGAGGAAAAAACGTAAATTCTCATACAAAATATATGGAAAGTAAACATTTTTTTAAAATGAAATATTTCAATGAAAAGTATAACGAATTTAACATTTTGATCCTGAAATCGTATTAAAAATATTTATATTGTGTGTCGTTTAAATATTTTTGCATAAAATCAATTAAATATATCATAAATAATTAAATAAATTTATCATTGAATTCATATTTCGCATAAAAACTTTTAATATGTATACGCACAAATACATACATACTATTATATGAAAAAAAACATATTCTGTTGTATACGCATGTGCAATATGAAATATCGATCGCGTACGATCAATGAGAACAAAGTCATCTCCATTTGGAAAAATGAAAATTGCTACTAAAAAGCTACTTTGTTTTTGACAATAAACTTTTTGTTTATCAAAATTCAAAATTTCGATATTAATTCAAAATAATCAAAAATAAAAAAACATATTTATTCTAAATTTAAAATATTTACTCATTTACTTAAACTTTTATCTTAAAACGGTCAAACTACTAGAATCCCACTATAATTCTATAGGAATTAAAACTAGAATCGTATAGTTGAATTATATTGAATCAAATTTTATCATAAATGTTATTACACTTAACAGCATTAAATACTATAACATATTTCAAAATCTGTATGAAATCGAGTGTTTGCTGATAAAACATGTAGTTTGTCAAGAAACTTATATATGTAACAAGTTTAAGGTTAGGATTTTTTTCGAGTTGGAGGAAAATTAGATTTTATATCTTTATAAAATCTAATTTTCCTATCTAATGTATGTATGTATATATAATCTATATCATCGCCATATACTTACATAAAATTTCACCGTTAACTTGAATTGGTAAAACCAAATCCATTAGACAATTTTTTTTTAAATCTAATGCCTTTTTGTATATAAAAAAGTAACGCCAATCTGACATCTATTGAACGGTATCGAAAGCACATCTTAAACTACATATTTTATCCTGAATAAATTATATTTTAATACATTTACTATTATCTATATTGAATATAATAATTATAATTAATAATTATTATGATATGTGAAACAAATAAATTAATTTTATTATGAATTGCAGATGTCTCTTTTGTAAAGCTTTTTCGTCATGTCATGTCTCTGGTTTGTTTTTAGAGAGTTTACCAATAAACACAACTCATTATATTATTTTTTAAATTTAAATTATTGTTTATAGTAGTATTTAAGTTTTATTTATGTGCAAAAATATAATTTCTTATTGTTTAATGTATTTCAATACAGCTACGGATATTTTTCTGCAAAATAAAAGTAAACGTGTGCGGGTTAGATTAAAAAAATGTACAACTCTTATTGGTATATACTTTAACTTCAACATCGACATCACATACATATATAAATATTTTACTATATACTATAGGGAATTTCTTAAATTCATATTGAATTTTAATTTATGTTTTATTAAATTATTAAGATATCTAGGTAATTGATTTTCAGATATTATTAACTTCAACATTTTATGTACTTAACACTGTATGGCTCTGCTAGTATACATGATTTCTCCATATAGTTTGGCTATCTGTAGTAGTTATTTGTGACAGAATAAGAAACTTTGTATTGTTTTTATTCTTGTATTTATTTTATCGATAGAAAGATTATCTGCAAATCAAATGTTTCGTTTAGCTTATGTGAGTGGTTTAATAAACAAGTGTTAAGAAAAATTTAAAAATGAAAAATAATTGAACTTTGTATTGTAAATAAATTTCTTATAAGAGAAAATATTTTTTTAAAAACCTTCAGACACTGTTACTCATGGAATGGCCATTTTAACCAAGGTTCTTTTATTGCAAAACGACAAATCATGATCAAAATTACGTATACAAAATAAAGCAATGTTAGCACACTATCATTAGCGCAAGATGAGTTCTCTAATTACCGGCTGTATGAAAACAATATCAAGTGTTAACTTCCACATGGTGATTTTTCAGATGAGTAAAGACGATCCTTTTCAATTTATAAACTAGATAGTAACCGATGATGAAACTGGAATATAACACCATGATAACAATCTAGATTTTGCCTCAAATGAACGAAAACGTTTATAAATTTGAAAACAAATTAAAGAAGCTCAGATTTTCAAATGCCAATGAAGTAATTTCTGCCGTGGAAGAGTATTTTGAGTAACCAGAGCAATTATTTTATTTTGAGAACCTGTACAAATAAATAGTAATGACTACCATAATACACTGCTGTCCAAGTTGACATTACTATTTCAAAAACAAGCAACTATTACTTTGAAATTGAAACCAAACATGTACATTTTGTACATAGTAAAGTAATGATACTGGTTTTAATGCAGACGAAAATGATAAATAATATTTTTAAGCATTTAAATTATTCGTCTGTACATAAAGGATACATGTTTACTTTTATACTGATACATATTGTAAATTTCTTATACTAATAGAATCTTAAATTAATATTGTAAATTATGGAATAAATAATTTAAAAACATTATACGCATATTATGATTCTCACGAACATTACGATTGATAGAATCTTAATTTTATATAACGTACCTTAAAATCAAAGAAACAAAATGGTATGAGTAATTTTAATTTCAAGTTCTAGTTATATAAAAATAGCATCGTATCTGAAATTAAAATCAAACATATGTATATACATATATCGTAAAAAAGAAAATATAATCCAAAATATATACAATCAAAGAACTGAAAAATATCACGCTTCAAAATAAGATATTTATTCAATATTTTCCATTTTAGATGGCTATAATAATATCTTATCAACACAATAAAAAGCTTATGGAAAAATATTTTCGTGTATATTCAAAGATTATTTACAGAGAGTTGTTCCATTTAGAGCAAACCTTACCAATTTTATAAGAAGAGGCAAAGCGTAACATAGTAAAACGAAGAATTATTTTATATCGTAATAAAATATCAAGTCAATGTTTGTAAATGCATTATGATATTCTGTTCTAACCCTAACCGGCATGGATTATTTTAGTTATATAGCAAATAACATACAATACTAAAATAGAAATACATACAATAAAAGTGAAAAAATACATTAGAAGTGCCCTTAACATGAAATAGAACCGATAAAGTTTCTCAGTTGATAGCACAGCATTTTGACATATTAATAATATAGTAATAATAATGTGATGTAAATAATATATTGACAAAACTGTTAAAAAAAAATTTTAAATTAACGAAATTATATTATATGTACAAATATTCCAAAATAGTTATTTGAAAGTATTAATGATTGATAAAAACAAAAGGACGCTTATTTCATTCAAATGCGTTGTAAAATACACATATTAAAAAGATACATATTAAAACGATAAAATACACATATTTTAACAAGGCAAGTAGATATCCACAAACCGTTTATTATTATTAATATAGATTAATTCTCGAAATCTTTCACTTAATACTTTTTTAATACAACCAAACAGGTTTTAAATACATTGCATTTTCAAATTAATGGTTCTATTCTATGAGAAAAATGACACTCAATACTATTAAAATGAGACAAAAATATATATTTAATAGTTGTGCGAACGAAACAAAGAGGCATCTCAGTCAAACTTGACTAGAAAAATATTTGTGTTTGTGGTAGTGTGAATGCCATAAAAAGTATTAAATTGAATACTTTTTATTGCAGTCGCACTCACACTTCTAAATGAAATTTGTGTAAGACGAGAAATTATTTTCGACACAATTTTATGGTCAACTGTGGTCACAATTTTATGGTCATTAATACTATAATTGGATTGAAATAAATTCATATTCATATAGAATAGTGATATTGAATACTTACAATACTTTACACTTAAAAACATCCAAAATTAAGTCCGACAACCATTTTTTTGGTTATGCTGCCACAGCTGTCAAAATTTTGCTATACCGTTTTACGATAAATATGTAAATATACAAAAATGTTTGTGTTTGTCTCTTAAATGAAATTTAAAATTTTTTTTTCTCTTTTATTCTTTTTTTACAGTCAGTCAATTTTTTTCATGGAATAGAGAAATATTTAAGAAATATTTACTATTCTAGATTGCTCTGTTCGTTGTTAGCTAAAGAAAATTTTATACTTATGTTAATTATGGTACTAAAACCGTTTATTGATATTTGACAAGAAGAAATACGATTAAAGCACGTTACCTACGAATAGCATCGTATACTATAGAATTGATATCGAACTCTATACAATCAAATAACTGGGAATAATACAAAAATGTTTCAATCACTTCCGACATTTGAGTTGAAATTATTATTTTGAGCAAAAGAAATATTAATATGTATAAATAGAAAATTATAATATTTCAAAGTGTAATATTTCAAGTGGGTATAATTTTTCCAATATCAATAATTAAAAATATTTCGAGAAAAACTTTAAATTAATATTGATTTGCTTTAATTTATTAAAAGGCATATTTAATTAAATTATAATCTATAATAAAAATTATAATCTGACTTATAAATAAAAATAAATTTTTGGTAAATAAAAAAACTTGAATCAAACAAATATGATAATCTAAAATAAATATATCAAAAAACATAAAAGAATGCAAACAAATTTAATTTTCTGATGACACATTTATACGCAAGTCAAAATACTCGTAAGATTGAAAATGTTGGCAAACTTTACAAAAAAATAAAATCTTTGAGCGAACCCCATTCTTAGCTAACTTCAACTGAATACCATGATATTTCGTGCCGATATTAAGTACCGGGCTTAACATAAATAGGCTTATATCTATGAGTAACAAATATATAGTTACATAGATCCACTGATTAAGTAAAAAATCAATGGTGTAAATTTCATCAACACATTCTGTAATTAATCGTGATATCTTCTTTATAAAGCGTCATTTTTTGTGATGTGTGAAGATTGCCAAAGATAATTTTTAGTTTATCTAAAAATTATCTTTTTGGAAATCTTCACACATCACGAAAAAGCATTTTGTAGTTCAAAGTGTGAAAAAACCCAGCATTGTAGAAGTTTGGTAATATAATAGAAGTTTGGTAATATGTACAGGGTTTTAGACAAAACTTTGTATAAAACGCCATATCATTGAAATATCATCGATGTGATCATAACTGTTGGTATGAAAATAATAAGGGAATTCCCCTTTCTAATTTATTTTCGTAGCAAAATAAGTATATAGTCTTTTGTTTAGTTCCAATAAAGTTGAATGTGATTTTATAGAAGCTGTTCACTATCATAAATAAAGTTGAAATCGATAATACCGGTAAGCCGCCGTATTTATTAATTTATATTCGAACTTACCGATATTTTTATTATATTTTAGACCTCTGAGAAATACTACAACTCCAAAACTCAAAAGGTACAGTATTTCTTTGGTAAATAAAATTTGAAATTTTAGACTGCCTAAAAACTTCAAAAGGTTTAATGTGTTTGTGTAAGAGTTTTAGTCTCAAGGAAAAGTACCACAAGACGAAATGAAGATGCTGTAAGGAAATTTGTAGTATCTGAAACAAAATTATGCGGTTCAGATCTTTAATGCAGACGATACTGGTCTTCATTGGAAAAAATGCCAAACCTCTTATATGTATGTAGCAAACTCTCAAATTGATACTAGTAGTTTTAAGGCAGCAAAGGATCGGATCACATTTTATTTTGTATCAATGCTACTGGAAACCATATTACTGAAGCTTATCTTTGTAAATCGCGCACTTACACCTGAATGGTTTCGACTTTAACAAATTACCGGTTTATTAGATGGCGAACAAACCAACATGTGAAACTGCCAAAGTTGAAGGACAAAGTTGACATTTAGAAATGAGAACATAAGCTGGGAATAGTTTGAAATCATGAAGTCGGTTAAATAGGAGTTATTTTATTAAACAGTAACATTATTTTTTATTGCAAAAACCAGTCAAAGTTTATTTTTATTTTAGAATTATATTCGACAATAATAATAAATAAACTTTAACTTATAAATTTGTTCATAAGATTCAGATGTTTTTGAAGTTTTTAATGTGTTACGGCATTCCATTAAATTCTGATTTAATGAAAAACAATTTAGTAACATAATAAAAGTTTTAATAATGCATTTAATATTGTAATAAACTTTATTTCGAAGAGAACATTTTTTAGGTGTACTTAATTTCTTAATTGAGAAAACAAAATTTTCTATTCTATACTATTGAATTGAACAAAAATGACAAAACCCAGCTTTTACGATACCAAGACTTAAGGTACATCAGAAATCAAATAAACTGCCATTTTTATATGATACTCATAACAAAAATTATGTTTTTAGTTTTGATGAAAAAGGTGTTGTATAAACTCTTATCTGATGTAATGTAATTGAAAAATGATAATTTGTTTTGTTGGGTTGCTACTACCGCACACTTAGACTGGCGACGGTCCATTGTGATACCACTATATGTACAGCTATAGGTCCAATTTACTTAACTCAACAGGGAATCCAGATGTGCTCATTTCCTCCACCGATCGCACCCCAGATGATCGATGGTGAAAAATCTTTTTTGCATCATGCCCCTATCGGAATTCAAAACCGGTACCTCCCGCTCCAACTGCCGCAGCTTTAACCACTGCACCACCTGGGCGGTTTAAAATGATAATTGTTCAGATGGTAAAAGAAAAATAGAGCAAGAAAAGAATTACTGTCCCATTAGGGGCAATTCAAACGATTTAAAATATCTATTGATCTCCTGAACGATGTAAAATATCTATGACTGGTGCCACCGGTAGTTCCATAATGATCTCAGTTAATTATTAATTATCTATCATCACCCAATTGAACTGAAGTTATTATTCCTTCTAGTCGCTTCAATATGTAAATTTATCAAACCAAAGTCATTAATCGTTTTAGAATAATGTAGTCAGATGTTATTATAAAATTTGCAAAATTATAACCATCTTAGTTGTATCACAAATCTTGATCACAAATATAGATTGTTGATAAGTGGGTTTTTTGATAATGCAGCTGGCACATCTATAACAATTTCCTCAGGAAATTCACAACGAATCTATTTATTTTCTTATACTTCTGGTAGTCTACTTAACGTCTATCATCATCTAGAATGCTTTCTTGTTGTCCACCATAACTTGTATATTTTTATTTGCACGTCGATACTTTCCTATCAAGTTATAAACCACGAAAGAGCAGTCACTCAGCGTGGTATCTTGTGTTAAATCATCAACAATATTGTACAATCATTAAATTTGCTAAGATAACGTTAGGTCAATTTTAAATCAGTATAACACGTCATGATTCAGTATTAAAATCTTATTGACTTTCTTTTTCTTCTCAATTATGTGTAATATCTCTTTGTATAGTGTTTCCCAAATAAAATATCAAAATAACTTAAATTAATTTCTGGTGTGGACTGGTATCAGTTGGAAAAATAAATTAACTCGTATCTTGTACTCGATAAACATATAATATTAGACAATAAGGTTTATCATTTGTTTTGAAAGAAAAAATTACACAGACAGATTGAGTTAATTCTTTTATAATTAAGTTTCAGTAGATATTCAATAGTAAACGACAGATTGTGCGTGCTTTTATATAATTTTATGTGTTGTTTATTTGTTTCTCTATACTATAATTAAATAGGATATAAACTATTTGTTTTGTGATTTATAAACATGCGAACTATAAATTCACACTTAAATAATTGTGTTTTAATTAAACATAAAAGTAAATCAACTTTGTATGTAAGCACAAATTTTAATGCGATGACAAATTTTGAATTGCCCGGTTAATATGTGATGAAGGAAATTTCATAATTACTGTGCGGTTTATTTGAAATTACCTATAACAGACATCAAATCAACCTCCTAGTATGGTGAAAATATCTTTTCAACCAACTTTTTTTAAATCTATGTAAATAGCAGCTTTAATTATTTAGATTGATAAAATTTTGTGATAATATTTTGTTCGTGTTCTTTATGGTAAAATACCCTAACTCAGCCTCAACTGAGACCTTACGAAAAAATAACACTACACATTGGTGTACATTGTAGGGAGCCAGCCCAACGAATGCTTTTATACTGTCTTGGTCAACCGCGAACTCGAGACCACATCGTAATGAGAAAATCTCATAACCATTGACAATGTGCTATTGTGGTTATATAAGTAAATATTTTTTTAATTAAGTTATATTTAAGACTCCTTTAATTTAATGTCACTAATGTTATTGAACAAAATATTCAATCTTACAGATTTTATAAACAAAGGCTTCAGTAAATTTATAAAATATATACTTAACAGTTGCCTTTTGAACTACATATTTTATTACTGTCAACAGTCTTATTTATTGTTTTTATCTTCAGTTCGTCTTCCAAACTGAATCAGCTGTCTTTGTAACATGTGTTGTATTCAGTTTAGTTTTAGTGCCTTCGAGTTATTTTGCATCTGCTAGCACCGTTCACCAAGTCATTATTGACTTACCTACTTTGTGCTTGGCTTGGAGATCTTTTGACATGCAAACCGTTGTTATACTTAGAA
Source organism: Tipula lateralis (assembly GCA_963932295.1). Taxonomy (NCBI): domain Eukaryota; kingdom Metazoa; phylum Arthropoda; class Insecta; order Diptera; family Tipulidae; genus Tipula; species Tipula lateralis. Next base: position 132,954,453 of record OZ010738.1, read on the forward strand.
TTAACCTAATCCTCTTCTATTTAGCACGTTTTAATTTTTTTGGTATTTGTTTACTGTATTTGGTGTGAAAATGTCCTTTCCTATTAGAGAGTTCAATCAGAATCATTTATATAGTTAATCGTTTTAGACTTTATTGGGCGTGTAAATTACACGATGTAACTTACGCGGAAATTACACGATGTAACGTTGTAAAACTTACGTTTTTACATGAATAAAACGTGTAATTTACATAACGTAATTTTTTACATTCTATGTAAAAACCGTAAAATACGATTTTATGTAAACGAAAAACTGACGGTAAAAATGTAAAAAAAAATTTCCTTTTTTATTATCTAATCTCTAATCTGTTTTTGGTGCTCAAGGCACTCCCTACTTATTCGCGGTTCACTTATTTACGTCCTTGCTTTTACGCCATTACAGCCAATTCGAAGACGTACGGCTATAGGTCCGATTTTCCTAACCATCTGCACATTGCATAGCTCCATTAGTGCTGACATGGAAGATGGGTCGGCCCATGAGTTCTGCACTCCAACAGGGGGTCATAGTTGTGTTCCTTCACACCACAGGTCGTAATCTCATGGTGAAAAATCCCTTTTGCATCGTGCCCCTATCGGGATTCGAACCCGGTACCTCCCGCTCCAACTGCCGTAGATTTAACCACTGCGCCACCTGGGCGGTAAAAAAAAGTTTATTATATGTAAAATCCCAACAGTGGTTTTATATATGTGTTCAGAGTTATTTATAGTTTTCTAGTGATCTTCTGCTTGTGTTCAAGTTTCAGACTCATACAGCAGAGTAAAATTTTTGTACAGATAAATCTCAGTTCTAATATTATAGATCTCAGTTGACATTTGAATTTATTTGATTTGAGAAATGTTCTTGCTGTATGTAATGTTATAAGAAATGTTCTTGCTATCTGCTATAGGTCACAATCGTAAAAGTGATCGAAAAGATCAACATAATATTAGATCAGGCACGTACCACTGGGCTTATTTCGAATTTCATTGAAATTGTATTTTCATTTTCTCCGTTACCTGTACAATCCAATTTCGCAGCATGAAAAATGCCAATTTGTTTTCGGAAGGTATATATGTATTTATATCACAAACTTGCCCTTGTAATAAACTAAATATTTATTTTCTTTGACTCTGATATAAAACTGTTTATGTTTATTGAGATGGTTAACAACGCAAAACTTCAATTATGAAACGATAATAAATGCTCTAAAAGACGATATGTTGTACTTGTATATATGTGGGAATATATGTATGTTAACAACTTTGATATCCAACAAACATATTTACCGCATAAATAAATATGTTATATTGTACATATATGTACAATTGTAACTATGTAGGAGTACTATAAAAAGATTTTTAAACCGATTATTAGCTTTTCAGCTACAGGATATATACACTTTTATTTAACTGAGAAATATATAAGTGGGTGTTTACATCTTCCTTTATGGTTTTCTATTTATTCTTAGTTTGCTTCAAATTTCATTTTATATACATATATATTAAAAAATAAAATGTATTTAACAATAAAAATTCTTGAATATTATCTAAAATGTTCAGGTTAAATAGTAATAGAGATCAAAACATTAAATTATCGTTGCTCTTTTAAACCAAATTTTTTCTACCATAATACTGTTGTATAATTTGTTTGATTTTAAAATCTCGGAAATAAAATTTGCTATCCAACGTGTTCGCTTGATGCACTTGACGTATCTAATTGAAAAGTGAGAACATTAACAGGATAATCACAACACTGAACATATTTGTATTCAAGACATCTAGCAAATATTATATATTTATCAACAATTATGTAATATAAAACGCGAAGTGGAACCGAACGATTCATGCACGGTCTCCGCACGGCTTTCATTAAAACACTCTAACCGATCTTGGCAAACACCTCTGTATTACAATAGTCAACTTATCATTTCGAAAACGCATCTGTGTGTATTTTGCGCATATAATTATAATAGATATTTAAGTCATGATCACTATAAATCTATAGTACATACAATATCGACATTAGTCCATTTGAGTCCACTTTAAAAATTTCGTTCTTGTAAAAACTGTTAAACGATCTTTAATCGTTATATTGTATTCAAATATTATTAAACTATCCGTCCGTTCCTCCGTCTAGAAACATAACTCAATAATTACAACCTTGTCGAGGTGGGGTGGCTTGCGATTAACAAGTAAGTACTTGGCAACACCGGAAAGAGTTAACCATACTAGAATGGCAGCTATGGAGTTATCAGACTAATGTAATGAATACCAATTTGTTATGATTCAAGAAAGATAATTTGAATGATTCGATATGTAAACCCCATTATATACGATAAACCTAACATATTTGGTATATTTGGGTTTATGTTCCAGGTCGAAGTTCTTTTTGAATAATTTTTAAATGAAATACAAATTTATAATTTATATGTTATTGATTAATTGTATGATCTTTAACATAATGTATAGAATATGATGTGGATCAAGTGGGTGCCTCTTCCGATACTAGCAGAGGTTATATGTCAGAGGTTGTGTTTGTATTGGTGGTTTATTTATATATACCTCAAATGCCAACATCAGAAATAATACGGTTGAAAATTTTGTCATTAAATGTTGTCTTCGGACGATGATATATTCGGACATTCAGCAACACTCTGCCTAACTGCATAAATATTTTCTGATATATTTATTTATTTAGTTTCAATAAAGAAATTTATAGGTATGCAAGACCATTTTGAACTATATCAGCCATTCATAATAGTAGCAGCATGTCATCTTTGTTGATTTCAAATTTTTCGACCATTTTCACAAAACTACAAAGAATTCAAACATTCTTCATTTAACGGGCTTCTGGCATGTTGATATGAGAGAGATATCAGAATAAATATTGGCTTAAATTTTTCTGGCAGTAGTAAGCCCATCCCATTATTCTCAATGTTTTGCCATTTTTATTTTTATGGTTTATAAAACCTTCGCAGTTTTAAATTTAAAATTTTAACAATTAAAATGAAATTTTGTAAATTATTGTTTTTGAAGAAACAATAAAACGTTTTCTTCTTTATCATCCAATCTATACTTTATCTCCAGGGTATGCCAATTTTTAAAATTATTCATTAAACGCTGGTTAACTTTCTCTGCACATAAACATCACCAAAACCTCACGTAATTTCTCCGTATTCACAATGAACATCTCTTAAATGAAATGTTTTAATATTTGAACACATTATTGCGCCGTAAAAAATTGTTATAAACTACTCTCTTCTACTCTTGAAACCCAAAATGGTCATACAAAATCAAACTGGGTGGTCATTTTGTGGTGCTTTATCATACTTTTATATAACGGTTGGAAACTGTTTTCGTGGTATTAATAAAAAAAGTCTTCAAACATAACGCTGTGCAGCAAAAGGAAAAATATGTAATTAATTTTAAGGAGAAATGAATATTTTAGAGTGAAAAATTGACGTACTACATAACTCCAAAATTAATTATATCAATTTTTATATGAAGTGGTTGAAAACATATATTTGATTTGATTTCATCAAATAAATTATTGATAGTTAGCAATCGTTGCAGTTACTTTCCATGTGTATAGATTACAGAATGATTAATGGTATTGGAAACAATTTTAATATGACAGTATAAAATGTTGACTGGTAAAAACGAAATGGAGCCCACGAAATTTTTACCCGTTTCAATATACGACGTGAGGTTATTCATCCATTATTTACCTGCAGTAAACTACGATAATTGTGTTTTATCATACTTTTGTTCACTAACTGTGATAAAGCATCACAAAATGATCACCCTGTAACACAAAACACACTTTTCAGAACTTACTTAATACAAAAACACACTAAATTTCTACACAGTAAGTAATTAAATTATTGATCACATTTAGTTAGCATATAAAGCACTAATTCATACTAAGATTTTACCGGTTTTACTTGACTAAGTGATGACCCACCCTGGACTTAATGATCAAATGATAAAAGCCATTACCAACAAATTTAAAATTTTAATAAATTCATCTTAAAATTAGTTTTTATTCTTTATTTGTGAAAATGACAAATAAAGCTGCAGATCAAAAGGCGTACAAATTTAAAGTGATTTTTGAGTTCTAATTAAATTGAAAATCACTTAAAAATCTATTCGTAAATGTTGCTAATATTACAGCATTAATAATTACCTGTCAAAATTTATTATAAATTATTATACAACCCATAGATCATCCGTCTATACTAACATTGGCACAGGAAAACAGAATTCCAGATGTATGTCTAGAACAACATTGGCATGGTTGGGTGGAATTTAGAGTGTATGCTCATTACAACATTGACAGCCAAAGTTTTAAATACTAAAATATTGAAACAAAATAAATAATAAGTTATCATTATCAATAATTTTGCATTTATTTTAGTAACCAGAAACTGCAGAAAATTGGTCGATGCAAGTATTTTTTTTTAAAGATTGGATTCCCGAACTGCTTAGGAACCATTGATGGCAAACATATCCACATTAAGAAGACGTCAAAAGCAGGATCGTTTTATTTTAATTATAAAAAAGACATTTGTGTAGTGCTGATGGCCGTAGCTAGTTAACGCCAAGTCTCAGTTTCAACAGATGGGCATTGAATTCAATGGAAGAATTACCGACCGAGGAGTTTTGTCAAACACAAAATTTTTCAAGAAACTTAATAATGGAGAAATTGGTTTACCAGATCTCTTCGTTTCTTGATGCCCATATTCTACCATTTGTTTTTGTTAGCGACGATGCATTTTCATTAAGGCCAGACAAGATGAAGCCCTATGCTTTGTATTGTCGTGTAGTTATCTTCATAATTATTTAAAAAAGAAACAGGGAACAACGTTTAATATTGACAATTATAAAGCTTCAACTTCAACTTCCCATGAAAAAACACTTCTACTACTAGGCATTAGTTCCAATATGTCAAAAATTTCAAGTAAAGAAGCCAAATGTATAAAAAATAAATTTATGGAAGTTTTTCATGAAATAATTAATTCTATTTCATGATAAATAAATACAAAATTTTTTAATAATTCATTATTTTAAAAAAATTCTAAGAAAATTGGTTAAACAAACGAACGAGTCTCTTTTCCAGTATGAATGTGGTACTCGAAATTCAGTGGAGTAGAATCTCAAGAAAATTTTTAAATTCATGTTGTTTCCGACGTAACTGATGAACAAGTAATTTGGGTTGATAATTTTATTACTGTATTCGAATTATCAGATAAAAAAAAATCGTGGTTGTCTTAAAATACGAATACGGTTGAAATACTGCAGCGTAGTTGATGATCTATTCTTGTATAGAGTTTTCGACCTGGCTGGTGAACACATATTTAGTGTTTCTGTTGTCGACACAGTATTTGACAGTGAAAGTTTTTTTAATTGACCTACTAATAATACTTTAACAGTTCATTTTTTTGTGAATCATTTAATTTTATTTAATTACAAGTCTTCACAAAATATAGTCGCTTCATCTCTTTTTAAATTGCCACTAAATGTTTTGGCAGTGTTCAAATAATCCACAGCTCTGCGTAAAAATTGATCTCTAGTATTGAGACGTCTTTTATGGTGTATTAGTGCTGGTTCTGCGACAGATTCACACTAAACAAATATATTAAGATGATACATTAATATTTAAATATTTACTTTTGTAATCTTGGAATAACTAAAATGTAATTTTTCTTATCAAAATCCATTGTATGTCATTCACATGACCGATCGTAATCAGATGGTAAAAATTTATTTTCCATCTAGCTCCTATCGGGAAACGAAGGCGCTACCTCCCGCTTCAATTTGATTTAAGTGTCTTTCTTTTAAATGTCATAATCAATGTTTTAACATCATAAAAACTTAAAATAACTTTTATCGTTGAAATTCCTAATTTTTTTTTGGTTTGCTCTTAATATGGACAGTAATTTTATTTGTAACATTTCTTTAATGCATCTAGAGAAGTTGAGCGCATAGCAGTCCAAATCGATTCACATTAGATTGCTTTAGTAACACCTACTAATATTGTTAATTTTTCATTAAAATTCGCCTAAATGCTAATTGATTATAAATAACATGACATCTAAACATTTATGAACTTTTTGACTATGACGTTAGAGACATTATTAAATACACCATGCTATGAATAATGATTTATTATTACAAAATGATTTATTCTTTCGTTTCCCATTCGTATTATATGTAAATTAATGGGCTTATTTAAGAAATATGGAAATATAATAATTTAATTTTTTTCTTACAATAAACATATGCATACATACAATATTTTTTCGGAAAAATTGTTCAATTCAACAAATACGAAAGATAAAACATTAGACGAAAACCAGCACATTTTTGAAACAATGTTTGATTTTATTATTTGAACTGACATGAAATTGAATATACAACTATGTACTTTAACATAATTTATAATCATGTATATGGTATCATGTAAAATATTTGTTTTTGCTTTAAATGGAGTAGAAATATAATATTATGCTTAGTGAAAAAAATGCGATCATATTATTTTAATTTCAAAACATATCTTATACACAAACCCAAAATATTTTAAAAAAAAAGTTAATTGTACGTTTAAAAGATAATGAGATAAAATATGAATTGATGTAAGCAAAATGTACCATGATAACATATAGTTAATAAATTGACCTTAGATGAAGTTAGACTTTTATCTTTAATAATTGCATTCCGGTCAATTTCCATAATTAATTGAAGAATAAAAAAATCGGATACCGCCAAAATAACAATGAACTCCCGCTTAAGTACTCGGACATGAGATTGAGGCTCGAGCACCACTTAGAAAACCTGGAGCGTTATCATACGAGGACAAATCAATATATTCGTAGCATCGGTACAAAAGAGCTATATAATATTTAGAGAAATTTACTTTTTATTTTTCAATGTAATCTCCTCCAACATTAATGCATTTATACACCTTTCAAATAATTTATTTAAACCATCGAAAAAAAAGTTTTGTTTTGGTCTTCAAAATAATCTTCATTAACGGACTTATAACTTCATCATTATAAGAAAATGTTCGGCCCCTCAATTGTTTTTTAATTTGGAAACAGAAAAAAATCACTTGGGGCCAAATCTGGACTAAAAAGTGGGTGATGGATTTCTTCAAAACCGCAATTTTGGCCTAATGAATTTTTTTTCTGTTCCGGGGTTAGCAAAAGAGGAGCCAATCTTGCATTAACTTTTGAAAGATGAAGGCATGAGTGCAGAATTGTAAATGTGGTACTAAAAAAAGCCTGAGATTCCTCGATAATTTTACGGCGGTCCTCTTATACAACATTTTCTGCCAAAATTACGTTTTCTTTCGTGATGGCATCTTGTAGTCTTCTCTGGCGCTCATCATCTTCTAGTGCTTCTCTTTCACTTTTAAGTTTTAAATAATTCAACCCACTACGTTACGATAGAAAATTTTGGTCCACATTCACGATACATTTTTGACGTAAAATCGAAAATAAATTTATTCAAGTGTTGCAAAATTGAGGTCTAGATATAAATTAAACAAAATAAAACATAAGTTGTTTCTAGATATTTTTTGTAGTTGTAGATGAAAAATAAACAAAAAATAAATATGGTTTTCTCTCTCACTCCATAATTACATACCAACACTACAAATATATTGATTTGCTCTCGTATGTATGAAATAGTATCGGCTGGAACTCGCCATTATTGCTGAGTTGTTGTACTCCTAAGGTCTTAAGAGTACAACAACTCAGCAATAATGGCAACTCGCGTGGTTTTTTTAAAGGAGTCACCGAATTGCACCATGCCTTAAAATCTCGATGTTCATGGTGTGAACATTTTCTGACCTATTTAATGTTCCACATGTATCACAAGCAAATATTTTGATTGAGGATTCAAGAAAAATCGTTTACCTGGTTTTGGTTCAGTTGATTGCATTAATTCAGAGCTCTTGATGTTCGGATGGCTAACTTTTTGAAACTTTCTTTTCGACCTTATTCGATTGGTATGGCGAAATGAAGTTATGCCTGAGGAATGAAAAGTGACCACGTTAGGTCCAATTTTAAAAAAGGATGATCGCTTGAAATGCGAGAACTATCGCGGTATAGCTCTCCTTTGCACAGCTTAGAAGTTATTGTCGTACATTATCCTGAGAAGAATTACTCCTCCGGCGGAGGAAACTATCGGTGACCAAGAAGGATTCCGTCCAAACCGGTTAGTCACTGATTAAGTTTACTCGCTACGAATGATCCTTTCCAAGTACTATGTAACAACTCGCGAAGTACACCAGGTATTCCTAGATTTCAAGCAACTCTATGATTTGATCAATCGAGAGTGGCTATGGTATGTGCTTGAAATTTAGGAATACCAAACAAATACGTTCATCTGTGTAAAATGACAGTAACACAGTCACAATATTGTGTCAACGTTGAGAACAGGGTATCAAGAACTAACTTCTTCGAAGGATGTATGTTGTAATGCATAATGAAGGAATAATGAGATTCAAGGCTCGGCCACGTTCTGCGTACACTGCCTAATGATACAGCAATCTTTGCAAAAAGAGCCACCTTTCGGTATGTAAAGAGGTCGCTGTCGGCGACGATGGCTCCACGGCGTAGAGAGCGATCTGGAATCTTCTAATTGTTCACAGCAGTATGAAAAGTATGCTCGTGATCGAAACCAATGGAGTGAAATGGGTAACATGGTACGGGTCTGTAAATACCAATGATGACCTGTTCAAACCGTAAGAAAAATTAAAGAATAGCAGTGGGTTGACCAGTGAAAGGTACCTATATTATTTGTCTATATATACAAGTTAAAAAAAATATTATTAGTCCAATTTGCGTCCAATTGTGTCTTGGTAAGAATGTTGTTGAAACTTTTTATTCTGTTCAGGATCAAATTCACAGTGTTTCAAGTATATCTTCGACTGACAGATACATTTATTTTACTTTCGGTAACATTTATGCAGGAACAAGGATTAAAGTTTTGGCATAATAAGGGTTTTACTATTCATATTGATGCCACAGAAAGCTTAGTTTACCCAATTGTTGCCCTAACCATAATAATTCCAGAATTTATTATTACACATATACGTTATAAAATTAATGGCGTTATCTTTCCAGTAACTGAACTTATTAATGCATAGCATAATTTGGGGGCTATTCGAACATTTGTTGGCGATTTTTAAGATCAAATCAAGGTTCAAACTATGCAAATGCCAAAGATTTATGTAAGCGATTGGTCATGGGTTTTCATAAATTCTAGTTTGACTGAACTACATTTAAAGTAGGTTAAAAATGTTAAATACCTTTAAGAATGAACGATGTGATTAACAACAAGGTGCCAGTCGGAAAAAATGTAGGTGTTTTCATATGTTGTGCCCATTTTACCGCTATTACTGTTCGTTAAATAAAACAAAAAATTTAAAAATTGTTTGGAAAAGGTAATAAAGCTACAACTAACTAATATGATTCCAACTTCCAAATATTACAATATAAAGGATTATGTGAGATACATATATTGGATGGAAGAACATCTTTTTATGAAAGGTATAATAATATTTTACAAACTACAGTAAAAGTATATCCACTTAATCTTAACAAAAGAAAAACACTAGGCATCGGGATCGAATATCATACCTTATTTAGTTCTTACAGGATGCTGGCAACAATTAATTTGTTTGAAACCAAAAATTCGTTTAGAGGTGACGAAAAAAAACCTTATACTTCAAAAACGGGGAACGTTGGAAACAAAATCGAAACGACAAGGACCAAAATATTCAGTAAAGAGTACTCTGTCTCGTTTAACAACACCAAAAAAAGTAACTTTCCCCACAGTAAATATAAATATATTGAAGAAATGACAAAGCGAAATTAAAACAACCTAGTATTTAAAAGTAATTTAAATAGTTTGTGGGATAACTGACTGTGCAACGGTTGCTACTCTATAGATAGTGGTAACTTTTTAACCACGGAATTCGTTTTTATTGTCATTGGTATTTAATAAAAAATTTCCGTTGTATTCGTTTTGATAATTATCAAAGAAAACAAATACTTTCAATTGGAAATTAAGATGCAAATTTTACAAATAAGTGTTAATATGACGATAATTTCCTGTTAGTTTAGATCGAAAACAACTCAAGTAGTCCTAGTTTTGGCCCAGCTTTTTCCATATACAGGAAAATTTTAACGAAAATCGTAGTACATATGAAGTTTACCCATATTACGAATTTCGTAACCTAAGATCTTGAACTTTGCGGAAATGTTGTTAGTCACTAAATCCTTATTTGCTGAAAAATAAATCACGCGTTATAGTGACAATCTAGCTCCCGTTCTTAGTATAATCTGATTACAGCTTTTTTCAGTCATACAACAGTGGTCTAATCTGCTTTAAGAATGTAAAGACCTTATTTTATTGTTAACATTAATATCCAAAAATTTGGAAAATTATTTTGTATTTAAAATATTTCCATATTATATTGTTACCAATGTAGATGTTGAAATTTTAAATTGCTAATAAATTAGATGTGGATTATTGCAGAGTGAAATTTGATTTTGAACAGAATAATGTCATCTGAATTTTTTATTTTGGGTTAATTTGTTTATTTTAATTTACTTGAATGTATACATTTTTATTGAGATTTATCATAACTCGGATATTCACTCGTTAGTTTTTATAAAGTATTAAAATTGCTCTTTTCAATTGAAAACCATAATCATGGAGCCTGTAATGTTTTTATCTCGTTGAAATTTTATTAAGCATCTGGTTTTAATAGTTTGCGAATAATTTTATTATTTATTTTATGTTTCATTTCTTTTCACGATAAATTGTATAATAATGTACTTCAATTTCATTATAACTTATAGATCATAGATATTTAAATTTCAATTCCACAGCAGTAAAATACGAAAAATGTTGTATGAACTATTAAATTGAAAAACAACAGTGGAGCGCATATTTGTAAGAGCACAAAACTAATCGGTGTTCCATGCTAGTACCAAAGGATCCTAAATAATACAAGCAGTAATGCTCCGTTTTAAATATATATAGCTTATTTAAGGTGTATCCATTTTGATACATCCCACAAGAACTAATGTAAAATTGAAGACTTTTGGCGCAATTTTAATGAATGAAAAATACTGAAAACAAAGTTTTTTTATATCAATATTTAGATCAAACATTTTCATGTAACATAAATAGGAATCAAATGTAAACACTAATTATTGAAATAGTTATGATAAAAATAAAAACGTTTTGGTTTATTCAATTTTTAAATATATATGTGTTATAATTGCTACAACGAGATCAATGATGTATGAACTATAAAACAAAAACAATATTTCAGCCAATGTGATTAATAATATTATTAATCACATTGGCTGAATTTCAAATAATTGTCCAAATCCAACCGCCACAAAAACCATCTACGAAACAATATTTACATTCGTGCTCATATGCAAATTCCTACTCAGCATTTTTGCCCGAAAAACGAAATTTCCTTTACATCGTTAATTGAATTCAATAGTGCACCATATGACTTCGACTTATATGAATATCATACAAGTTAGTTAATGATTTTGAAACTGTCGATATCGTATCATATTGCACAGGCTCAACGCTTACATTAATGGTTTATTATTGGAGTTCGACAAGACAACGAAGAACTAGCAAAGAATCAATGAATCATGGTCTGTTATCTGGTTGTGTTACGTGTTGTGACAGGGGCATTATTCCCTAATGATACCGAAATCTGATTTTACGGCAGTTGTACAAAACACATGTTTAAACCTAAAAAAACCCCCGTCGAGTAATACAAGCTAATAATACCGCATGCAGTTTTTCGAGAACTCCTAATGGATGTGGTATCTAGTATTATTCAATGTTTTCCGATGTTTACGGCTGTAAAAAGGTCTACGGCTTACAGCGAAAAGATGAATAAATTCTTCTCATTATGGTAAACCGGAAACTATTTTAAACGACGAGTCTCAATTCATTAGTAAATATTTTAGTAATTAATGTCATGCTCGAGGAGAACGAATCTTACTGTTGTCTTATCACCGTATATCGAACGGATGAGCTGAACGATTTGATGAAACACTAAAGCTCGGTGCATAACATCGTGAGAAATACCATAGTATCAAGTTGAAGTTAGCCACTTATGTATTTTGCTCGAAAAATTAATTTATTATATTTGACAAGTAACTTGTAAACATTTTCATTTTAATTTCAATTAAACCTCACAAACAAGCGTAAATCAGTTTTACAATGTGCCAACTGCCAAGAATATGGCCATTCACGAAATTGTTGTAAACTTTCAACTGTGTGTGTTATATGTGGTAACCTGCATGAAACCAGCAAAAGTGAGCTGGATAAAAAAACAGAGGTCAGAAAATGTAGATAAATAAAAAGATGAACAAAAAATGTTGAATCACATTTACATAAGTCAAACAAGTGAAAGATAATTATATCTTACCATCATTCCTATAATATCTTATGCAGAAGCTGTCAAAGGCAATTCTTTCAATGTAAACACAAGTGATGACCATGCAGATGATGGAAACTAATATGAGTCTTATGCTTCAAAACATGTATACTCTCATTCAAGTTCTTATTAAAAACCAAAAATGAATGCAATTAAGTCAAATAATTAAGTTGTATGTAATGCCAATCGACTAGCGTATAACATAATATGAGTTACCTCAAGATCTCAGGATACACCATCCACTAAGCATCCTAGCGGAAAATTACATGGTGATGCTGCTATCCTTTTTTAAGACAGAGTAAGACATTATCAACTCCAAAAATCTACGGAAGAACATATCTAAGCAACTAGCATCTGTCTAGAAGAGTGGTCAGCGAAATGTATCATATCTGCGGTTTACTGCCCACCGAGACACTCAATTAAGAGCGAACAATTTGCCAAATACTGCAAAACTTTAGGAGATAAGCTCATAGCAGGAGGTGACTACAACGCCAAGCAAATTCAATGGAGTTCTAGATTAATTTCTACTTAAGTAAAACAACTGTACACGGTTGAAAAAAAGGGTTTAAAATTGATAAAATTTAAGTATTCATATAATTCCACGCAAAAGTTGTTATTAAACTAATTCATTGACTTTGTATTAAATTTGATACCGATACTTGTTAATTTAATAATATTATAATATAAAAAATTTCAAAACAAAAGACTATTAAATGAATACTAAAGCGGTATAAACTATTTTTATAGTATTATGATATAATTTTAATAACAAGATGTATTAAAAGAGTTGATACTAATAAAATATAAAATTAAATACATTTTTGTATTAAATACTATAATATGTAATAGGTATAAATTTTATACAATTTTTGTGTAGAAATAAAAATAATAATATTTGAATTTACAATACAGAAATTGTATTAAATTAATACTTATTGAAAATTAAATTTATTGATATTAATAAATTTAGGCTGGATATTTTATCTAAAGTTGATCTTAAGGTTATTGCTACAAAAACTAAATTACTATTAAGAATAAAACATACAGTAGATTCATTTAGATTAAATATTTATTTTATTTTAAAAAGCCTATAAAAAATTACATCAAGTCCATAGAAGTTTTTATCAAAATTTATAAAATATATATTAATTTAAAATAAGTATTTAAATTCAAAATAATTATTTGAAATAAATAAATAAGTTTTTCTTGATTTCACCAATTCATAGTACATATATTTTCATCAAAAACACAAAGATTTCAACTGGCTGCTCATCTGTCTTTCGATTCAATTTGTCCGGTCCATGGTGGCAATAATCGAATTAAATTGACGAAACATAAGGCTTAATGAAAGATTTTTTTTTAAGGCTTGCATGTCCCAATCTAAGACATAAAAAATTAGAAAAAATATTTTAAATCTATGTCATTTTATAGTTACCTATGTTTCTATCATGATTTTCCTGGAATATTAAAAAAAGCAAAAATGTGGTTCTGGTACTTCTCCCACGCAATTTCTATATTTGGTGTTGCATCAAACCGGTGCAATCATAAGTAATCTATACAAAATCTTACTCATAAAAACTTAAATGTTAATTTTAAAACTTAAATGTAAAAATTGATAACAGACATTTTACTCACCAACTCCGGACACAAAAACGTATCGGCAATCTCCATATATTGTAAAAATTTTCAATATGCTGCGTCTGTGATTATTGACTTTTTTTCAATTTATCCTGGGCTAAATGAATTTCATTCATTGGTTGTGATTTGCACATTTACAAAAAAGCCATTTTTTATATTATATCAAAATAGAACTTTATTAATTGTTCATCAATTCGAAAACCTTCTTCATATAACTCGCTGTCTACTAAATAGAGTTTTTGTAATCTAGAACAAATTAATATTATTTTAATACCAATTAGGCATTAAAATAAAACTCTTTTACGTTCTTTTCATATTTTGTTTTTATTAATTTAAAACATTTAAGGTATAAATATCCTTGCAGTTATTACTATAAAATATTAATAGCATTATGTATAAAAACAATAATTTAGTTTATGATATTTATATCCACATGGTATAAAATCTCTATTGACTTTTGTTTTGATAATTTTTATTTAAATTATTTTCATATAATTATTGTATTAAATTAATATCAAATTTTTAAAACCGTTTCAAAATATCCATGCTAAGGTTTTTGATATAATTTGATACAATTTTTGTGTTTATTTTATAATGAAAGTCATACAAAGAATCATAATACTTTAGCAAAATATTGAATCAATACGTAAAATTGTATAAATAAGTTTAATAGGAGCGATGGTATAGTAAAATATACCCAAATTTTCAACCGTGTAGGAATGTATACAGAATGAGAAGATGGATCTAGTAATTCCCAATTTACTAGACTTTTGTGTAACAAACGATATACCTAGAACATTAGTAACAGTCGAAATGTTACGATTTGTCTTCTGATCACTCTTCAGTATTAATAACTCTTAACACGCAAGTTCTAAAACTAGCGCCATCTAGATTCCTGAAGAATCAACATACTAATTGGTCTCTATTTAAGTCTTCAATAACCTGGAAGTGTTCGTTAAATATTCCTTTAAAGACCAAATATGCAATTGATGTTTTTTCCTTTCAAGACAAAATATGCAACTAGTATTCTACAATAATACTTAAATCAACGTTAAATAAATCGATTAAAACCCTGAAAATCGTTTTGTTAAAACGTGACGGAAGACTATAACATTACCTCAAGGAACTCACAATTGCTGAAGCAACGAAGTTTTTACTATGGAAAGCCACACGTAACCTGAATCGACCAATACTCTCATTTTCCCCAATACGGCTCTCTGACGGATGCTGGGCAAAAAGTGATATAGAGAAGCAAATATATTTGCTAAATACCTTAGAGAAGTGTTTAAACCTAACGAGTAAGTTGGAAGTCAAGGAATTCTAATTAATTTTGAAGATACGTCTGGAAGTAAACCAATCAAATACAAGTGGCGCAACGTCAAACAAACGATCAAGGACAACATCTATATAAAAAAGACATTTGAGCAAGATCTAATAAGTGGAAATATGCTGTCAAATCTACCGGACAAATGTATCAAATTAATAACTTATAAATATATTCAACACTATATAATGAAAACTGGTTACTATCCAGAAATATGGAAACTTCAATTATTATAATCATTTCGAAACCTGCACATAGATTTCGGTTCGATGGAATTTTTTCATGGAATGAGATATTGTTTTAAATGAAATTTTTGTATTCTCGTTCAGTGGATGAGAAAATAAATTCCACTAATGTGAAATGAAAAGTCATAATTTCTCGTCGTGCAATTTAGTAGTGGAATCAAAGAAATGGAAACTCCTAGTGTCAAAAAATTGGCAAAAAGGTTACTATAAACCAGAAAGAAATGTTGGTAACATATTTAGAGGAAAATGTGGATTTAGCTCGTGGAAGGTAAGTTATAACTGACGTATTACGTGTTAAATTAAATATAATTTTTATTTGTAAAATTTTCTTGTAAATGTTTGCTTTTATTATAGATATGATAGTTTGGATGGGAATAGAGAAATGAGGGATAAATGGAATGAGGTGGCGGAATTATTAAACGGAACCGGATATGCGAATAAGGACGGTGAAAAGGTATGTTATAAAATTAAATAGCTTCAGTTTTTGATGAAATCAAATTTTAGACTGTACGTTAAAAATGTACGCATGTACGACTGTACGCAGAAATAAAAATCATTATCAACCGGAGTGGAATCAATGGTTTAGGACGAAAAAAAAATTTATCCGATTTGGAGGAACGGATAATTGATATTATGAACTGGAACGTCGTTGTAGGGGATACAAATGCGACGCACGAATCTGGCTTACCCAATGTAGTTAGATTAACAATAATGTTATTTACTTTAATGTTATGTTAGTGTCCGCCGACCGACTGTAGCAATTGAATCACATGCCACACAAAAAAGGCGCAGACCTCGACAGCTAGAGGACATAATAGCGCAATATGGTTTTAGAACGACGGCTCGAACTAGAGAAAGAAAAATAAGTTGAAAAAGCAAAAGTGGAGGCTTTGAACAAATTGGCTGATGCATTAAATAGAAATGTATTAAATAATAATGCAACAAATATTTTTGATTAAAATTTATAATTAAAATTATTAAAAATATTCTTGAATTAAATCGTCTCTTACTCTCCTACCCTCACTCAAATGTTGAGATTGCTGAATCTTGTAATTGGCCTCTTCAGGAACGACAGATTCGACTTCATCAACATCGATATCAAATTCATTTATGTTAATTTGATTTACCGCAAAAATGTTGTGTAAAACACAGCACGCGCTAATTATCACGCCAAAAAACCAAAAATGACATTAAAATTCCATGTTTGAAATTTTTGTCTATTTAGAACTTGTACTAAAAACAATATCCCACAAAACGAACGAGAATGCATTTTTGTGGAGTGGAATTATTTGGCGAGAAAACGAAATATGGAATAAACAAAAATCCCATTTCATTTCATTTCATTAAACCGGAATTGATGTACTGGCAAAGATGAAACAAAAGTTAACTCATATTAAAAATTTCTCTTGCTAAAATTTAAGCCAATTCTGAACGAGAAAAATCATTCCGGATCATCAATTTGGATTAAGAGAAGAATGAAATCAGAAACTCCGTTGAACAAAAAAAGTACTGCTCTGCAACGTTTCTAGATATAGCCCAAGCTTTCGATAAGGTATGACATAAAGGACTTCTACATAAAATTAGAGCTTACGGCTTACGGCCAATGAGCGTAAATCTGCACACATTACTTTCACAGGCCGTAAACTCACCTGTTCGAGTATCAGTCTAAATAAAATTACTCTCCCACAACACGAAAGTGTTAATTATCTTGGACTAAATTTAGACAGAAGACTTACGTGAACTAAATTGGTTAATTTGAAAACACTCAAAGTTAAATTTAGACTATAGGCTATTGCTGTACAAAATGATGCTTAAGCCCATCTGGAACATATGATATTCACCTGTGGGGCTTCACGTGTGCTTCCAACATAATAAAACTGGAAAGTTACGAATACTTCGAGAATGTAGTCACGAATACTTCGAACAAGGGTAAACGCACCCTTGTATCTACGCAATGCAAACCTACGTCGAGACTTACTCATCGAAATGCAAACCTACGTCGAGACTTACTCATCGAAACAGTTACAGATACAATTCATCAGTACAGCAAAAAATATCAGTTAAAACTAGATTGTCCTCTCAACGATTAAGCCAGGGAACTATTAAATAGGCCAAGATATAGGCGATTAAAAAAGAGGGATCTCTAGATCTAGCTAGATAATTCAGAGATTACCGAGTACACGTTAATATTAAGAACTAACATAGGCTTATTAAATGAATTTATATTAGCTTTTAAGATTTAATTACATCTTGTCAGTAAAAAAACAAAACAACTACTTGATCCCAGGAATGTTCCGTACATAACATCTCTCAATGAAATAACAAATATATAGCTCTTAACAACTTTTTGAAGGTTTTAATTTAAAATTGGATATGTACAAAACAAATTATTATTGTATACAGGGCGGAGCAAAAGTCCCGCTACCAATTTGATTGCCTATAACTTTGTTCAAAGAAAAGATAAGTAGGTTTGGTTTTGTTTATTTAGTTTTTTTTCACATTTTTTTTGTAATGATTGGAAAACCTCGTTTCACTATGTAACTTTCGGCTCTTTTTAAGTCATTTTTCATGACATCCTGCAACATCTCAGGCTGAACTTCGTCAATTTCGTGACGAATATTGCCTTTAAGATGTTGAATCGTTTGGAGCTTATTCACATTAACTTTTAAAAAAAAAACCATAAGAAAACGTTTGGTGCTGTTAAATTCGGAGATCTGGCTGGCCACGCTAAATCGCCATTACGCGAAATTTGTCTTCGTGGAAAAACCTCATTCAATAATTGAATTGTTGGACGGGCTGTGTGTGCTGTGGTCCCATCTTGCTGAAACCACATGTCTTGCTCTTCCATTTCAGGCACAAGAAAATTTCGCATCATGCCTTGGTACCGTTCAACAGTAACAGTAACTTCAACATCTTGGTCATTTTCAAAAAATAGGGACCAATGATGTTTCCAGCATGAATGCCACACCATACAATTGTTTTAAGTGGATGTAATGATGTTTGATGAATTAATTGAAGATGATTTGTTCCCCAAAACCGACTGTTCTCTGTATTGACTTTGCCACTGAGATGAAAATGGGCTTCATCGCTCATTATCAATTTAGAAAAATCTTCAATTTCACCAGACAGCCTTAACTTACTTACTGTACTCAAATTGTTGATCAGGATCATTCGGTAGCAATTTTTGGACTAATTGAAATTTGTACGGGAACATTTTCAAATCAGTTTTCAAAATTCGCCTTAAACTGAATGCAAAAATGTGTAACTGGAAACCACGTCTCCGAATTGATGTTTCTAAAGAATGCAATACTATCGCGCACCAGAGCCACATTTTCAGCTTTATGAAACGTCCGTTGTCTTCCAGAACGAGGTCTGTCTGCTGTCGTACTGTACTGTCGAAAATTCTCACGTAACCGATAAATTGTGGTTTTGTGAGGCACTGGACGGTTAGGATATTTATGACGCAATTTACGCTAAGTGGCAATAATGGAACGATTATTTTCAATAAATATTGTCACTATTTCTGCTCGTTTTTGTGGTATATAATATTTATTCATTATAAAATTGGGGAGTCTATACAACACAATAGTGAAAGCGAAAACGAAAGAAAGCGCGCCATCTTAATAATATAATTAAAGAAGGCGGAAATAATTCCAGAACTCAATGCCACTAGAGGCCCACGGTTCAACCCACATACACATATAGATTAAAAACACCCAATCGTGATTGATGAATCGTCACCACCCCGGGAATCGAACCCGAGACCCTCGAATGACAGAGCAAGTATGCTACCTTCTCTGCCACGAGAGCGACAAAAAAGCGCCATCTTGGTTCTGTAACGTTTATCACAGAACCAAGATGGCGCGCAATTAATATATATCGGGACTTTTGCCCCACCCTGTACTGCTAACGATAAAGTTAAATTTCTATTAACAGTTCTAAATTAAAAATCCCACATACTATTTAATCAAAAGATATTGAGATAGTTATTGAATTTTTAATTTAAATTAGACCCGGCGTAATATTGGCCCACAGCTACATTATATGATAGACTAAAACAAACACAATATAGATTATGTATTATTTAACTCTTTGACAAAAAATTCTCGCAGACAGTAATATTAATATATCATTTCCTAGGGCAAAATTCATTCATTTTTGTTTTATTTTTTGTTGATTTGACAGAGTAATTATAACAAACATCTCATATGGTTTCATCATGTGTATGTATGTTTGTTTATACACGGTATACGAAAAACCCAGTAATTTTTCGTGCTTAATAAAATATCAACAACCAAAAATCAAAACATAAAAAAAATATGTTTAGCAACATCACATAATTTTATATAAGCTGGGTTGACATATTTTACTCTTACGAAAAGAGAAAAATCATGGTTAAATGAAAATGATGTAATCAAAAGAATTAATTTTAGTGGACTGGAATAAAAAATAATAAGTTTGTATATACTTAATTTTAACGATACAAAAGCAAAATAAGTTTAAAATCAATAATTAAAGAGTGTTAAGTGAAACTAATTAAATATAAACTGTTGTTGAATTATTTATTAAATTGTATATACATACGAGTATATTCTTAGAAATGTGTTATAATGTAAACAGGTTTTTTCATTGCAAATCTATCATTCGACTTCAATTAAAGAAAATAAATATAAACGAAAGTCATAAAATAACAATTTTCATTAACATTTACAATTTAATCAATCAAATGGATTTCTTTGCAAAGTAAAAATAACAGTGGCAGAAGAAATTAACAAGAAATCAGTCATAATCGAAACCAATTTTAGCTTACAAAAATCAATCCTAAACGAAACAGTTTGAAACAAAAAAAAATATTTCTATTAAAATTTAGTGGTGAAAAAATATCGTAACTTAACAAGAAATTGGAAGTTTTAACAATTGATTAGACAACATCAAATTTTGTAAAATGTTGTAACTGACGTTGACAAACCAAAACATGTGTATATATTCAAAGAAACCTTAATTCGCTTTTTAATCATTAATTTAGGAAACAGTTTAAAAAATAATTTTACATCCCTAAAATAGAAAAATGTACAATCTATTCTTTTAATAAAAATGTCCATATGATGATGTGGCAATTAATAATTCAAATAAATGTTTGTTTCGTGTATGTTTTAAATTTTGTTCTATTGAAGGTTTTGTAGGAAGTGTTGTGTAAAAATTTCATACGTATATGAAGATAATCATATACGGAGACAAATCACGACAAGGTAATCACTCCTAGAATCATCCATTAAGGTAATCACTCCTAGAAATAAAACAGCATATAAGAATGATGAACATATGTATTAACCACCAATTTGCAATTACAACAGACAATGTAAGCTTTATCACTGAAATAAATTGCTCGAAAATAATGACTATCGATTCGTGAGATGATACTGGCTTGAGTCAAAAGAATTGTTTCAAAACTATATACATTAATTTTTAAAGGAAGGTTTGATATAATTCTTAATCTAATTATTTATAAAATTATAAACAGGGCCATTATCATTTTTAATGATAAATACATTGATTTTGACGACATCATATCTATTGTATCGCAAAGATATATAAAATTTAAATTTTGACATCGATTTTACAGCATTTGATTGATGGTTACATAATTTTTTAACATGAGGTAAATTTTGATAGTGAGGTAGATGTCTTTAAATGTCAAAATATGAACAAAACAACATGTTCAATACCACAAATTTTTTAGTTGGCTGTTTTTCTATCGACTAATGAAACCGCATTAAAATTTAATTTAGTTCGAGCTGCATACCGAGTAATACTAAAATGTAATAAACGCTAAAAATTTCCCTGTAGTATGAGTTTAAATTATTATTGTTTAGGATTACAAAAATTAGGGAATTAGAAAAAAAACAAACTTTTTTTTTTAAAAACTAATTAATTGCTTCAGTTTCTTTTTGAACATACACAAGTGAACTTCAACTTGAATAGGAAAGACTGTTTTTTTTTAAATAATTTAAAATCTGTCTAACTTTTGCAATATTTTTTACAGGATGCTTACTTATTCAGAATGGAAAAATTTTTTAATTAAAAAAATTAAGTAGGCCAGAAGAATTTTATGTTATTTGGTTTTATTTAAAGTTTTTTTTCACTTGAATAAGAACGACCATAGTAATCAATAAAGTGAAAGTGTTCCCAAATTATAACTTTAATTAAATTATTTTTTTTTAAAAATAACATTATTTTTTTATGTCAAGGAACAACACTTAATAAAAAAAAAGCCTAAATTCAAGTGCTACAAATATTCTCTACAAGCAATTGCAGATACAATAGGAATTAAGACTGTAATCTTCAATATAAAAAATCTAAATGAAAATTGATCAAGGAGGAGAGTCATTAAAAAGCAGATCAACTTATTTGAAGAAACCGTCTCTAAATCAAGAGGGAAACAAAAAATTAGATTTCTGGAGGCTACATATGACATGCGTTGGAAAATTCTCTGATGAAAATAAATTTAACCTCGATGCCCCGATTAGCAAAATAGTATAGCCGCGACGAGGTGTTATGGTGTGGGCAGTTGGATCATTGTATAGTTTCCACTGGAAAAATATCGAATCAGCTTGCAAATACATCCTTGAAAACCTATTTGTTCATTTCAGTGATACTTTTGTGCGATTGCCATGCAATATATATCAGCAATATAATGCACCTATCCATATAGCGACTCTAGTCAAATCATGGATACCGCAGCAAAACGTAGAGCTTCTGCCATGGTCACCGTATTCCCTCGATCGCTATATCATAGGAAACAGGTGAGGTTTACTGTCTCGGTAAAGTTTACGAAAGTGGATGACAATTTAACAACGGAGATAGCCGTATTAGGAAGACAAATGAAACCTGGAAGAAGATTTCACTAGATTAAATAATCATTGTATGACAAAGGAAAGTATTACGCACTAATACCAACATGTAAATTCAATTAAATATTAAAAATAAATCGTTGTTTATTATATTTTTAATCAAAAGAATAACTTATATTAAGTTTTGTTAATTATGCTTATTCAAGTGAACATCCAAATTTATCATTGTTTTAGAAAAAAACAAAGCACCATTAATAATGTAAACATGAATTTTTTCTCCATAATCTTTCCTGCTTATTGAAAAACTTATAATTCTACGGTAGCAAGTTATAGAAAATATTAAACCGATTTTGAAAATATTCCAAAAAACGGCCGTTCATATTCAAGTGACCTGTAGTGTACCTTGGAAATCGATTTCATCTGTGCCAAAAGTATTTCATTTTAGGTTATAATTTCAAAAAAATCCTAAGTTATTTTTCCGTTACTAACGAATTTCAAGATCATCAACATTTAAAAATAATTCGTTATAAGTAATTCTCATATTAAGCACCGTTCTCGTGATAAAAGCTTGTGAAAACTCACTCTGTGTATCATCAAAGCCATATTTATGATCAATCAAGATCGCTTTGGTATAATACAAAAGATGGAGATGGAAATAATTCAAACCAACATTTTTATATATTATAAGTCTAAGTAATAACGATATAAACTTTAGAATTATGTTTCCATGTTTAACCCTCAAAGAATTTGTATGGTAAATAATATGCTAAACTTTACCACAGAAAATCCTCAAACGTATCTGCTTCTCCTTTCTTACACTGTTCACAGTCTGTATTTTTCTACATTTTTCTTGAAAACATGTACAATATTAATATAAGGAATACGGATCCGGGTTGCAATGGCATATTTTACAATGTCATTTTTCAAAATAGCATTTTTCAAAACGGCACAAGGTACAAAACGGCATAAGGTACAAAACGGCATAAGGTACAAAACGGCATAAGGTTCAAAATGACATTTTTCAAAACGACATAAGGTACAAAACGGCATAAGGCACAAAATGACATTTTTATAACCTTAGGACTAGATTTTTTCTAATTTACAACATAAAATTCGAAATATGGGATACCCCATATATTCGTACACCATGGAAATGAAATTAAAAATGATTTATATGTACATATATCATTGATTTTTAATCAAAATCAATTTTTATTAATATATTATATAAAATAAACATAAAATAAATGATAGTTTAACACTAAATTCTTTTAAATTAAACATTTTCAGCAATTGCTTTCAAAACACCATGTTTGCTGTATTTGTTTTTAAAGTAAAATTAAGTTTATATTATTTCCCTTAATTAAATATTTCCTTTTTTTGACCGCCCAGGTGGCGCAGTGGTTAAAGCTGCGGCAGTGGGAGCGCGAGGTACCGGGTTCGAAAATGGATTTTTCACCTTCGATCGTTTGGGTGGTAAGATCGGTGGTAAAAAATGAACATATCTGGATCCTCTGTCGTGTTTAGAATCCTTGGGCCGACCCATCTTCCATGTCAGTACTATAGGCCTGACATGGAGCTATGCAATGCGCAGATGGTTCTACGAAAAGACTCGGACCTATAGCCGTATAGAGTGGTATCACAACGGATCAAATTGGTCTAAGTGTGCGATAGCATTTTTATAGCATTTTTCTGGAGTTCAAGAAGTAGATTGAATACACCGATGTGCGGGCGACCAATTACTGTATTAATATGTCGGTGAAATGATTCCGCATAATTTTACGTGGTATTTGTACGTGGTATTCCCATTATATTCTGCTCAAATACGCTCCAGAGATTTAGCGGAAATATTGGACCTCTACCATTTTTACCTACTGTGTAATTTTCGTCTAACCAGTCTGTTAGAGGATCAAATTCCGAACCCAATTCAGCTCTTATTTCTTTAAACCATTCCGGGATTTTTTCTGATTGCAGGAAACATAGTGCAGCAATTTGCCGAACTTTTAACGCAAACTGCTGTATATCACTGCCGTATCGGGTTTGCCAGCCAATTTCCTGAATATACCTATATAAATTTTGCATAAAGTGGAAGTTGCATCCTTTCACTGTAACACCCTCGAATACGCTGCGAATGCTATTGATTGCTGCCTTTTCAAAGTCGGTTATAATGATTTTAGGCGACAAATCAATTCCGATTTTCAACGCTTTTTCATTTAACATGTTAAACCTGTTGATTTTCCACTCATAATTCCGTACATCATTGGGTATACTGTTTTATATGGTCCAATACTACAGTGTATGGTATATGTATAGTTGAAGAACACTTTCGGTACAATTTAAAATGAACAATCCATCATCCAAAACTGTGCTTCCTTCATTCTTTTCAAATTAGATGAAATCGAGCGAATTAATATGCGTTCTTGCTCGATTATTTCGTCACCTAATATAAACTTTTCGCCATTGAGTTCTTTATATTTAATTGGTATCTCGAATACCAAAGACTCTGGCTCCTTCTCTAGATGTTTTTTTCTTAGCTCGTTTTACAATCTGGGCTGATTTTAATGGAAGGCAACCAATTTCAGGAACAACAGCTGTTGACGCTTGCAATATCTGGCAAGGCAAGTTGTTTGATGTTCCCGCATTTTCTTTGATACTGCGAGCAACCTCCATGACAGGAAACTTTTCAGCATCCAGAGATTGGTTATGTGAATTGTAAATATTCGTCACATAATATTTTTCAACTGCCTTCAAATTGCAACAGGATTTAATTGATAGATTTTGGCGCATTGTGACCTATCGCTTTGTGATTCGATGAAAATAGTATGACAACCCATCTAGAAACAGCATATTTTCTGAGATGTTATTATCTGACACTGCCGTCCTATTATATTTTCTTTCTCCATATTTTTTTAATTACAGCACTTCGAAATGTTCAAACGTTTTACATTTA
Source organism: Tipula lateralis (assembly GCA_963932295.1). NCBI lineage: Eukaryota > Metazoa > Arthropoda > Insecta > Diptera > Tipulidae > Tipula > Tipula lateralis. The sequence goes on from OZ010738.1 coordinate 132,979,968, forward strand.
GCTTATTATTTAATTTAAACATATAATATTTAAAATTTTGAAACAACTGATAACAGAAAAAATTTCTAAAGCGCTATTTATACATTATTGTTTGTTCTATAATAAGTGCTAGTAGAATTAAGATTTAGCTCCTCCCTGTTTTTTCAGTTTACATCCATAATAAAATGTAGAGCAATAAATTTACATTGAAGTGTAACCTTAATGCTCTACATTTCATTATGAATGTAAACTGTACTATACATATCATAAAGAATATAAATGTACCGAATCAAAAGTCAAATTTAATATATTTAGTGAAAGAATACTTTCTTCTTTCATATAAATAAGCTATAATCAGTTGTATAAGTTTAATGGATACAAAATATGTACAATACCATAGTCTATTTCATTAACTTCAAACTTATTTTTGAATTTCAACCCTAGCTTAAGAACGTTTAAAATTTGGCCTTAATCGATAAAGAAAGAATTCAACTCCTTTTCTTTTGTCCATACTAAGATTTCAATCAAAACACCGATCTAAAAGTTCATTTTCATTGAACATCTTAACTTTCATTGTCATCATTAAGTAATAATACAAAAAGTTTCGTGTAATATTTTTTTATTCCATTTTCTACCTTATCCTGTTTGAAAGATGCTATTTTGAACTTTATGCCGTTTTGTACCTTATACCGTTTTGGAAAATGTCATTTTGAACCTTATGCCGTTTTGGAATATACCGTTTTAAACAATGTCATTTTAAAATATGCAGTTGTGAACGGATCCCCTGGAATATTCCTCCACTATTAAAACATTTCTGCTTAAAACATCTTTTATTAAAAAAAATCAAAAGTTTATCTGTTCAAAAACTTAAATTTGCAATTGCTTAATACTGCTGATTGTAGTAAAAATTATTTTGTTAAATATGACGTTCTACTGAAATCGGCGCTGTATTATTACAAAAAAACGATAATGACCAAGGTAAGCCAAACAAATACATGTCACATAATCTTAATTCGGCACAAATACAGTATAGCATCATAGAATTACAGTGATTGACATAGAATTGTTATGTGGTTTTTACTATTCAAAACTTCGAGATCTACGACGAAGGGTTACCATTTACTGTAATTACAGATCGTGCTAGCCTTACCCACGAACATATGCAGAGAATACATGCATTCTTATAGATGTCGATTATTGATACGGTGTAAGTATCAATAATTGAAGATCACAAAACATGGGTTTATAGTGTTGAAGCTGTAACTCAAACTCTACATGTAACAACATACAGATCAACTGATTTTTCTTCTCACTCTCTAGTTTTTGGATAAAACCTATAATGTGTGGCTCACTATATGAATTGTTACGTAATGCCTATACGGCTACTGAAAATTATATGTTACCTAAAAATATAAAATCGACGAATTTAATCAATTACTGTGAAAGTTTAACAAAATTTATGTGTGTAGGTCGTGTGAAAAGAATTTTTCTCAAAATGATGAAAGACCGTTAACCGTTAAATTGACTCCGAAATTTTTCAAAATGATTATCACACGTTTTATAATGGATGAGTCTTACAAGGTGGTTGCCATGACAAATTTTTGGGATATACCATTTTAAGCATATCAAAACTTAAATATTTTTAAGTTAACTTTCTTAAGCTTTGATACAGGTACATTGAGTTTAAATTTCTTTATTGGTTTCTTGCAACAACAGATCGAAAACAATTGTTAGAATTAGTAAATTTATACAAATACTCAGTTGGAAAATTTACGGTTCCGTTATTTATGGTATACGAAATAATAAAATAGGTAATAGTTACTAATCAATATAATAGTATTAATATTAATAAAACTTTAATGTATTACTAGATTAATTTATTGCAACCGATAAAAAAAGTGAATTATTATGGCATTGAAATTATGGGATAATGATGGCAAAAATAAAACTAATAAAAAAATTAAATACAATATAATAAATAAAATATTAATAACAAACAATAATCGTAATAAAAATAATTTAAGTTTTAAGTGACTATTACAAAAATTAAAAACAAAAAAATTAATTTGTAGTATGGAAATGTAATAAACAAATAAAAAAATGAGCACATAAAGATTAATTTTAAATTATAAGTTATAAAATTCAAAATAATAATAATACTGCAAATCGACACCACCATGTTTGCATCATACATCGTTATCGACATTTCGAATCCGTGAGAAATGAAAATAGTTTTGCATCTGATATTATTTTTTTTTAAATCTTTTGGGTTAACGATAGTATTAATTTTTTTTGTTATTTAAGCTTTCGATAGTAAAAATTTTATTTCATTTTATTATTAACAACACCCATATTTGTTTTCCAGTTATTTATTTTTTTAAGTTGGATAATGTTGTAAGGCCAAATAGGTACTAGGATGAGATTAATGCAATTAAATGAAAATGTAAGTAGAGTGAAGTGTTGATTCCTACTAAACTTTATGTTCTTTATATTAGTAAGAAAGGGCAACAAGAAAGGTTTATCTTGCTACCCTTTCTTTCTTATTTACTTTACCCCCTTTTTTGATCTACAAGTAAGAAGTATTATTCGTCATTTTAAAATGCCGAACCGTGAGCTTTAGTCGAACACAGATGACCATCTAAAATAGGTGAATAACTATTTTGTTATTATGACCTTTGCTCATATTAGATCTTTGTGTTCGTTATAACAGACAGATTCCGGGACTGCGAGTGATTATTTTGAGAAGAAATGTCACAATGGACCAATTGCGCCTGAGAATGAATTCCAAAAAAATAACGAATGGTTAGTTTACAATGTGTTTTATAGATGCAGATCAAATAATATTTACTATTTGTGAATGAAAGAACATTGTAGGTCGGGTATTAATTATCCAAAATACTTCTTCAAATTATTTTAAATTTTACACGTTATTTAACATTGGATAGCAAATTAAAATTACTTACGTAACTCAAGATCATAATATTAAATAAGTACATTGGATACCCAAACTAAATTATATGATACCATTTAATTAAGAAACCTGATTTTCAATTTCTGCAAGAAGTAAGTTAATTTAATATTTATTTTATATCTCCATTAATTGAGTTGATTCCAACCTTTTATTTTAAGATCTACTCTTATACATATTATAATTTTTATAGATTCTATATCCAATAAGAACCGCAATTCGGTTGTTACGTTTCAGTTTTATGGTAGAAATATTAATCTAACATAGATTTGCTTGTCCCGTTTCTATCGATCTAATCTTTAGTGTTGAAATAATATAACTTTACAAATAAACTTAACCTTGAGGATAATAACAACGTAATTAATTCAAAATGATGTCGACACTTTGTCTGTGCTACGGTATACACAATGAATAAAACGACTATGTATATAAGATGAAATCATCTGTTTTAGTTTTGTCGTAAATTTTTCAAGACGCATATATATATATATATATATATATATATATATATATATATATATATATATATAAATATATATATATATATATATATATATATATATATATATATATATATATATATACATATATATATATATATATATATATATATATAGATATATATATATATATAAATATTTATATATATATATATATATATATATATATATATATATAAATATTTATATATATATTTATATATATATATATATATATATATATATATATATATATATATATATATATATATATATATATATATATATATATATATAGTGGTGGCCAAAAAATTAGGGACAGCGTCTGCGATATAATTATAAGCCTAATATTTATTATTATTACTTACTTCATTGATATGACTTTAACTGTTTTATAATAATACGTACTACTAGTACTACAAAATACTATTATAATATATTTCATTGTTTACATTTTTAGGGAATTCCACTTCAAACAGGAAAAATTCGAATAAAACGTGGACAATAAATTAGGGACATATTATTTTTTCTTTAAATTGATTTTAATTTTTATGGTTTAAAGTGAAAAATCTGTATTTTGAAAAAGTTAAAACCATAGGTTTTCGAAACAAAATATTTTTATCGAAATTTCGATGATTCGTCGGACGAGTGACGGATAATTTTAAATTTAAGAAATCAAGGAAATCGCGAGTTCGCTGTCATTGTGAGACGTTCGTAGAACATGGTCGCATATGCCGTAAAGGAAACAAATCTAAAAAAAAAGGAGGTGTTAAACGAAAAACCACTCCTCAGATGGATCGATGTACATCTGCAGTCGTTAAGAAACAGTCTTCTTTACTTCTTATCAACTTAATGTTTTGGGAGAAAGGAATTAAATATGAATATAAGCACGCAAACAATTCGTAGAAGACTAGTAGGAAGTGAATGGTACTTTTCGAGCTGGTCTGCCATGAAGGGGAGACCAGCTCGAAAAGTACCATTGCTCTCCAAAAAGAACATCAAGGATAGAATTCGGTTTGTCAAAGAACATGAAAATTGGAGTGGTGACCAGGGTTTGCAAAAATGGAGAAATATATTACGGAGCGCCGAAACTAAAATTAATTTAATTGGTTCCGATGGAAAGCAATATGAACGTATGCCAAAAAAATGGAATTACATGTGTTTAAATACACAAATAAAAAAACTGAGAAACATGGTGAAGGAAATATTTAAGTATGGGGATGCTACTCTTACTATGGCGTTGGTCCATTGTATTGGATAAAGGAAACTATGGATCAGCACATCTATGAATGTCATGTATCCGTATGCTGATGAAATTATGCCCCGTAGATGGGTATTCATGCAAGACAATGATACCACACATACATCAAGGAAAGCAAAGCAGTTTTTCAGGGACAAAAGTATAAAACTTTTAAGTTGACTAGCGTAATCCCCCGTTCTTAATCCCATTGAGAATATTTGTAAAGATCTTAAAGCTGCTTTGGGATGCACAAAATACAAAAATAAGCATCAACTATCGCGGTTGGCAGTTAAAAATGCCTGGAAGTCTATAAACATTCAACGATGTCGGAATTTAATAGATTCTATGCCACGGAGATGTCAGGCAGTGATTAAAAATAAGGGTCAGACTACCAAATACTAATGTTTCTTATTATTATGATATCAGAATTATATGGCAATACTGAATATAATTTATTTTATTTGAGCATAACACGAGTGTCCTTTATTTTTTGACCACCATTTCTTTTAATTTATTATGTTTTTTTTAAATACTATGGATTTTTTTAATTTTTTTCTATATCTGTAACCGTCTGTAATAGTAATCTTAAAACAAATACATTAAATTGAATAAAATAATAAAAATATTTAAAAATATTAATTTTTACTAATTAAATATTAATAATTACTGTCTCTAATTTTCTGACCACCACTGTATATATATATATATATATATATATATATATATATATATATATATATATATATATATATATATATATAACCTGAATATTCATCACTTAATTAAAGTAGAACAAATACTAATTCCAAAACAATTAAATAATTAGCGTACAAATATCAAGTGTAGTACTTGATGTTATCGTGATGAAAGAAATATAGATTTCAGTGGGATCCAAAATCTGACAAATGCATGCAATGGAAAAAGTATGATAAAATTCTCTCCATTTAATGGTAAAGACTTTTTGTCGTTTTATTTTATTATGTTAGACCAAAGAACATAATCACATTATTATTAAAAAATTATTGAACCAATTGAAGATTGCTATCCAGAAAAAAACGCCATGGTTAATTTAAATATGAAGATTTACATCTCCACGATAATATTGATACCCATCATATCAGTTCATATTTTTTCAATACTAAATTTTTCCTTTCCATATTTAAAAAAACACTCTTTTAAAAATGAGTGTAAATGATGCTGCTAAAGCAATTATAAAAACCACGAACAAATCTTTGCTAAATTATTGAAAAGGAATCGTTGATATGTATTGAAAGAGATTACGTTGAAAATTAAGAATTTTCTTAAGATGTAGTTCCTCTTTATCGAAGCTTCGAATATATTGAATAGCTCTTGTATATTACTTCAATTATTCATCGATGATGCTTTATTTTGAATGTACGGATTGGCATGGAAATATTGCAAATATAAATCCAAAATTTCATATTTGAAATTATTTCACATACGCAGAGTTTTTTTATAGATAAAATTTACTATAGAGACGTGATTAAAATATCTCGATATTTTTCATTTAACACTTACTCGGTTATCTATTTATTCCATACATTAGTTGAAAATTTCTTGAGACGAAAGAGTTATAAAAAACATATTCTTCACTTGCAAAAAATTATACATACATATGGTACATTCATAAAATAAAACGAAATCGTTTACTTATGTTACATAGCTACCTAATTCATTGACGGGATGCAAAAATGAGTTTTTATCATTCGATTACGATTTAAGATCGGCAAAATAGCTAACTATTTTGCCATAGAAAGGTGGTTTTCAATCCGCACTGATGGAGTAATCCAGCTTTTCAAAAATATTTAATAGGATGTAGTCAACGTTTTTTTAATTCAGTTTATTGGCATTACCTTCAAATAATAGAAGCCATTTCACCCGTTTTCTATAAAATTTCCATTTAATTTTATAAAAATGGTTACAATTATGTATATAAAAATAATTTACAATTATTAACATTTGATTAAAAAATTTTAATACCATTTACTCATCTTTCACGCAACAACGTGCTTTCATTCTTCAATACCATTCATTTTAATAAACTCACTCATTGCACTCACGAAACATCGAAGTTTACTCTAGTGTGACCATATTTGATGCACTATAGAAGCAAATGTTCAATGTCCTCTACAACCATACATTTCTTCACTTAAATGTGTACATAAAACAGTCCTTCCAATTGGTGTGGATCTTCATACCGAGTGGACGTGTTTTTGTCTTCTCGGTGTTTCTTTAATTAAATTAAATTAAATAAATGCGTTGTGTGTGTGTGTGTGTGTAGTTGAAAATCTAATTACAGATGAGTATCGTTATTATATTATATTATTATATTACATTTCTTTATATATTATTACATAGTATTATATTTTTATTTTATTATATTATATAGCCTGTTCTTGTTTCTCCGTTATGTATTATAGTATATACGTTTTGTCTTTGTATTCTATATACATACATCATTTTCATATCTACATCACAACATTCCGTTGCATGCGATCGTATGCGATATGTCTTTCGTTCTGTCTCGTTTAGTTACCTCATTCCCCATCCCATAATTCGCTATTCATATAGAACGCTATATATTCCCCTTTCCTTTAAACAATTTTTAATATTTTGTTTTATGTCTGTATCAAAGCATACAGTAAAAGAGATTTTGGAGATTTAAATTTAACGCGATCACTGCCATTGTGCGATCGTTGTAATGGCAACTATATATACATTCAATGTAATTGGCGACTTACATTTTATTTTTATATACGTTGGTATTGTGTATTGTGTGTGTGTTGTATATACATCATTATTTGATGTTGAAAACGCAAATACATACATTACAGTCTACATTTGAACGTCCTATGTATTAATATTATGTATATAACATATTTTTCGTTTCGTCTATCAAAACTCCTATCCTTCTCTTTCCTATGTTGGTCAGAGAATTTTTGTTTGTTTTATTTTATATTTTGTGCAGGTGTTCACTTGCACGGGAAAAAAAGACAAACATTTTTTTAAATATATATATACAAGTATCCCTCGTTACACGCGGTACTTATACAACGCGTTTTCGATATAACGCGATTTGAAATAAAAATCTGTTTCAGCACAACGCGAAATTTCTTTTTTAACCACTTTTCATGAGATATAATGTTTGAAGACAGTGAAACAGATCAGTCCTGATCCTGAACAACAAAATGAAGTTTGTTAATTAACTTTTAATTTTTTCAGTTTGTTTTTAAATATTATAATACACATGTTAGTATATACATACATTTATATCGGTAAAAACAGCAAAACCTTCCATATTGATGGATTTGCTATTCAAAAGATTTTGAAATGATGCATTCATATTTGTATCTTATATCAAATTTGAACTAAAGATTATATCTGTAAGACTATTGAGGTTTTGATGTAGTGCCATGTGTATTGATGGTAGAGGGGATTGAAGATTGTTTTAATACGATCTACGATTACTGCCACTATACGATCATTATATTGACGATAATATATATGATCAGTAAAATTACCTATTTTTTGGCGAGATTTGAATTGGCTAAAGTGTTGAAGTTTGATTTAGCAGATGCTTGTTCATATATTAGGATAATCGTGTTTTAAAAGAACGGTTAATATCCCTCTTGAATTTATTTTGTCAATAAAGTCCACAATTTAGCTCTTGGGTATATATATGTACCATGGTATGTTGTACTCTTAAATAACTTTTGTCTTTATTTCTATGGAAAATACTAAATTATTTAAATAATTTTGTTTTCTTTATTCATATAAGTGTAAATGGATAAGATTTCTTGAGTGACATTCTTAACATTAGATGGGGATCACTTGACTGGTGGTCTTGACCAGAAAGTTTATTTTACTTTAATAAGCAGCTTCTTTTTGCTGTATAATAATTCTATTACAAACTATTAAACTTTCTGAATCGGACGGCCGCTTTGGTGATTTCTTTCATTGAACTGTAGTGTGTTATACAAGAATTCTACTTTTGTGTATTGTGTGATTGTTTGTTGTAAAATCTGAAAACGGACATAAAGATAGAATGTGTGGAATGGAATGATCGATCAGGTTAGCTAACTATGACCGCACTAAACTATTTATTTATTTAAATAGTTTCCCTTACAAACGAATTGACAATGTATTAGATCATCATATTGTATATAGAAATGCTGTCGGGCCATTACGAAAATTTATATTCCCCACGCGTTAGATGGTGATGGATTGGGAATTATAGGGACACATCTTTAAATACAGCATATGATGAGATGACCCAAAGATGTTTTTTAAAACACTCCAGTTTAACTGTTGAGGCGATACGAATACTTATGATGAATTTAGAATGGTCCTTACCTATCCAACTAACAATAATAACAAACTCAAATCCAAATGTGAAAATGATTATACTAACAATATATAATAATTTACTAATATGTAGTTAGCAATGACTCTGCTGTGGATTATCACCTTAGTCGTTTCTGTGATTGTTTCCTTTTCCTAAACCTTATATGTTGAGATGCAAGCAGGGACTGGGCCCGCATAATTTTGGAGTAAAAATTCTCAGATATCTATTTGGAACTCTGCTTAATATACTCCAAGATTATGGTAACAATCTCAGATTCACCGTAACTGGTTGGCTTGTACTCTCCTATCATATCATATCATCATATCATATCATATATCATAAAACAGTCCTTCTAATTTCCATGATTCAATCCCACTCTCACCATTGTTTGAATCATTGAACACTACAATGATTTTCGATGTTCTTAAATAAAGCGGTTTACAAACGGACACTACACCATTCCAAGTACTTCCTGCTTTTTATTTGATATTTTAGGACAAACTCACTCTCCTAACTTCCGTCCATTCATAAAATAATACACCCATTCACAAAGTGAAACTCAAGATGAAAAGAACTTGATAAAGGTTCCCAGGGACCACAAAGTCATACGCCTTTTCATTGTTCAAAAATACCGCCACAATTTGCTTCTCCCCACAATAAGTGAACTTTGTAGTTTTAATATTTAAAACTTAAATATATTTTATGGAATATCAAAAATATCTTCGAAATGAATAAAATAGTTAAGAAAAATATTATCTGAATTAATGTCTAAATTCTTCATATTAAGTTTAAAGTTATTAACATTAGTTGAGATTACGTATCGTAATGCGACACTTCATCATACGATTATGTATATTTAGTTTTCTACAACAGTGAATAAATTGAATTACTTATAAATTTACTTAAAGATTCATCTACTCTTACCTTATACTGTATTTAAACATGTGTCCCTTTATCTATGACTTTCTATTAGAGTATCTTCATTGAATAACTTTTGCCTTATGACTTTTACTTTTGCATAAAAAATGAGCATGTCTAATGGTTAAGGAAATGTCAAATTAATGCAACTTCATTGCATACATTTAGTTTTGTTTACATGTCGAAACAATAATACAATAATTGTTGTTTTCGTCGGTCATAAATATTATAATTTCTTAATTGTTGTGTTAGGTATAAATTTAATTGATTAAAAATTAATAAAATTGAACTGTCTGAGTAGGAAATACTAACAGCTAAATTAAATATGTTTAAAGATAACTGGTGCTTAAAGGTAGATTTTAAATGTTGTACGATAATATTAAAAGTGAAAATATCCTCCATCGTCGTCATGTACCATGAAATACAATTTGGCCGCCGAAAAACCCATCACTGGCTGATCAGGAATCAAAATATGTAGTATGAAAAATCCACATGATGGTATACATGTATGAAGAAATCAAGGAACTAATTCCGATTCTCAAATATAAAATTTAGGACCCGCTGTATGCTCTTATGGTTCTTAAAATATTGATCACTATATGAATTGCCCAGCGAAGACATCTCCAACATAAAAAAATATTAGATTCTTGCAACGAACATATTATTTTTAAAATAAAAGATTTTGAAAGATTATTGGATTTAAATATTTAGGTTAATAATGTATTATGCGTAAATAATTTCACCACTATGCGGCAAAGTGTAGAACCGCTTCGCTTTGTCGTTCAGAAATTATTTCTTTTGTTCGTGTCAAAATAAAAATAATTTTATTTTATTTGTATCAACAGTTTGGTAATTGTAGTGCTAATAGTCAAGTGAGTTTCTCAGCACGCCACTATTATTGTAATAATTTTCTTGAGTTCGATTCTGCCATTGACCAATAATTAACATGACAAAAAAGCCATTGTGTGTAGAAGCATTCGTTGAGCTGACCACCTACAAATGTGCCTCAATACGTATTTAATGATTCGTAAGGTCCCAGTTAAGACGGGTTAGGGCCGTTAACGGCTTTTAAACCATTGATTATTATCGAAAGTTTCGACTCACAGAAAAGTTTTAGTAAAAAATGTTCAAACTATACACAAACACAATATAATATATTTTATATTTCACTCATATTTATTTTGAAGAGTTCAATCACTGAGGTTAATAACTATGGAAACGGAGCCACTAATGTTTTTCACTGTTAAAATTTATTACCAAAACAATGATGAATTTACAGCCGCAGTCATAGGTATCTAACAGTGTTCTCAAATTTCGAGCTCGAAAAATTAAACGTCAAAAATCAAAAGTAAGCCAAGAGGTTTGAAGAATAAATAATTTTTAATGTTATTTATACCTAATTAATATATTTATTTAATCTTTTTTGATATGTACTAAATAATTACAATTTATGATTTATTTAATCGTCTTCCTAAACAACGTTTTACTTAATTTAAATTTGAAAATTCGAGTTTCAAGAAAAAATTTATCTTTTATTGTTACACATATTAAATACTTGTTTTTGCTACCATCAATTTGTAAAACTTTTGCCTCCATATTTATTAACCTCAGTAAACCTTGTCCAACCGATCATAAATTTGTACGGAAAGCTACATCAAAAACGTACGCAAACATGTGTTAAATTCGTAAGGAAAGTGTAGCTATTTTGAAAGGATATTAAATAGGTACAGAAATTTTGCACGCACTAATAGATTCATAAACTAAAATAAGGGGAAGGAGTGCTAAAAAAGTGACAACTTTCTTTGGCCAATTGCATCGCTTTCCATGCGCTTGGAGGATGCTTTTCCGAAAACCTCGTGCGAAATTGTCTGTGAATGGGTACCGCTTTCCGTACACTTTGTTTGTTGGGTAGTAAAGAAAAAATTTGAACTACTGCGGTTTGTCGATTTGGAAGCCATTATTAATCAAAATCGGGTGTTAATGATAATCTAATACACTGTTAATTCGTGTATAAGGGAAATTATTAAATTAAATAAATAATAAAGGAGTTCTTTAAATCACTCATCTCTTTTAGAAACTCTTTCAGTTTGAATATTTTTGATTTCTGCAGAAAACAAGTTGTTAAATAAAAATAAAATAAACTACCTGAATAAGACTGCCGTTCAAGAGACATGTCCGACCTACAGCATGTCAATTAAAAAATCTTAATAATTTATATTCATATGATTCATATGAAAATATAATTATTTTTATTTTATAGAAATAATTAGATAAGAGTTGGAGAACATGGTATTTCAAGTTTCCAATTTTTACTTGAAATATGATAAACATAAAAACATCTGAAAGACAACTAAAATTCACGAAAGCTAATATTTCTACGATGACAAGTTCTCCCGAAAAAATTAAAGACGTCATTTGATTGAAAACTACCAGTGATGGCTTATGGCAATAGTGGGCCAAGCAAAACACATAAACTTCTGCGGATTTCAATTTTCACATTGTGTATATTGCATATTGATAGAAACTAAGAATAATCAACGAACACACGCTAAGGTACCGATCCCTAAGCATTAACTGAATTTAATACCTGGATTTCACGAACAAACAATCAATAATAATCAATAGAACATACAAAATGTAAACCTAATCCATTGGTAATTTTTCAATCAAAATATGTTAAATAATAATATAGATATTTAATATTAATGCTTTCTTTTCAATACAGTATACTTATCATATTAAAAATAAACCTAATCTTCTTCAATTTTTATAAAGCACTACAGGAACACTTCAATAGTATTACAGCCACAACTGTAAACTGAAATTCCAATATTAGAATTTCCAATATGAAAATGTACTGAATGTCTTGTTACATACAAATAATTGTTACATACAAGAGAATAATGGAGAAGAGAAACTCATATTAACCCCCAGATTAAAATGAAGAACAAGTTAATCATTTAGGTGTGTGTAAATAGTACAACTTAGTAGTATGATTCAGTACCAGTCGTTTGTTTATGGGGAGAGTAATATTTGATAGATAGATTTCATATAATGTAATTCATTATTTACGATATTGGAGAATCGAAATACGAAAAAGTTATTTGATAAGTGTCTATTGCAATGTAACAACCATTATTTAGTTTATTCAATACAACTAGAAAAAACTGAGCGCACCTAGTTTTACAGATAGCAATTAAACACCAGAATTAGAACAAGCTTTCAACTCAATCGGGATTCTTATATAGTACGAATTCGATATACTTTCGATATATTATTTCTAGTTGACGAAATGAGTCGCTTAACAATTTAATAAAAGTGGAAATTTACTTCCACGACAAAGACAATTGGTTCGAAATAGCAAAAAAATTACGTTCAAAATTTAGTCAAAACTCGGGACTCACACCCAACGTTATCAAAAAGTATAAAGTGTGTGATACGAGCTACCTAGTCGACAACTCAACGCGTGCTCGTGCTCGTCGATGTCGTGTTCGTTCAGCTGAAAATGTGCGCTAATTGCCAAGAACCTCAATTCGTCATCGTGCATCGGAAATAAACAGCAGCCGGTCTTACATGCAACCAGTTCTACGTGTTTGCTGTGTGAGCATGCGAAAACTCGAAATTGATGAAGATTTTACTCAAAAAATCATCTTTTCGGAATTTTACTCAAAAAATCATCTTTTCGCCCATTCACCGAAATAGAGGTGCATACGATGGTCGTTTGGCTTCAATTCCTGCCCAAGTTGAATCTTGAAAGCTTTAAAGCCTAGAGTCTTTCATAAAATCTTCCATAAAGAAGAAGGACACAGCCTTAGTTGCTGAGAACGGCGACGAATTGATTGATTTAGATCTTCTTCAATGCTTTCCTTTACTACGGCTTCAGCTTCTTGAGTGCGCACTATTCGGCGTCTCATGGTATGCACATTATTATTAAGAGTAAATGTGGTCCGAAAACAATCTATTGTTATTCAACGTAAATTTGCACGATAAATTTGACGAACAGAACCTTTATTTTTATAAAAAAATTTCAACAATTTGCTAGCGTTGATCTGATGTCAGTCTATCCATAATAAAAAGTATGAAAATACTTGATAACAACAGCGATGGCCACAAAATAAACAATAAATTCTTAAAAAAATTTTATACCTTCTGCACTGAAAAAAATCCTACATTTATGTAATGAAAATCGGCATAAATGTAATGAATTATACATCAAAACTGCGCCGATGTAAAAGTACATTAATAATACAATTTTAGTTCATCAATATATTGAACAAAAAAACAAAAAATATAAATTTATTTTACATAACATTTATAATTCAGAATGTTGTATTTATGCTGTGGTTCACGTATGATATAAAACTAATTTTAATAATAATGCAACTTAAAATATTTTTAAAGAATAAATTAATACTATTTAGGTAACAAATTTTAAAGTTAATGAAAAAATTGTAATATTTAAGAACCAGTTTGATTATTTTAATGCAAATATTCATAATATTAAAGAAATCTTAAATGATATTTATGAATAAATTTTCATATTAGTTTTAGTACTTATGAAGTTATTCATAAATAAAATGATGTAAATCATAAATAGCATAATTATTATCATAATTATTACTGAAATGTTCATGTAATTTAGGGCTTAAGGTTCATCAATAATAAAGTAAATACGTAGTATTTATGTAAAGGACAAAATTATATATATATATATATATATATATATATATATATATATATATATATATATATATATATATATATATATATATATATATATATATATATATATATATATATATATATATATATATATATATAAGTATATATATATATATCGCATAATTGTAACTTTCTGTTTATTTATTTGTAAAATGAAACACATTACATTACAATTTTTAATTTTATATTTATTAAATCAAATATTGAAAATTAAATCAACCTATAGTATATGAAACATATATTGTCAACAAATAAAATACATTCAATCAAATAAAAAATTTGATATTTTAAGTTCAAAAATATTCCTTATAGTGGAATTTTTATTTTTTATATTATAAATATATTTCGTGATAGATAAATACTGAAGATGGCAACTTGATTGCCGAAATATATTTATAATATAAAAAATAAAAATTCCACTATAAGGAATATTTTTGAACTTAAAATATCAAAAAAAATTTTATTTGATTGAATTTAAAAGTGGAATAAGTCACACATAAGAGAAATTCTTAATATGAATTTCAACAAAATAAAATACAATTATTTCAAATAAAATTAGAAATTACCTATTATTGATCAACAAAATTTTCAATTTTTTCTAACAGCAAACTTACATTTAAAAATTTGTTTTTCATTATCCAACTACGAATCACGGCGCTTGTGTCTAGGACTTAAAAAAATTTCGGCCAATCAAAAGTTTCACTCTACGTATCTAAGGCTTCCAACAGCATTATACATCTTTGTTAATGATTTCTATGGTCTTCCATCTCATGTAGACTGCTGATGTAACCCACACCTTTGGATACATCTTAAATAGTACTTTTGGTGGCACATTTATTGTCCGTGTTATCTTATATACCAACTTTTATAGTTACTACCACGGATTCAAGGATGCACCATAGCAGGTTTATGTTATGTAGTTTCGTTTATAAATAATAAGATATATTATTATTATAATTGTAAGGGCAAATTTAAATGAATGATTGATAGGATTGTAGGTATAAGCCCTAGATAAGATTCCGGGGACGATTTCTTCAGCTATTTACAAAAAAGGATGTTAGCTAGGAAAGTATAAAGGAAGGTATATTAGTTATAAGAAAGAACGACCCGGTTACACACACCTGGCAAATCGTTACTAAACAATTGTTAATACAAAACCATAACATTTCTAATCTGCAATCGCCAATCCGCATTTTCCAGTACGCAACACCTATCTGTAGTTAATTTTTTTATTAAAGTAACAAACACACAATTCTGAAATTAATTTATTAATTAGTTTTATAAAATATTTAAGCCAACTATAATAAAGTGTATCACACTTTATAATCCCAGAACTGTACATTACTACTTTACAAAATTGGAAACCCTAATTTCCATCTCCAATCTGCAATTATTATTAATGATTATTAAATATAGTTCGTCTATAAATAATAAGATATAATATATTCAATATAAGGGTAAAACTGTAAATAAAATGAAATAATTTAGCTTGAACCGTGATATGAGTATATAATAAAAATCAAGGCGAAATTTTACTAAAATTACAATCTTTATATATTTAGTTACAAAGCTAATTATTGGAAAATTTGGAAATAATATAAATTATGCAATAGTTGTATTTAATACATAATTCAAAGATAACATCAATAATTATATCCTCACCCTTGATACCTATTTTATATACTCACCATTTATAACCTTTTATCTTCAAGTCATTTCTTAAACTGTCGTGTAGGAATGCATCTCCTTTTCAATTGGTTGAATTCTGCTACAACCTTGCCATAAAGTAATAAACTTATTACCGATATTTGATATCGAAGTTTAATGAAAGTTGAAGACTTTAATGTTGGTTCAGCATAAAACTCTACGTCTGAAGGCAAACTAAAAAAGGCAAATTTTGAATAACAAATATATTTGCATTACATACTCGTACTCTTGAAATGTTCCAATTAATAAAAATATAAAATTATGTTATACATACATTTAAACAAAACATGTGCTCACAAACTAGAGATTTAACACATAAAACACTTATTAAATATTTACCTGAATTATATAGGTCTAATAATTCCTTATTTGTATTATGAAATAAAACACATATAATTTTATAATTTTATACACATATAATTATAATTTTTTTTAACACGAATTTTTTTCAACCGTAACATTTGAAGGAAAATAAAAAATGAATAATGACACAATCGAATTTTCGTCTACTGACGAAAGAATTATAAGATTTTAATGAAAACTGCATAAATAATATGAATAAATCACAAAAGGCATGCAGTTTATTCATACATAATATGAAGAAATTCAATTATTCGATTGAATTGTAATACATATGAACTTCTTTATACATATTATGAACAGTTTCATGAAATGCTCTTTCTAATGTCCACTTTGTACACTTTATTAATTTGTTCATTCATATTACGAACATTTTTCTTGGTACAATTCCTAACAGCACCAATTTTAATAAACATAACGCCGACTGTATGAAATTGATATCCGATCATATCCATTGACTACATAGTTTTTATAATTAATAATTTAATCTTTAACATTAGGTTTTTGTTCATTAATATTATGATCGCACATATATTTGTTCAATAAATAGTATATGAATAAATATAATGTTTTCGTGAATTGCATCAAATTGCACTAATACTTTCATAAAATTTTTATGTATTTTCTGTAAAGTAAAATTAAATTAATAAAATTTAAATTGATGAACTAGGTTTTTAATATTAATGTTCAAATAAACAATGATTCCTACTATTAATGTACGAATTTTGAGCTAAAATTTGTTTTTATAATTTCGTTCGTTAATATTATGACGGTTACATCAATAATATGAATTTAAGTCGATGAACGCGATTCATAAATATAATGTTCAAAATTTTTTTCAGTGTGGAATAAAACTGCAAAAGACCAGTGTTTTGTTTCGAAAATGATTAGAAACAAACAAACCAGATTTAATTGATGTTTATCTACATTTTTATTTACTCTTTGCTTTATTATATTTTTGACATATTTCTAGAATTGTTATGTGTTCTTTTCATTTTCGCTTATTTTTATGATATAACATTTAATGTTTGGTTTGTTTTGCATTTCTCAGAAATATGTTTTATACGGTCAATGTAATTAGAGCAATTGAAACCAAAATGGCGGTACGGACATTTTATATTATATTATTTATATTATTTTTTATATTTACAGAATGAAAACGGTAAATATATAGTGGCGTTCTGGGCAACTCCAATAAAATCGCAAATATAATTTTAAATTATCTCACGCCACAGTTAATTTATCAAAAAATTGATATTTCGAGTTAAGTTCTTGTAATTCACTAGTAATATCGCGTCACGACTGAGCGTATATATACGAATTGCATAGTATGAACATCAAGCGCGGTAGCCTATGCCTGGATGGATCTGATCTTTTCGATCACACAGTCATTCAATCACGTCATTATCAGATCGAAATCGGCTTAGTGCAAATTACAAGATACAAGCAAATAACTCGGTTTACAAAACACATTTAAATTTACAGTAAGCTCTTTTGCACTCTTCATTTATATTGAAACCGTACCCGTGCGTCAAGAAAGTTGATTCTTTTTTAACATTATTTTGTTTATAAACAGTAAAAATATTTTATTAATTTATGATAAAGCCATTTACTGTATATACACTTAATAAAATGGTCTACACTATATACACTTAATAACATGAATTGATAATGTTTATAGACTCAACCGTGGCGCTTTATTACATGTTTAGTGAAACAGTTTCGATTTAAACTACATCTGTAATTGGCTAGCACTGTTGCAACAAAGACTCACAACAAATATAAAAACACAATGCACAGAAAAAAATAACATATACAGAAGGAAACCTACGAACAAAAAATAGTCGTTTTTTCTGGGGCTATGTCGTTAGTTTGGGGTTATCTCAGAATATACGGGAGTAAAAATATAAAACAATAAATGTTACACTCTCGAAATAGCAAAAAAAATGAGAAGGTATTATCAAACCTACTCATGCCGTATGTATTTTAGAATATGCATAATTGAATTTGTGTTAAAATGTTTAAACAGAGAATTTGAGCTATACATTACAGTGTTATTCTTTTTCAATTGTTGTTTTTGTAAAGAGACAATTTTAAAAATCAAAAATTTTGTTGTTCGTAGGTTTCCTTCTGTATATTTTACTTTTTTCTGTGCATCAAGTACGGTTGCATTTGCCTGATGAGATGGATTTGATTTTTTCGGTCAAGATGCAATAAAAAAACTTCAAAAGACTTCAAGGTCTTCAACGGCTGGTTGATTAAGCGCCCTAGCTGCCAATCAATGCCACCTCGGAGTCACAGCTATCTTAGCATCCTATAGAGATTCACAATATTAAAATAAAATAGAACATTTTGAATATCAGTGAAACTAGCATTATTGGATAGATAAGTTTATGCCATTATTGCGTCGATGGCGCTATGTGGATTTTCACACTCTTTTTGCAGAAATTGCGATCGTATCTCGCTAATAAGTCGCCGAATGTTGTAATCTATAAGTCTTCCATCGTTTCTGGTTTATCGGCTTAGCCAAGTGACTTAACATATCCTCAAAGAAATTAATCTAATGGAATTAGATCACACGATCTCGGTGGCCAATTAATAGGACCATTACTTAAAATTATTCTTTCATCAAATGTTGCTTTGAGTAAATATGTTATATCCTGCTCTGTGTGGCATGTGACACCGTTCTGTTGAAACCACATATCATTAAGATTTATGTCAGCCAATTGGGGTACAAAAATGTTAGTAATTACCGGTCACCGTTGATTGTAACATTGAGCCTATCATTGTTTTTGAATACATATGGATCAATAATTCTTCCGGCCGATATAACGCAGCAAACAGTAATTTTGTCTGAATGTAATGGTGTTTCGGCATAGGCTTCAGGATTATCTTCACTTTAAATTCGACAATTCTGTTTATTATGGGTACGTTAATCAACCAAAAGTGAGCTTCATCGCTGAATAAAATTTTATTTGGTTGATCAATATTAATTTGTGCTTTAGTCGATTGAATTTTGTAACTTTGTAAACCAATCCTAAGCTATGGTACTACGGTACATGCTACGGTACATTTCGAACTTCCTCAATCCTATCGGTTATTCGGTACACACTGTTCGACGTCTCACGATTTTAACTACCGTAAAATGACGTAATGCTCTGTGGTGAGTTTCTTCATTATGAAACGGCAAATTAAACTAAGGACAAAGCAAATGTCAGCTTTTAAATCGGTTGTCAAACAAAACAGTATTGCCATCTTAATATGATACATACAGTTTTATATTGGTTATATTTGAAAAATAGAACTAGGTATACAATCGGCAGAATGTGTCATTTTGGCAAGGTCACATAAATTGTCATCTTAGTAACAGCATAAACAAATTTAAAGAAAACAATTGTTCTTTCAGGCCTTTATCTCAGGAAAATAAAAATCATATTTAAGGCAACCGTAGAAAAAATATCATGAATGTGTCAAACTATCGTTATCAAATCAATATTAATTTTATTAAGAAATAGAATTTAATTTTCGTCAGCAAAATGTAACACTTAAAATATATTAACTTAAATTCATTTTCTAAAATATTTTATAATTTTATATATTTTATTTATTTTATAAAATAATTCATTTTCTTCACATAAAATTGTAAATCCATAATTTATTCTATATTCAGAAAACATCTCATATGACTGATATGGTTTCTACAACTAAATCAACTATCTTGCATACTTGCATATCGAAAATAGATTCTATCTGATACTTTCACCTAAAGACATCTTTAGGTGAAAGTATCAGATAGAATCTATTTTCGATATGCAAGTGAGCCAAGTTTTGAGTGATTTAAGCTCACTAAAAATTTCATATTTTCTAATATGAATCCAACGATTTCTTCAACTAACCCGGTGTCTACATATACAAATTTAATGATATGTATTTTCCAACAGCAATTATATGTTTGTACATTTTTTTTCAATGTATGTAAATTGTTAATAAATTTGTGTACAAAAAATATCAGCTATGCATTTCACTATCATAATACTATTTTCAAATATCAAACATAGATCTCTCAATCCTATAAAAAAATTAGTTGTTTTTACACTTTCTACAATTAAATAAAATTTATGGTAGTATTTTGTGTTATAAAAAGATTATTTAGAAAACTATTCCATATCGTATAATTTCCTAAATAATTAGAAAACTTCTTAGAATCTCTCCATAGAGGCGTCTTCAAGTAATTAAAAAACTAAAAATGGTACAAAAGCTTGAAGAACTTCAAAAGTTAGAGAGATTAGAGAAAAAATGAGCTTATTGCGGGGCCAAAACAGTTCCTTTAAAAATTACACCTGGTTTAGTTTTGAACAATATTATAAAATATTGCTATTTATAAGAAGAAATTTTAGACGATTCTGTTCACTTTCCACAGTGGTACACGTAGATCACCCCATCACACTTTCGGAACACATTTTCTCGGTAGACTAAAAAATATTATATTACGTATATTTGAAAAAATTGTACACGATGTTTCTACTTCAAAGAATAATATCGAATAACAAAACATAACCTCAAACATTAATTTCTAATGACATTTCATAATAATTTACTAATAAAATTACGTGAAATAACCTTCTGATAATTTGCTAATAATGTCAAAATGAGTATAATATACTCACACATATTTTGAAAAAAAGTATATCAAGATACAAAATATCAGTGGATTTGCATAATGTAGGATTATCAGTGGAATTGCAGACCGGGAAACTATATTGCGATCGTTGCTTTTTTTTAGACTTGATAGAAAGATGTAAGTGTGCCTAATCGAAAACATTCGATCTGATACGACAGTTTTACCTAAAGACAAATGTACATATATAGTTGAAGAAACCCTGGATTCATATTAGGTTAACATTTAACTGAAATATTATTGTTTGATGAAAGGAACGTTCGAAACACTTGAATTTCTTTTGTTCAAATGATTAAATTTTGTTATGCATATTAATTTTTATGAATAAATCAATTTTTTACTAGGTGCAAATTTATTTCGGTCGAATAATCATACTGTCTGAAAAATTCGATTCATGTTAAATTTTTTCTTAGTTTGTGTGATGATATTTAAATCCTCAGATGACAGAAGCTATACGATAGTACTTTTCTAGACTGGCATTGAAATCCTGGGGGTCTATTATGAAATATTCGACCCGCGTCTTATTCTCGACATCGTCGAATGCATGCTATTATGAAATATTCGATGCGCGTTTTTTTCTCGACGTCGTCGAATGCATGCTATTCGAATTGGTCGACATCGTCGAAATAATACGCGCGTCGAATATTTCATAATAGACTCCCTGGGTTGGCAGTTACTATCGTGATAGTTTTGATGTTGCCATTGCGTTTTCATGGGATAAAAACTAGTGTAACTTTATATACATTACCCGTCAAACAATTTGAGTCAATAATTTTTTTTTCTGCTCATGCGTCCATAGAAAAACTTATCAAAATAGGTTTTTAAAAATTTTAAGTAGATTTTTTTCTTTCTAGTATAATGCGTCTTGAATATAGACTCAAAATAAAGTCAAAATATCGAGTTCTATATGCGCGGCGCAACGTAAACAATTACATATTTATTTTCTCTCTGTGTTAAAATTTGAATGATTTGAAAAATTCTCGTTTTTATTTTGAATTTACAAAAAATGTGATTCTTCTCTTACTCGTACTATTCAATTGTTTTCCTAATTTTTAGTGAAAAGGTACTTGAGTGTAAATTAAATTCAAATTAATTAATATTATAAAATTAAATTCAAAGCTATATAATTATAACTTGGTCTAATAAGGTAAGTTGATTGTTTTTAATTAAAACGTTATTAAAACGATGTAATTAAATAGTTATTAGAATAAATTTGAACCATTTTAAAAAAATTATTTACAAATCCAGTCGCATGTGTCAAAATAGGTTTGATTTTTAAATGTTTAATAATATTAACAATTTCCCACTTTCGACTTATATTCCCACTTTCGAGTTCACAAATAATAATAAATAACACTTAAAAGTGTTATAAAAACGTGTATTTTTAAATTCTTCCAGCGACTTCCACAAACTTAAAAGCAGCAGAAAATACAACAGACGACACTGATGATTATTCTTCAGATTCTGATGCTAAATAGGTTTCGTTGTATTTTAATTAAACTAATTTTTATGTGATATTTTTCTGTTTCAATATATAATGAGTTTGACGAAAAGGATGGTGTTTTCCGACTTAAGTCCAGATATATTACTTAATCGAGTTGTAATTTGTTGGACTCTTGCGTTGAGACCGACATTGACGCACAACAGTCGCAATTGGACGCAAAACATAAAATTGTTTGACGGGTTACTATGACAGTGTCATAGACTGTTTGGTTTATTCATAGAAATGACAAGCGATTAACAGGTAGTTTTGTAGCATACAATTTAAAGGGTTTTTATTCGTACTTAAATCACAAATAACTACTACAGCCAAACTACATGGAGAAATCATGTATACTAGACTGAAATAAGGGGAAATAATTGTACCCTGGATGAAAAGGCTATATTTGAAATTTATTGTCTCTTTCATTCCTTGAACATTGATATTACGATAAATAAATATTTGTAAATAAATTTTGTATAAAATATGATGAAGTAATCTACTGTTCTGAATAAAACTAATCGCAGTGGCATGAAACATTTAATTGATTTCATGTATGTATTTAAACTTAGATTTATAGATTTGATTGAATTTTATTTATCGTAATATCAATGGTAAAAGAATGAAAGAGAAAATAAAACTGAAATATAGTCTTTTCATCCAGGGTACAATTATTTCCCCTTATTTCAGTCTAGTATACATGATTTCTCCATATAGTTGTTTGGCTATCTGTAGTAATTATTTGTGCTTAAATGATCGAATTCAATGTGTTTTAATTTATTAAAACACATTGAATAACATGATCAATTAATCATGTTATTCAATGTGTTTTAATATGATCAAATAACATGATCAACACATTGAATAACATGATCAATCAATTCAAAATAAAGAGAATTCACAAAGTTCAGTATTTGGACTATTCTTGTTTCTTGTTTATACAGATGGAATTTTTAAACCACGCTTGTTGAACGCCATTACTATTAACTATATGTTGCTTATAATAATAATAATATTAATGGTTAAACGTTCATAACTTTTTATTGATCGATAAATTAAAATAAAATATTAGAATTCGAATAAAAGGAATTCACTAAAAATGTCCATTTATTGAAAATAATTCGGTTGCGCAATAAAGATTTTCGATTACGTCTTAACTTGAAAACATAAAGAGTGAACTTTTATTATATTATTATTTTGTTGAATCGTTTTACAACAAGGTTTCTTTTTGTTTGGGAGACGTGTGCCAGACTACATTAAAACCTCCTACGATCTTGGGTTATATTTTAATTACAACATTTTCAAATATTATCATTGTAACATTTATATTTTCTTAAAGGATTAAAATTATTTTATAAAAGCAGTAACGAAATGATTTCTCGAATTATGAGAACTCTTTGACCCAGTTTGCAGTTTGACAAAACTGAGTTATTAAAATATGATTTTACTAATATTATTCATGAGTATAATACATTTTAAAACAAATGGATAAGTTAGGCGTGTATCTTTTCAAATTTGATACTTTTGATAAAACGAGATTTAGAATAAAATTATACATACATTATTTAAAATAAAATGATAATTGAAAACAAAACTATCATTTGATGATAATTTGAACAGATTTCAGATGATGTATATTAATAGACTTATATAATATATTATTAGAACAACACTCGTATGAATGAAATTGCTGGATTAAAACTGTAATCACATTTATAAAAATTAGAACAACACTCGTATGAATGAAATTGCTGAATTAAAACTGTAATCACATTTTTCCTGCTTCGTCATAATAAGTTTCATCATCATTTCTGGAAAAATTTTGAATAATAAACATGCTTTACTATTCACAATAATTCTTATATAAAATATTTAGTTAATGCTTTAAGAGTCATTTATAATCAAAAGTAGAGTATCTTAAATTATAGTTTGTATCAAAAACCATATTCAATTTTAGTGGAATAAAGTTAACCTAAAAACATAATCAAATTATTTAAATCTGTTGGTTTAATGAGTAATTCAAATGATAGCTAGATGTTTATCATACAGTTCAAAAATGTTTTATGTGAATATTTTAAAAGATGTTTCCAAACAAAAATATAATATATTATGCATTGTAAGTTCATTTGGGGATTCCTTTTAAAACAATTTTCACATGCAAAAATTATGTATATATAAATATATATATATATATATATATATATATATATATATATATATATATATATATATATATATATATATATATATATATTTATATTTATATATATATATATATATATATATATATATATATATATATATATATATATATATATATATATATATATATATATATATATATATATATATATATAATTAAGATATAAAAATCATGTTTTTATGCTTTTACACAAACAATGCTGATCGATTTTGTGTTTATTTGATAATTAAATAATGTAATTTAATCACTCATTTCATATCTTCTTCAAGACGGAAGCATAAAAAGTAAATCCAGCTCCACCTTGCATAAATCTCTTAATTAAATATAACCACTTTAAAAATTTGTATTTAAAATTAGTTTATCAACAAAATGTCATTATTAAGTGTTACAACAGTTAACTGGATATAATTATAATTTGATTTAAACACGCGAATCAAGCTTTACGATTATGATTGCTTTAGTATTGCGATTTTTCATAATTTTCCCATAAAATATCATAAAGTTTTCGTGTCTGCTTTCCCCTCGGTATTAAAGTGGATATAAATATATACGACTACACGGTATTTAGCAATAAAATTGACATGTGTGATAAATACATTTTATAAAAATTGATTTAAAAATAAAAACATTTTGTATTAAATTGAAAATATACTTAAATCAGAATGAATAAAATAATATTCACGTTATCAATTTTAAATGTACTAAAAACCAATATGTGTAATATTGAATACTCACTTTATTTGATCCCAAACATTTAATCCAAAATGTTTTAATACCAGTAGTTCCAATGCATAATTTACAAATCCATACTGAATGTAAACAAAACAAAAAGACAAAGCACAGATTTACTTATGGATTTTTCAATCTAATCAAATGATTTTATTTTCTTACCATTTTCACTAAAATAAATTTTACGGAGTGTAATTTTTACAAAAAAATTAATTTTATAACAAAACCAAATAGATTTTAATAACACAATAAAAAATATTCACAAGTAAAAAATTAAATAGAATTTAATTCAATTAATAAAATAAAATAGATTTTTGTATATAAAACTTTTCAATGAAAAAAACAACGACACTTTAAACTTTAACTTTTCTTATAATTTGGTGAATTCACATAACTAAACCAACATTAATTCAACTACACAAAATACAAAACTGTTAGTTTAAATGAAAATATAACTATTTTTAATTTCTATAGAAATAACAAATATGTATTATTTAATTCCGAACAGAACGTGTAATTTTTCTTAAAAACCGTTAACCGAACTTCTTAAAGAAATTTCTCGGGTGCGACTAAAATATTTTTCATTCGTCGGAAAATTTTTTATAAAAAGCTTTTATACATTCAGAGAAAAACTCTCTATCCCTCTACTCTCTCTTTCGAGATAATATAAATAAAAAA
This sequence comes from Tipula lateralis, assembly GCA_963932295.1. NCBI lineage: Eukaryota > Metazoa > Arthropoda > Insecta > Diptera > Tipulidae > Tipula > Tipula lateralis. The sequence goes on from OZ010738.1 coordinate 133,006,475, forward strand.
AAAATTATAAATATACCATATAGGGTGATTATAACGTTTTATCATAATATTGATGCATATCAAATACAAGAAAATATAAAAAACGAATTACCCTTTTAAAGGTTTACGGTTGAAATCGATTGCTTTGCGTATTTTATTTTATGACTCTTTTCCTTTCGTTGTTTTGTTATACCAAAACCATAACTTATTCTCTTTTCATTTACCTTAGCTATTTTTATAAGTGAGGAAACTCTGTTTATATAAATGTATATGTATATATAAATTGAGTAAAATGATAAGAGAGAACAATATTATGTACTACATATTATATTCATAAAAAATCTGAAGTATTCTGTTTATTTACATATTATAGGGGAAAAATTTTTCTCCTTGGATTTATTGCAAAAAAAATAAAAGTTAAAGTTACCCTCTACTAGATGTCACTCAGAACAATTGAGATTTCGTACTAAAATCAAGGATAATGAGAAAAATGACCACAATAAGAAAAAAAAATTAACTTTAACAAAACATGTATTAAAAACATTATTATTTTTTATAGAAAGAGTGATCCATTAGGATGCACCTTTCCAATTGGAATTCTCATTGGGATTGATGCGTGACAGCTGTCATGTTTATATGACATTTGTGTTCAGTATTCATTGAAATTTTATCATGAATAGAATTACGCGAGAACAACGTTTACAAATTGTGGAAAATTAAGATCAAAAATCAGGAAAAATTGTGTTCGTGTTCTTAAACCATTTTTTGGTGGTCATATCGTCCAACTGAACAGTATTCGCGAAACAATCAATAACTTTTTAACCATTTTTTCGTTATTAGCTTTTCATCACCCGACTAAATTGCGGATAAGTCGTATTTGGGCTGATGAACAGTCAGAAAAGATTCAAGAGCTTCCAATGCATCCTGAAAAATGAACTGTTTGGTGCGGTTTATGCGCAGGTGGCATCATTGGAACCGAGTTCTTTTAAAATGCGAAAGGACAGTTTGTAAACAGTTTGGTGCAAACTACAGAGCATGATAAATTTTTATTGCCAAAAATTCAAGACATTGTTGTAGCCGACTTGTGATTTCAACAGGATGGTGCAACATACCAAACAGCAGACTGACCCATTGATTTATTGAAAAATTGTATGATAACATCATATCAAGAAAGGGACCCGTAAATTGGCCTCCAAGATCTTGTGATCTGACGCCGTTAGAATACTTTTTATGAGGGTATCCGAAATCACTTGTTTTTATCGATAAACCACAATCGATTCCTTCATTAGAAGCAAACATAACACGCGTAATTAACGGAATATCGACCGAAATGCTCAAAAGAGTGTTGGAAAATTGGACCCATAGACCATCTAAGAGCCAGTCGCGGAAAACATTTAAAAGAAATTATTTTCTGTAATCGAACTAAAAAAAACTTCCGAAAGTTCTTATTTGATTAAAGGGTGATCATTTTCATTCAATTTTATATAATGATCGTGAGATAAAAGTATAATTCTTTTTATTATGACCCAATGTATTAGAATAGTGAAATGGAATACATATTTCGAATAAATGGAATTGAAATATGAAATTTAAAATTGTTTGCAGTTTCCTTTTCCCATTTTTGTTTTTAATTTTAAAATGTATACTATTCGCAGTTCGATCTATTTTAAAATGTTAACAATTCTGACGGTCAAAATATAATCAAATTATAAGTGATAATCGGTTTCGATACAAAAAAGATCCCATAGATCAGTCTATAAACTATGTCAAAAATGTTCAGATTTTTATTATCCACGATTATTTTGAGAATATGTCTCAAGGAACATGGAGATCAAGTATGAGCGCGTAGACTTTCTTGCGTAGAACTTAGTACAATTAAAATGGAGAATGGGGACTTTGAGGGGATTGTCAGACATTAAATGAGGTTACCATATAGATATCCAGTAACAGATTTCTAAGCCTTTACATTTTCTATTTCTGGCTACTGCATAGTGATATTTCATTTATCATATCGTATTTTTACATTCCACAATAGACATCGTAACAACTTTTGGGTTGTTCTAGTTTTTTTGAATCCTTCAAAATCTTTTTAGCACAAAAAGTGTAGTTCGTGTTACAATTATTTTCTAATACCAATACTAGTATTTTAATACCTTCTTGATTTGAGTAGTATTTAAAACATCTTGAAAGGATTTATAAAAGGTTGTCATCATTTGGTTTGACCATTAACAATTAATATGAGTAAATCCGTATTTGCAAAGTCTTTTAGTTTTCTCGTTTGAATTAATAGTTCGAAATAGATTTTATATACCTTCATCCGAGGTGATTTTTAGCGCAAATAATATTTGATATTTGTTGATTGATACATTGAGTGTTAACCTAATTTAATTGGATTGTCTGACAATTACTGGTAGATTTCTGACGAGATTGATTTTTACAGTTGGGCGTGTAAATTACACAATAAAATTTACAAGGTTATTTTTGACTATATTTAAAAAATGATTTTATGTAAAATTCATTTTTGTAACTGATGCACCATCTCTTATCAAATTTATTTTTACTAAAGCACCACCTGTTAATAAATCTTCATACTATTTTACGAAAAATGAAATAATTAACTGTACAAGGTTAGATTAGAATTATTAACAGATTCCTTTCAACAGATTTTGCAAATAAGTATTTATCCATGGAAATTTTTAATCACCAAACTGGATGTCGACAATCTTTTAGAAATTGTTTTACTATGTGTTAAATACTGCTCAAATGACAATGCTTTAATTTTTAAAAAAAATCTCAAATTAGTAAACAGATGGCACTGCAAATGGTGTTGTCTCCTTAATTTACGTTTAACGTTATATACGCTGATTTTACATAATGTACATAAAAAATGTAAAAAACATTTTTTACATGTAAAATCCCAAGTGTGGACTGTACTAAACTATTTATGAGAAACATATTAATATTGAATTAGAGCATCATATTTTATATGAAAATGATGTTGGGTTATCGCGAAAATTTATATTTATATTTATAAATTTATGTTCTCCTTCGCTTTCTATAATTGGCAATTATAGAAACATCTTCAAATACAGTATATGATGATAATTACTCCAGTTTTAACTGTTGAGGCGATACGATTACATATGATGAATTAACAATACCTAGCCAACTAACAATAATTACAATATCTAACAATCTCAAATACTTTATGTAAAAATGTATATAATTTACTATAACAAATTATATTTAACACTTTGAATGCCAATGTTGTAATGAGCATACACTCTGAATTCCACGAAACCATGCCAATTTTGTTCTAGACACACATTCGAAATTCTGTTATTCTGGGCCAGTGTTGTTATAGACATATACATCCAAAATGCCATCTTACTATGTCAGTCTTGTTGTAGACATACATTCTAAATGCCATCCAACCACACCAATGTAGTTCCGGACATACATTCCAAAATCTTTCTTATATGACCAGTGTTGTTCTCAACATACATTCTACACTATATGTTTCTATGCACGTGTATTAACACTGACGTAATAAAATAGAATTTGGAATGTGTGTCTAGAACAACACTGGCTTAGTCAGTTAAAATTTGGGATATATGTCCATAACAACACTGGCACAGGATTAGAGAATTTTGAATGTTATTAAATGTTCGAATGTTCGAAGTGTTAATACTAATTTTTTAGTTGGAAATTGCTTCGCTGCGAATTATCGCTTTTACGGTAGCATGATGGGAAGATCGTGCGCTTCCAACCCAACCCTTTTTTGAAGCTCTGTTGAAGCGCTGCATCAAATTCTTCATAACAATATCGAGTGGTCGTGGTTCACTGCTCAGCAAAAAAGTTTTGCTATAAGAAACGAAGATTCTGGGATTTTTGATTGGTGAGCATGGATTAAAAGTTTAGTCCATTATAAACCTTCAAAAGTTGAGTCCATTATTAATTTTCCAGCTCCAACCACGGTAAAACAGACGCGTCGTTTGTTGGGATTAGCAGGGTGGTACTACCGATTTATTTGCAACTATGCCAAGAATCTCAATGCGAAAATCACCAAGCACCAATACATTTCTGGGAGGAAACAAAAAGACCATATGGTCAAGGTTACACATAGATTTTGCCGAACCATTCCAGTCGAAAGTATTTTTAATTGTGAGTCGTACTCTAAATAGCTTGAAGTGCAACACCAACAAGTCATCAGAGTGTGCTATTCAATCGCTTCGTTCTATTTTCACAACACTCGGTATTCCGGAAGTCATCGTAAACGATAACGGCACTGCCTTTACTTCAGCCGATTTCGATTATATCTGTAAGAAAAACGGAATTCGCCACACATTTGTCGCTTTTCATCCCTTGTCAAATGGACAAGCAGATCGAATGGTACGGTCTACAAAAGATTACTTGAAGAAAGAATTCAGTGGTGATATTCGTAAACGATTGGCAACATTACTGCATCATCCCCATGCAACGCCATCAACTAGTACTGGAAAAGCCGAACTGCTTTTCAGCTATATTTTGACCGTCTACATCCTGACACAGTTCCGGTATCGAGAGAAAAAATGAGTATTAAACGCAAGACTATAGAGTACTATCTGAAAATTCCGACGTTCGGACCCGAAACTACGCTGCAGGTCCTAAATAGATTCCGGCGATCGTCACCAAGACAACTGGACTAGTCTACCAAGTTGAGACTTCAAATGACAACGTTATATTATACGCCGTCACATTGATCAATTGCGATCACGTGATAATGAACCGGAGCCATTGGAAGTTATCAATCAACCAACGGAACTCCCACATCAAATGCGGTTATTCCATCATCACAAGCGAATGACAAAACTGGAGTGGACATATCGCAACCAGATTTATGTTTGGTCAAACGATTTCATTTTATGCAGATGAATTTAAAATAAGAAGTTAAAATAACCCAAACCTCAGAAAATCTTATGTAATCCATGCCATATCGCCGTCAAGAAGTGGTTAAGAACAATAGTGGCAATAAATCCTATTGAATTTGCGGTGAGAACTGCGTACTACATAACCACTTAAATCTTTCGTCATTTTCTTAGTGCAGCATAAGAAATTAATTGTCAAAGTTTTAATATATATAATACGAAATAATAACGATAACTTTTGCTGTAGTATGTAGATAGACAATATAATATCTAACCTAACTAACAAAGATAAGGTTAACGTGCATAATTGAATTATGTTAAATTTAAATTTAACAGGTAATTGTTGAGTGCAGTGCATATAATTTAAAAGTGATAAATTGGTTTTTAACCTCAATACATATTAATGAATGAATCAAATTTTTAGAGTGAATTTTTGGAAATCATTTTAATTTTAATGGAATTTATTGAAATAAAAAATTGTGAAGTAAAAAATTAATAAAACCAATAACCGAACCAACCTAGATTTGGTTTGAAACTCGGAAAAGAATTGTTGTTATTCTATTTAATCAGAGAGTGCACTCATGTTCTAGACACAACAAATACGTTCTACAAAAAATGTACTACACTAATTTGACACATATTTGTGTATATGACACATAATTATGTACGTACAAATTAACTTGCCAAACGTCAATTATTTTCTGGTTGAAATGTCAATTTCTTCTTTCAAACTTTCATAATAACAACTTTTTTCATCCAACACTAACATCTAATTGTTTTCTTATTGCATAAAGAAAAATGATATTAAATTATTGTTGTTCACGTGTCCGTAGTTTTCTCTTATTAATAATTGGAATATTTCGCCGGGCGTTATGTTGTTTTTCACGTAGACGACGAAATTCACAATCAGATTTCGAACAACTTAACTCAATAAATGTTGTATCTAATTCACCCAATAAATTTAAAAATATTGTAAGTTGATTACTTAATAAAGTGATATTATAATACACAAAACACTTTTTGCAGCCTGAACGTGATTGGAACTCCTGGGACGACAGTCCAAAAACTGTAGAAGAACATATTGAGGCTTATCGGCAGAAGTTAGTGCAACCAACACAACAGGAAACTGAACCCGAGCAAAATATAGATTTCTTTGAAGATATGACACCTAAAATTGTGAAACAGAAAAAATTATTGATCAAAAGTGAAAATGAAGCGTCACAAGTTGAAAATAAATTTTCCAGATTGGAAGCCCAAAGTGATATACCGGTTATAGTAAGGATAATCTTATTTATTAAATATCCATGTGATTATTGTATATAAAATTTTTATATCTAGTCTGAACTAGAGGATTGGGATGAAAATGCTCAAGCTGGCTGGGATGAAATCAGTGATGTAAATACAAAACAACTTATCCGAGAAAAAAGGAAAGAGCTCCGAAACCAAAAACAAAAACAGAAAAAGCATCATACGCTTGATATAGCAAATTAAAAAAAAAATAATATATTATAAGTGTTAGGATAATTTTTTAAATTTTTAATCAAATTAAAAGACTAATAATGTTTATTTTAGCATTAAAGTAAATAAAGCAAAATGATTAAGCCCCAGTCCTGGGCTTTATAGTGAAATTATGATTATCGTTTCAGTAATGGATTATTCTATCTTGTGGAACGGATTAAAAATTAGATTTACTGGTTCATTATATTTACCATCCAAAGACAAGTTCATTTGAATAAAACCTACCGTAAGTAGCCCTCTGTTGTACAAATGGTTGATCTGTAATTACTTTGATGTGTCTCAGAGTAATATTTCAATCAAACAGTAATTAAAAAGAGATACTGCAAGTAGTTGACATTGATGTATGGAATGTAATTCATTTAGCAAATAGTTTTTTAATTAAATTTATTAACCAACTAAACTATTTAATTACACGAGCTCATATATTTATTATAAACAAATTGTGCTACAGTCGCATCGTACAAACCCATGCCAATCGATTGAAAAACCGTAATACCGGAACTGGGCGCGAATATTTTTGATGTAATAATATCGCCGATTAAGCCACCCATATTTGTCTCCAAATCTTTCAGTTCCTTCTCAACTCCAAGCCAGTCAGACACGAAAACAGTTGAATTTTTATAGGTATCACCATCCAGTTCGGAATAATGATTAGCGCCAGCACCTACCGCTACACAAATTAAAATGTTTGATAGTTAATAAATCTTAAAAAATAATCTAAAAGGATAAACATACCATTTATATGACAATTATCTTTCAACATATCGAGATGTATGAATGGTTCGTTGCTAAATGTCCCGGTACAAATGACATCCGCATTATGAACACATTCTCTTACAGTGTCACATACAATCACTTGAACATTTTTATTTTTACTAATTTCATTAATTTTTGTACGTAATAAATCAGCTAGATCATTTGTTTTTGCATTGGTGCGATTCCATAAACGAATTTCACGAAATTTAAAATACGTAAGCATACCAATAGCATGAATACGACCTTGGGCTCCACATCCAATAATCGATAGTATTTTTCCTTCATTTGACTCCATTTCGCGATTAAAATATAAATATTTGGTTGCAACTAATGATGCTCCAGCTGTTCGTTGTTCAGTAATATTATTACCTTCAATTAAAGCTTGTAATTTACCCGTAGTTGGATTGAAAAGACATATTGTAGACATTAATGTTGGTAGCGGAGGGTCAAACGTTTCATTATTTTTTGACTTTGTTAATAATTTACAAGCAAGTGTTTTTGATTTAGTAGTATCACCTTCCATGGCTCTATAATTTTCAACATATGCTGGCATTAGCAGTAGCATAATTGATTTGTCTGGAAGTCTTGTAAAGCTCCTCGACGTAAGAACAGATTTTGGTGAATCGATATCTTCATTATTTAGAACTGATATTAATGCTTGTTCGCAAGCTTGAAAAACAGAATCCCATGTTAAAATTTTAAGAACTTCGGCTTCCGAAAGTATTAATGGTTTGTCCCCAATAACGCTTGACATTGTTAAATTTACGTAAACTATTAAAAAGTTACTGAACACAATTTAAGGCTATTATTCATAAATAAATATTTTATCTATTCTTACTTATAAATACATAGAATATATTACCTACTTATGATTAAGCTTTATCAAAACCTCAAAAAAATAATCATTTAAATTTACTATGCGGTTAATACAGATCACATAGTTAGTACATTTTCTTTTACGTGGTTTTTACTGTTGTGAATAACGTTAAAAAACGTTTCTTGTGACAGTGTTCAGTTTAATAATTTGATTAATGGAATTAGGTAATCAGATTAACGAAACTTTGCTTAAACCCCTGAATATCACTGAGCTAATCAAATTTCCTTATCTACAAAAATAATATGACTGTCCGTTTGGGGAATATTAGCTTATTAGTTCGTGTAATCCATGAATCCACATGAATTAATTAGAGTTTACAAAGGAACATCTCTTATATTGTCTTATTAAATATATTGCTACTACATTATCGTATTCCTCATTTACTGTTTCCGATTTTGAATATTTTTGAACAGCATAATATTTTAAAAGCCTGAAAATATAAATTATAATTATAATAACTATTGTTTCTTAATATAGTTTGAACAAAGACGCTTATCCTCATCGGCACTTCAAAAGCGCAAAGCAATATCGAACAAACTTTTAGTTTGCAGCTTGGCTTTTGCTATAATATCTTGATCCGTTAAGAAAGTAGGATGAATTTAATTAGATCAGTAATTTAATTAGATCAGTAATTTAATTAGATTCCTCTGTAGTTGGGGGGTGCATATAATTCTACCACAGCACCCACTGCTTGTCATAAGAGGCGACTAAAATGGTTGGATGTTAGGCTTTACCCACATCCGTAAAACTTTTTTTTCTTTATAATTTTTACTCGTTATTTACGTTCAATTTATTATTTCGCCCGCGTTAATTTATTTTAATTTTGTAGATTTGCTTTAATTATTTCAATTTTTATTTTTTGTTGGGACGGTTTTTTCGCATTTTTGTGTATAAAAATGTTTTTTTACCATGAGTAGTAAAATTAAAATATCCCCGAAAAATGCCTCTTCGGATCGCGGGGCGATGCATACTCCTCGTAAAGATACAATTGATAGCCTTACCATCCATTTTGCCAATGTCCGTGGACTCGTGACTAATAAAAATTGCGCACATCAACATCTCGAATCACGCAGACAATATGTCAGTATTAGTGCTAACGGAAAAAAAAGTATCTCATAACATCTACGAGAATGAATTCTACTTCAAGCGCTACGAGTTCGAATAAGCATTCGAGTTGCAACGTGGAGTGTGCATATTCATTAAAGATCACATACCGTACGCTTGACTTCAAAAGTACGAAATTTTCTCAAAGACCTATTGTAACTATGTTGTAGTTAAAGTATCCCTCCCTAATAAAATCCTTTTTTTAATTAGTTTATATAGATCCCCCAATCAAACGGATTCAGAAACCATGAATTTCTTCGAGGTTTTGTCAGATAAATATGATGACATTCGCAATCAACATCCCTACTGCGAATTAATTATGGTTGGTGACTTTAATGCCCACCATAAAGAATGATTGAATCACTCAAATACGAACTATGCTGCGCGTCAGACGGAGTGGCTTGCTGTTTCGTATGACCTTACGCAGATTGTTAGTGATTCCACATTTGAATGTCAAAATTCTTTAAGCAGTCATATTGTGGATCTTTGTCTTACAATAATTCCGCATTCCATGGAAGCGCGTGTCGAGGCTGGAATTGGAAATTCTGACCACAACCTGATAACAGTAAAAATCTGTCGCAACACCAACATAATTTAGACGCAGCAGTCAAGGTGTCTATGGCATTTTAATGAGGCTGACAATGGTGGGTTACGGTCATTTTTTCAACATTTCCCGTGGGAGAGCCATTGTTTTTATAACAATCAAATAGACGTCGCCGTTTCCAATTTCACGGAAACCGTTCTACATGGAATGCATAAATTTATCCCATCATCCTTTTCCAATCCCAATCCTAATTTTAAAATCTTTTCAAAAGAAGCAGCCAGACAAAATAAATCTGCTCACAAGAAATATAAACGCAACGAAATTTCGTTTGATGGATAATAAGGCCACACGTAACATCTGTAAAAAAATCTGTGCTAAGGAAGCGAAAAAAGCTGACAACAAGAAAGCCGCTAAGGCTTCCGAGTTGAAAATCTCCGATTGCAAATTTTTCCACATGGTCGCATCGGTTGCCAATATTTCTAAAACATCTATTTCAGCATTGAAATGTGCAGATGATGCTTTGGTGGTGGATCCATTTTTGCAGGCCGACTTCTCCACTTCGAACTCGACCTTAGTTGTCCCAGATGGAGTTACGCCCCCGTCAATTCCGTATTGTGGTTCCAAAATGGATCCTGTCAACATCTCGGAGGAAATTGTCTTCAGGAACCTGAAGGCAATGGACATAAATAAGGTCACCGGACTTGACGGAATTCCTATTCGAATATTGAAGGAATTTGCCAGTGACTTGGCTCCAATATTAACTAAAAATTTTCTCCTTTCTTATAAGCAAGGAAAGCAAGGTAACTCACTCAAATACGAACTATGCTGGGCGTCAGACGGATTGGCTTGCTGTTTCGCATGACCCTACGCAGATTGTTAGTGATTCCACATTTGAATGTCAAAATTCTTTAAGCAGTCATATTCTGGATCTTTGTCCTACAACAATTCCACATTCCATGGAAGCGCGTGTCGAGGCTGGAATTGGAAATTCTGACCACAACCTGATAGCAGTAAAAATCTGTCTCAACACCAATAGAATTTAGACAGCAGCCAAGGCGTCTATGGTATTTTAATGAGGCTGACAATGATGGGTTACATTGTTTTTATAACAATCAAATAGACGTCGCCGTTTCCAATTTCACCGAAACCGTTCTACATGGAATGAATAAATTTATCCCATCATCCTTTTCCAATCCCAATCCTAATTTAAAAATCTTTTACCCGAACGCCTGGAAGAGTGCGATGATGCAACTGGTTTTTAAACGTGGTTGTGATAAAACTGGCCCTTCAAACTACCGGCCAATATCAATTGTGTCAACCGTGGCTAAAGTTTTTGAGAAATGCATTAACCAACAACTAGTTATCTTGAGATTAATAAAATAATTTCAGATAAACAATATGGCATCCGTGAAAGCCACTCCACAACCGATCTTTTGACGTATGTTACAAAAAAAATGGAATCTCGCTCTTGAGCAACACGGAGAAGCCTTTGCAATCGCCTTGGATATATCCAAGGCTTTTGACAAGGTTTGGCATGAGAATCTCATTTGTAAACTTGTGTCATACGGCTTAAGTGGATAAAAAGCTTTCTCAAAGACCGAAAGATCAACGTTGTGCTAAATGGGAGATCATCAACGAAACACTCCCCAAATGCCAGAGTCCCTCAAGGATCAGTTTTGTCACCAACTTTGTTTTTGTTATACATTAATGACTTGTTGGATAGCACTGTAAACCCTATTCACAGTTTTGCCGATGAGGTCGAGCCTACTCTTTCACAGTTAAACGGTAAACGGCTGAAAGTTATCACTTCGCTTAATTCCGATTTAAGTACAATATTTGAGTGGGGAGTTAAAAATCAGGTCAAATTTAACGAGAAAAAACACAAATATGCACATTCTCGGGTTCCTCAATAGATGCAGACGGTTTTTCAAATCGCATTAGGTTCTCCAAATATATAAAACCTTTATTAGACCGTGTATAGAATATTGCTGCCAGGTTTGGGGTGGAGCATATGGCACTGCTCTCCAGTTGCTGGATAGAGTTCAGCGGCGTGCCATCCGAATAATACGAAACCCCAGACTTAACGAAAGATCTAGACAGTCTGCAACACCGCAGAGATGTTGCAAAACTCTGCGTGTTCTATTGATTAATAAATGGTAAATGTTCTGCAGAATTAAAGGAGAAAATACCGCCATTTGTTACGCCAGGACGGGTAACACGAGGAACGGTTAATGCGCATAGGTTTACGGTGAAGCTGTCGAAACCTCGAAATGAAGATGCAAAGCGCGAATTTATTTATCGAACATCTAAGAAGTGGAATTCGTTGGCTGGTTTTCAGTTTCCGTTGAAATATATAAAATGCACAAGTTTAAGGCAGCTATCAACCTTTACTTGAAGGATCGCGCGTTGGGTGCAGGAGCTCTGACAGTTACAAGAAGCTAGGTCAATCTAAAAGTCCGCCCTGCACCCAATTAAAACAAAACGTAAAAAAAACTATAGCACAACGTAAGTATTAAATTATTGTTTTTGTTTAATTGGGAAAATTGGATGATATAGATGATACAGCTATTGCGCTGGAAAATTTTTACATTTTATTAACCCCTCCGTTTGATCTAAATCTATTTTAGAGCATGTTTCATTTCCAATGTAGTTTTCAGGATGTCTTACAGGAAATTTATCATTTTTGCATACCCAAGGATTACATTTATAATAAGTTATTGTATTATTTGTTCTTTCTCCATAAAAGGCATCCAGAGTATTTAAAGGAGTGAAATTTAAAATCGTTTAACAAAAAGTGAGATTTTAAAGCATTTATTGATTGGTTATTTTTTATTTCTCTGTAGACTTCACATTCGCACATTCGACTGCTTCATGACCAAAAGTACGTAGGCGTGCGGTGTTACCTACCATATTTTCATAACGTTAATCTAGGTTATCATTTGGATTTTCGTGTGAAGGCTCGTTGCGATTATATTTTGAGTCCATGATAATAATAGCCGTGAAACTCAATTTGTAGTGCACAATACCAGTCTACTTTAACCATAGAAATATATAATACTATATAGAATGAACATAAGCAAAATTGTTGTTGTGTCTCTATACAAAATCTTTTGTTTCAAGCGTTATCACTGTATCAGTATGAGTGAGAGGTGTATATAAAAATTCAATATGGCGGTTGCTTCTTTTCACATAAACACCAAAACAAACTTTTTCAATTTTGGGATTGCTACAAGTCAGTCGGTGTTTAAGTGATTGTAAAATTTTTAAAAAATAATAAAGTGTTCAATTAAATTTAATTAAACAATATATAAACTTTACATTGTGTTATTTCTAATAGTGCAAATATATTAATAAATTACCAAAAATAATCATTTTTAATTTAAAATTTAGCAAAATGATTTTGTTATAAATGTACGGTGTTTGTTTTGGTGTATATAGAATATAAACATTTACTTTTACCAGTGCAGTAGATTTAATATTACGAAAGATAGTACATAATATGGTCACCCAAAATGGCGCGCGTGTGTACTATATTTGATTTAGTGCTGTGTTTTAAATAATTTTTTCATTTTACAACTAAATATAAAGTTTAATAATTCATGAGTTTTAGATTGTATATTGGTAGTGAAACAATAATTAGATTTTTTTTGATTTTTTTATGCTTAATTTCTTCCCAGATTACCAAAGTGCAAACATATGGAAGAAAAATGGTTAAGCATTTTGGAAGTAGAAGTGAAAAATCAGAATCATAAACGATCGCTCGTATGTTCAGCACATTTTGATGAAACCTGTTTTATGTTACGGAAGGATGCATATAAACGCAGAATTTTGAAGGATTCAGCCGTTCCCAGCTTATTTCGTTTGGACAATAATTGTGAAAATGTTGATACAAACAATGCTAATATTAACGGAGTGTTGTGTGGATCTTCATACAGAGTGGACGTGTTTTTGTCTGCTCGGTGTTTCTTTAATTAAATTTAATAAAATAAATGCGTTGTGTGTGTATGTGTAGTTGAAAATCTAATTACAGATGAGTATCGTTATTATATTATATTATTATATTACATTTCATTATATATTATTACATAGTATTATATTTTATTTTATTATATTATATAGTCTGTTCTTGTTTCTCCGTTATATATTATAGTATATAACGTTTTGTCTTTGTATTCTATATACATCATTTTCATATCCACATCTCAATATTCCGTTGGAAACGATCGCATGCGATATGCCTTTCGTTCTGTCTCGTTTAATTACCTCATTCCCCATCCCATAATTCGCTCTTCATATTAAACGCTATGTATTCCCCTTTCCTTTGAACAATTTTATTATGTATTTTGTTTTATGTATGTATCAAAGCATACAGTAAAAGAGATTTAAATTTAACGCGATCACTGCCATTGTGCGATCGTTGCAATGGCAACTATATATATATATATATTCATATTAATTGGCGACTTACATTTTATTTTTATATACGTTGATATTGTGTATTGTGTGTGTTGTATATACATCATTATTTGATGTTGAAAACGTAAATACATACATTACAGTCTACACTTGAACGTCCTATGTATTAATATTATGTATATAACATATTTTTCGTTTCGTCTATCAAAACTCCTATCCTTCTCTTTCCTATGTGGGTTAGAGAATTTTTGTTTGTTTTATTTTATATTTTGTGCAGGTGTTCACTTGCACGGGAAAAAAAGAACAAAAAAATTTTTTAAATATATATATATACAAGTATCCCTCGTTTAACGCGGTACTTATACAACGCGTTTTCGATATAACGCGATTTGAAATAAAAATCTGTTTCAGTACAATGTGAAATCTCTTCTTTTATAGCGCGAAGCTATTTAACGCCCAAACCACTTTTCATGAGATATAATGTTTGAAGACAGTGAAACAGATCAGTCCTGATCCTGAACAACAAAATGAAGTTTGTTAATTAACTTTTAATTTTTTCAGTTTGTTTTTAAGTATTATAATACACATACATTTATATCAGTAAATACAGAAAACCTTCCATATTGATGGATTTGCTATTCAAAAGTTTTTGAAATAATGCTTTCATATTTGTATCTTATATCAAATTTGAACTAAGATTATATCTAAAAGACTATTGAGGTTTTGATGTAGTGCCATGTATATTAATGGTAGAATTGACTGAAGATTGTTTTAACACGATCACTACCAATTTACGATCATTATATTGACGATAATATATATGGTCAGTAAATTACCTGTATTTTGGCAAGATTTGAATTGGCTAAAATGTTGAAGTTCGATTTAGCAGAAGCTCGTTCATATATTAGGATAATCGTGTTTTAAAGGAACGGTTAATATTCCTCTTGATTTTATTTTGTCAATAAAGTCCACAATTTTGCTCTTGGGTATGTACTTGAGACATACCTTGACTTATCTTCATATACCATGGTATGTTGTACTCTTAAATAACTTTTGTCTTTATTTCCATGGAAAATACTAAATTATTTTAATAATTTTGTTTTCTTTATTCATATAAGTGTAAATGGATAAGATTTTTTGAGTGACATTCTTAACATTAGATGGGGATCACTTGACCGGTGGTCTTGACCAGAAAGTTTATTTTACTTTAATAAGCAGCTTCTTTTGCTGTATAATAATTCTATTACAAACTATTGAACTTTCTGAATCGGACGGCCGCTTTGGTGATTTCTTTCATTGGACTGTAGTGTGTTATACAAGAATTCTACTTTTGTGTATTGTGTGATTGTTTGTTGTAAAATCTTAAAACGGACATAAAGATAGAATGTGTGGAATGGAATGATCGATCAGGTTAGCTAAATATGACCGCACTAAACTATTTATTTATTTAAATAGTTTCCCTTACAAACGAATTGATAATGTATTAGATCATCATATTGTATATAGAAATGCTGTCGGGTCATTACGAAAATTTATATTCCCCACGCGTTAGATGGTGATGGATTGGGAATTATAGGGACACATCTTTAAATACAGCATATGATGAGATGACCCAAAGATGTTTTTTAAAATACTCCAGTTTAACTGTTGAGGCGATACGAATACATATGATGAATTTAGAATAATCCTTACCTATCCAACTAACAATAATAACAAACTCAAATCCAAATGTGAAAATGATTATACTAACAATATACAATAATTTACTAATATGTAGTTAGCAATGACTCTGCTGTGGATTATCACCTTAGTCGTTTCTGTGATTGTTTCCTTTTCCTAAACCTTATATGTTGAGATGCAAGCAGGGACTGGGCCCGCATAATTTTGGAGTAAAAATTCTCAGATATCTATTTGGAACTCTGCTGAATATACTCCAGGATTATGGTAACAATCTCAGATTCACCGTAACTGGTTGGCTTGTACTTCTCCTATCATATCATATATATCATATCACAAACAATGCTAATATTAACACCATTGAAATTACACCAGAAACTCTATATTTTGTGGATTAGGCCTATCGGGGACACCACTTGAAAAAAAACGCAACAAGTACTCTTCCTCTTGGGAGGTGTGGAAACGAGTACATTAAATTATATATATATATATATATATATATATATATATATATATATATATATATATATATATATATATATATATATATATATATATATATATAATATTATGATCAACGGTTGTAAATTTGTAATATATGTTAAAGTCAGCAACTTCATTGCAAATCCCTTTTTTGAATTAAAAGCACGCCTATGATATTTCTATTTCTTTCTCTTTTTTCACAAATTTGGAACGCTTGACGTTATAATGTTCATTCTATATAAAATAATATATTTCTATGACTTTAACACCATGTAAAACAGATTCCGTATATTTCTATGACTTTAACACCATGTAAAACAGATTCCGTACTATGATCTATTTTGATTCTGCGTTTCTTCATCACATAATAACCTTTGAATAGCGATATTTGATTGATTTATCAGTATTTCGGTATAGTTTTTTGATTTTATTCCAATCGAATATTCTGTGAGGTAATTTCTGCAAAACACAGGTTACATGCATGGGCAATTGTATCGGCTGCAGTAAAAAGACATACATTACAGTAGTCTAGGATTATTTTTCTTAATCTTACTCATGCTTCTGTCAGAATCTTTACATCATTTACACAATATTCATTTACACAATATCGCGTTTTAAATCAAATTTTGTATGCTAATTTTCATCATACCATTATAAACGCTTCACTTTCATCGACTTTCATAGTATCGGGACTATAATACATCTTTTCAGGTAAAGGCGCAAAGTAATTCTCATTTTCACAGTGTGGAAAATTTCCATTAAATCAAATGCTTTCAACACCTAAAAGGTTCATCGGAAACTAATTGAGACTATCAGGAAATTGCTAGTTTCATTAAAATTATTTTGGATTCCCATTATCTATCAAATCTAGGTTTGAATTTGTTTAGGTATAATATTTTACAACAAAAATTGATGGTCAAATGCTTGTCCATTATGTATAATAATTTTCCCTTTGGTATTTTTTTCTCTGGTTGAAAATAAATTCTATAAACATTTCAATTGGATTAGTTTTGAGTACATGTTCTCGTACACCACACTGTTCACATATCTTCTGACCCTTATCGATAAATTGATCACATATTTGTTGTGAAACAGAAATATTTGGTCCCTGAAACTATCCTACCTTGCACAATTATTTTACTGTTACTGGTTTTAGATGTGTTTCTAAATCATACAACAGACAAAGTAAACCTTGTAAACATTTCTTTGTTGGCTTACGTATGTTGCTTACACAAGTGTTATTGTGGTATATTTCTATTTCATATTTAACAAAGTATTTCACCACAGACATTATTAAGATTATTATTATGCATTATTAAGACAATATTCAGAACATTTTCTCACCTAACTACAAACATTTCCGCTATTAAGAGATCCGAAAGTACAATGTATTTCGTATCATGCTGGACTTCTGAAGTTTCGATTGCAATTATTACAATTAATATTTGCATTATATTTATGGCATGCCGAAGCCTGCTAACAGCAAGGACAAGTTCTACCACATCTATGTCTTTTTCCTCCTTTTATACGGTTGATGGCTAATTTCTCGAGAAAACCATAGCAAAAAACAGCGGTGAGACGTTACTACTGACCATTATTCTGACCATTATAAAACGTTTAAATTATATTTCGCGTGTTCATTTTGACCTTCAAACACGATGTTCTTCTCCTTATTATTATAACTAAGTTCATACAATTATTTTAAAATTTTAAATACAACTAGTTTTGGAATACTCGAACCTTCTGCAGGAATAACAATAATAGATAAGGTTAACAGCTCCTCCGTACATCTGCTTGCATTTTACCTGTATTTTACGGTAGTTTACATCTTTCATAGCGGCAGCTATTGATACAACGAATTGTCGAGGAAGACAGAGATAATCTTTATTGCTTATTGATGCAATCCTTTTTTTACATGGCACATTTTTCATCGTACGAGTATTTTATATTTATTTTGTTTTCCCGATCCTATCGGTAGAGGTACTCTGCCGTACTAAAAATATTCACCTTATCTACATTTTTGGCCAAATTGAGATAATGGTTCCAATTTATAGATATTTATATCCTTTATCATGCAAATGAATAAAAATAGATAAAACTTGCCTAGAAAATTTGTAATTAACAAAAATAAATTTCATTCTAACAGAAAAATGAAGCTTAGTTTAATGAAAAACAACTTCACTACAGCATTTTAATCATAAACGCCTTATCTACTTTGTAGATGAGGTGTTTTTGTTTCAAACATATCATTTAAGTTCCAATTGCTTAATATGTCATATTTCAAGTTGCATTTAAGGCAAATTGATTGTTTCGTAAAATTGACTTAAGTGATATTTCCAATTAGTTCCGATTTAAAAAAATAACTTATCTAATGATAAAAAGAACTTATCTGACTAAAATAATATATTGGTCTAAAAAAAATACCTTATGTGGTAGATAAGGTGTGAAGGCCTCTTATGTAAAAATTAATTTTCATATTTTCTGACATCATTGACTTATTGGTTAATAAGTTATTTTTGATTAATATCAATGAATAATTTTTATCTCTTGTGTTAAACATAGTGGTTTTGTTTATTTTAACAAAAAAAATGTTGTGTGTTAAAAATGTTATAACAAAAAAAGTTAAGTTGTTGTGGCTGCTATCGCACACTTAGACCAATTTTGATCTGTTGTGATAACACTCTATACGGCTATAGGTCCGAGTCTTTTCGTAGAACCATCTGCGCATTGCATAGCTCCATGTCAGGCCTATAAGTACTGACATGGAAGATGGGTCGGCCCAAGGGTTCTAAACACGACAGAGGATCCAGATATGTTCATTTTACACCACCGATCGCACCGCCCAAACGATCGAAGGTGAAAAACCCATTTTGCATCCTGCCTCGAATCGGATTCGAACCCGATACCTCCCGCTCCAACTTCCGCAGCTTTAACCACTGCACCACTGTGTTGTGCGTCTGTTTTTCGAAATAGACCTTAAGTAGTGTCAGTGAGAAACGAGTAATTTTTATTTTTTTATATGGACTTTTTCGTTTACCCACACACTCTTAGGTTGATATTTTCGTTTGATTACGCTCGTGCAAAAGAATAAGCAGGCTTGTGTAAACATACACACTATTGTCAGTTTTGTTTGTAACGTAGAATTTAGAATATTGCTGAATTAGTGGTTTGTAAAGGCTGATTTCCATTATGAAAAATTTTTGTCAGTATTTTGTATGAAAAAACCAAAGCAAGAAAAAAATTAAAAATGCCATTAAGCCTGTTTTTCATTATGAAAAAAATTAAAAATGCCATTAGAGTGACTGAGATCGTTTTTTCCTTTTTCATTTTTTTATAGTGGATATATTTTGACAGATGCGTGTAGGCCAGCATTGCCATATTTTTTTTATTGAAAACTGAACAAAAAACTGATTTTAATGTAAAATATCTGAATACACTGAGATCGAAAACAAAAATCTGATAAACAAATAAACCAAAAAAATATTTTATTACTTAAATTTTATTTTGTAGTCAGAATTTTGCTAAACAGCTGGTTTTCGGAATTGCTAAACACATTATTTAGGAATAAAATAAAATGACAATTATTAATACCAAAAACTGTCCAAAAACTGAATTTTCGTAGAAAAACTGAAAATCTTTTGTCTTATTAAAAAACTGAGATTTTCAGATAAATCTGACAATCGGGCAACACTGAGCATAACCAATAAATTTCATTTTTTTTTGTTTTTTAAAAATAAGACAAAATACACTTTTAATTTACAACTATAAATTTAAAAAAAATAAACTTAACATAATTATTCATTATTTCAATTATTTTCACAATGAATTAAGCTGAATGGCACAAAACGAAATATTAAAATTATGAATTGATCATAAAAAATCATCCATCTTTATTTTTCCTATAAAATATTTCTCCAGTGGCCCTATTCTGGTTTTCCCAGGGAATTGGGAATTGGGAATTTTTGACGTTTTTATAACAGTTGGGAATTATTTTTTCCAAAAGTGTATTCTGGCTATTGGGAAAAATATTTTGTTTGGAAAAAATAATTCCCATTTATAACAGTTTTGACGTTTATTTTTCCCTATTAAAATTGTTGGGAATTCATATTTCTTATGGTAAAATACTCATAATCATAATACTAGAGTATAAATTTAAATTTTTTTATTATTTCCTATAAGCAATAACACCTATTTTTTTAAATTTGGTCTTATCTGCCTTAAAATATAAAAAAATTAGCTCATTCATAAATACTCGTAGAAAATAATTCCGACCCTAAAAAATTGTTTGTTTTTCAAAAGCGAAAACACCTATTTTTTTTAAAAATTTGTTATTCATCCATCAATATTTAAATCATATTCAAATATAATAACATAGCGCACCATGAAAAAAACCATTAAAAAGGTACTCTAGTGGCGAACATTTAAAACTATTTGTTTCACAGAGGGGAAATAATTCCCAGCACGCCAGAATACACTTTTGGGAATTGGGGAATTATTATAGTTGGGAATTGGGAAAATTTTTTTCCCAATTCCCAATTCCCAGGGAAAACCAGAATAGGGCCACAGTACTGAATAAAAATACTTCACTTGATATATTTTGTCAGTACTGCTATAATTATTTTCTCAGTAACCATAAAAATTTACTCAGTACTGAATAAATTTTTTGTACTGGAAATATTTTTTATTTCACTCGCACTTTAAGAAAAATTATATTTTTTATCCCGCCTTGACTATTTTGTCAGTATTTTTTCATAATGGAAATCAGACTTAAACGAATTAAGCAACATAGTGAAATAATGAAATTAAAAACGTAGTGAAATGTCATTAAAAAATATAAAATTTATTTGAGTGTTTTATTTGAGAATTTTTATACACTTGAAGCATCTTTTTTACACACGAAAAGAAAAATGTCTCATTTTATAATCCCAACGATATATGTACAAACTAAAGTCAATCGTTTTAATAGAAGTGGGTGGAAACTAGATTTTAAAATAAAAACGGTACATGATAATGACAAAATAGGCATCACATTTTGTGGAAACAGTTTTAAAGTACATGGCCTGTGGCCCTATTCTGGTTTTCCCAGGGAATTGGGAATTGGGAATTTTTGACGTTTTGTATAACAGTTGGGAATTATTTTTTCCAAAAGTGTATTCTGGCTATTGGCAAAAATATTTCGTTTGGAAAAATAATTCCCAATTATAACAGTTTTGACGTTTATTTTTCCCTATTAAAATTGTTGGGAATTCATATTTCTTATGGTAAAATACTCATAATCATAATACTAGAGTATAAATTTAAATTTTTTTTATTATTTATTATAGGCAAAAACACTATAATAAATAATAATTTTTTTTAAAATTTGGTCTTATCTGCCCTAAAATATAAAAAAATTAGCTCATTCATAAATACTTATAATCATAATAAATAGTGAATGTAGAAAATAATTCCGACCCTAAAAAATTTTTAATTGTTTTTCAAAAGCGAAAACACCTATTATTTTTTTAAATTTGTTATTCATCCGTCAATATTTAAATCATATTCAAATATAATAACATAGCGCACCATGAAAAAAACCATGAAAAAGGTACTCTAGTGGCGAACATATAAAACTATGTGTTTACAGAGGGGAAATAATTCCCAGCACGCCAGAATACACTTTTGGGGATTGGGGAATAAAATATTGGGAATTATTATAGTTGGGAATTGGGAATTTTTTTTCCCCAATTCCCAATTCCCTGGGAAAACCAGAATAGGGCCACTGTGGCCCTATTCTGGTAATTCCACGAGAAAATGGGGAATAGGGAAAGATTTTATATGTAATTTCTGTTCAAATATATTTTTTCCGGCCTACTGACGAAAAAAGTTCTATGTAAATATTAATGAATTGGGAATAATTTTTCCATACCAAAATTGGAAGGATAAATTATTCCCAATTTAACACTAGCTTTTTACCTCAGTATGCCAGAAAAAAAAATATTTAAACTCTAATTACATATAAAATTATTCCCCAATACCGTATTCCCCGGGAATTACCAGAATAGGGCCACTGGTGTACATCACGGTACACTTAATAACACTTCAAAAATTCTTTTTGGTGGTTACCGATTATTTTCTCCATCAAACGAGTAATTCTTCTCAGAATAGTGTAATACAGTAATTCAGTCGAGGTCATAGATATAATCTTTTGTATTGGCTACGATAATGCGAAAAGTAATGTTGCAAGAACAGAAAATATATGTTGAGTTGGAAAATATTATAGTTCCCGTAATCAATTATCAAAATTTGAACTCGATCTATTATTTTATGATTATCTTTCTTTTTAACTGAGGCTGCCGCGCTGTTTGATGCTTATAAAAAAAATAAATAAAATTAATTTCAAACTTGTGAAAATATATAACTATAAGTAGAAATATAATAAAGAAAAAAGTTAGCTACACTTAGTTTAGGACTGATCATTCTATCGTCCTACAACGGGTTTATCCCGACAAACCGTGTGGGGCCTCATGGTTGCTGTCCTATTGGTCTAAAATAAAAAACGTACATACACACTCCGTTGATTTCGTTTCGATTATTTTTGGAGATCATAAGGCGTGGGAACACGTGGACTGGAATCCAAAATAGTTTATTTATAGCTATTTAGTTGAAATTCTTTAATTATAAGAAACATATGTATAAGATAAAAAAAATTGTGTTAATAACCTGTAAAAAAATAGGATTAGAGATATTTTTTCAGCACTCTACCAAACAACACCTATGAGTACTCAAAGGAATATTTGGATTGGGTGAGTTTTATTAGTTTTTTTTTTGTACAATATAATATTAAGTTTTTTTTCTTATAAATTAATAAATGGTTGATTAGTTAAAAATTATACTATTTATATACATATATTTTAAGATTTATCTTGAATGTTTTTTTATTAATCATTTAATTTAATAAATAATGAAACGAAATTAAATCTAATTAATTGGTGATGAAGTTTTTAGGGGTAATTGGGGTACATGTATTTTCGTATATACACGTGAGAAATCTGTTCGGTCTAATAAATAACGGTGGCACAGAATACCCCAGCCAACTTTATTCTACCCAAAATGCATGTGAGTGTCGCCGGAGACCTGTAACATTGTGTCAAAATAACAGTATTGCATTTGGTTATGTACATTTTTTTTATTAATGAGATGCTGATGATATTCTCATTCGGTTTTGTACTATGCATTTTTACTCAATAATACTTAGGTGTGCGTTTGTTTGTATTTTCTATACTGTATTCGCAATCGAGTACAAATAGAAGAATCTTCACCAATACCGCTAAAATTTCATATTCCTCTACAGCATAGGTTTGTATAAAGTTTGGCTTGTGTAAACACACACACACACACACACACACACTTTTGTCGGTTTTGTATGTATGTATAAAGTTTGGCTTGTTTAAACACACACTATTGTCGGTTTTGTACAAACCACTTAACATATACATACATATTATATGTATATACCTTTTCTACTCTTTTAATTGTATAGCTACGATAAGAGCCATTCAGCAAAAATATAAATCTATGGTTTATTTGGTACACACACCTAAACTTAACAAACAATTTATTATTTGGGCCGAGACGAACGATTCATCAAAAAACCGGAAGATACACTTATGAGGTTATAAATTGTCAGCCAAGAATTAAAATATATGATATTGAGTATTATTTTGCTTCAATGTATACTTTAAGCTGAGTTACAAACTAATAATTTAATTATATATCTAGCTGAGTAACAAACCACAAATTAACCATAATATCACTGACAAAATTTTAGTTCTGATCTTTGATACAATGGGGAGTTTTAATAGGGAACTACATATATATATATTGTCAGCAGAATGTCTAGCCAAAGTATCCCTTTATCTCCTGGGGATGAAAGCTGGATTCAAAGAAATATTCAACTTCATTCAAATATTCATTTATTCAGGCAATACTTCGCCGGATGTAGCTTAATGGTTAAGAGAGTTTCTCATCACGCCGCGGTTTCGAGTTCGATTCTTGCCGTTGACCAAAAATTAACATGCAACCGGATGACATAAAAACGCGATTGTGTGTAAAAACATTCGTTTGGCTGACCACCTACAATACGACCTGTAACTCTATACCTGAGCTAAAATAGGAAATTCAAAATCTAAACAGGAATAAGTTATGACCTCCAAGACAGTGAAAGGACAAAATTATTATTATTATGATATTTTATAGGACAAAATTATTATTATTATGATAAAAATTCCATTAGGCCCATATTCATTCTCCCAACCATATTGACTATCAGTTTGTTGTCAGACCACCACACGATATAAGACCAAGTCCATAGATATTATAGAACTTACACTAGAAACTATAATAAAAAATTTCAAGCGTTTTCCTGGATGAATTACAAGAATTAGTTCGAGTTTGGCATAAATGATTGGATCCCTAAATAAATTGCCGCAGAAATACCACAAGCTAACGCATCGAGTCATATCCTTCATTTCCTATATGCTCGGGACATTATGTTGATGATACTGCGATTTCGGAAGTAGACAACAATGTAGAAGACCATTTATTG
Organism: Tipula lateralis; assembly: GCA_963932295.1. Classification (NCBI taxonomy): domain Eukaryota; kingdom Metazoa; phylum Arthropoda; class Insecta; order Diptera; family Tipulidae; genus Tipula; species Tipula lateralis. Next base: position 133,031,323 of record OZ010738.1, read on the forward strand.
ATGATTGATTGGCTGATAGGTAGACACTTCTGAACTATCCATACACAATAAATTGGTTTTATACTGTCAAATATTGAAATCTGCATGAACTTACGGTATAACGTTTTTGGTTATGTATTTCGGAAATAACAACAATAACAAAATTAAATTGTTTTTGGAGGTGAAACGTATGAAAAAATTTAAAATAACTTGAAAAAAAACTAGTCCATCTCACTAAGAGAATGATATTGTGAATTCTTTTGATTATTTGATATGAACTGCGATTCTGAGATTCACTATATCTAAGATATCCTAACTCACAGAGTTTTTTTTCGGGAACATGAGATATTTATATTAAAAGTTAGCCTACGATGTGCTCTATCAAATAAAACTAGTTTGATTCCAATATAAAGAACTAAAATTTTAATGTAATCTTTAGTTAAACTTAGCTTCATTGTGAAGGCTATGCATACCACATGCATTGCAGCACTCAAGATGGTGGTGAGTGTACTGCCGCTTGACCTTTAGATCAAAAGTTGTGTAATACTTATTGCTCGTCTGCCAGATAGAAACAACTATATATAAGATGTGCAGTTACATAACTGTCAACATGTTGTACCTATAATATCTATAATATAAAAAAACAATTGAAGATTCATCGTTAGTGAACAAACCAATTATATTTATCACTTTACTATTTAACATTTAGATAGAATTAAGCTTTAATTTGTGCGAATATTTTTTAAAAATAAAACCAATTACCAACATTATTATTTAGTCAAACAATTACTGTATAAAACCAATATGTTGATAGTTCGTTGTTTGGTAATTTTTTATACTAAATATGGCATAGACATAAAAAAATCGATGCCAATCTTATCAATTATTAATTAAAAAATCTTTAAATATATTTAATTGCCATTAAATGAGCTAATTTAATTTACATCATTTGTAAATGACTTATCAGTAGGTTATTTTTAAGGAAATTCAGTTTTAATTTATAATCACAATCAAACAACTCACGAGCAAACGAAAATCACTTCAATTATTCAGATAAGATAAAATTGTGAAAGATATACCTACTTGTACATTATAAGAAATAAATAATTACTTTTAAATAACACTCAATCAATGTTTAATCAGTTAATTGGTTAGTTTATTGTAATTTTGACCATATAAGTATTAATTAAAGTAAAATAATGAAGCAATTTTATTTGTTAATAATTTTAATTGTTAATTTATTTGGTTTTATTAAAACAGACGAAATTACTTGTCCAGAACGTAAGTGAATTTGTTATAAATGTAAAGAAAGAAAATAAAATAAAATAAATCTAATTTTAAAAAAACAGTTGGCAAATATGTAGTCTGCTACTATGGAAGTTGGGCTCAGTATCGACCAGTTGGTGGTCGTGTAATAATGGAAGCTTTAGATCCCACACTATGTACCCATCTTGTTTATTCGTTTGCTGGCTTAAATTTAGAAGGTGAAATTGATGCATTAGACGAAAGTGATTTTCCCAGTGCAAATAGTATCGGCGGTTATCAACGATTCAATAAATTAAAGGAATTGAATCCGTGCTTAAAAACGTTATTAGCAATTGGAGGTTGGAGTGAAGGATCCGAAAAATATTCAATAATGGCATGGAACGATGAACGGCGAGAAGAATTTGCTGATAGAGTTGAACGATTTCTAGTGCAATTTGGTTTTGATGGATTAGATTTTGATTGGGAGTATCCGACTCAAAGAGGTGGTATTCCAGAAGATCGTGAAAATTTTACTCTATTGATTAAATTGTTGAGAGAAAGAATGGAACTTCGCAATCGTTTGATTACTGTTGCAGTTGGAGCAGGAAGCTATTTATTTGACTTGGCCTACGATCCAGCAAGATTATGCGAACATGCTAATTTATTGTTCATAATGGGGTATGATCTCCACTATCCAGATATTACTAGCACACAAGCTCCAATTCGACGAGAACCTAGTGAATCGGAAGCAAGAGATACATTAGTAATTTAACAGTTACATAATACTATATTTTCATTTATTATAGTAATCTATTAAACTTTAGGAAGCAACAGTTAATTATTTCATCTCTAACGGATGCCCAGCAGAAAAAATTATTTTTGGTTTACCTTCATACGGTAGAACATATACCTTAGAAAATCCATCCAAAAATGGGCTAGGTGCACCAGTATCTGGAGGAGGTAATCCTGGACCATATACACAAGAATCCGGGTTTATGGGCTATAACGAAGTAAACTACAAAAATTATATTCTTTAACGAGTTTTGCACGCCAACCACATTTTGTTTTGTTTTTTAGATTTGTCAAGATATACATTCTAATACTTGGACTGTTTCGTATTTGCCAAATAATATGGCTAAAGTAGCTGTTAAGGGTGATCAATGGATTGGTTATGATGACCCAGAAACAATTACAACGAAAACTCAATATGTTATGGATCAAAAACTAGGTGGTGTTATGTTTTGGTCAGTTGATACTGATGATTTCTACGGAATATGTCACAACGTAGCATATCCTTTACTGGATGCTGCAAATAAGGTTTTTGGGAATAATATGAAATCTACATAATTTCAGTTTTTATGGTTTTGTCACAGTTCAATTTAAATTTGAAAATTTACAATCGGCAATTTTAATAAGATATTACATAATATATATTGTACTTTAGAATAAGAAATTACTTTAAAATTGTTTCGGAATCCATAGATATGTATATCATATTTCTGGAATATGTGCACAGTGCAACCACATATGCATTAAGCTTAGCATATATCAAAATTATGTCTACGTCTTAACAAAAAAAAATTTATAAGGAATAAGGAGTAACACCAACAAATAACCGCGATAACAGCTTGAAAGTCATAATCTATTACTATACTTATTTATATTAATTACGTTAGTAAGAAAGATTCAATCATCGTAGAGAATTGCTAGTCATTAATATATGTTAGTTGTGATTATGTTATGGTAATGCTATATTTCATCATAGGTGTCTTTGGTATTTTTTTTCCGTTACTCAGGCTTAATTGACCCATTATGACATCCCTTCCCAGGCGCACACTCGCAGTCTCAAAATCTATTTGTGCTTCTAATGAAATCCAAGATATCTGGTATCATCACATCAAGGTCGTCAGGTGTTCCTTAAATAAGAATCGTGATCCATAACAGTGCAATCTATCGAAATAGTATAAAGAACAAGAACACAAGAAGTTCCCAGCAGTTTCTTCTTCTTCTCTCCCACACTGTTCCTAATTTTTATTCGGAACATGTGATTATTCAGGAAACAATGATTTCGTGAGAATGGCCAGCATGATTTTCAAAGTGTGACTAGATATCATAAGTACTAGGATAATTGCTGATTTACTGAGCCAAAGAAGATTTTGAATAGTTTCTCTTCTGGTGCAAACTATCTAAGTGATAGTCGTTATTGAGAGAGAATGACGTTACTCATAGGACGGGCTCAAGTCGCTTAAAAGTGGAAGCTGCACCCAAACGGACTAATTTATCAGCTAATACGTTTCATACATATGAAGTTTTACTTTTCAAGCGTAATGCCATTACACCTGTTTAACTGCAATTTAACTAAATGTTACATACTTTATTGCAATTTTTCTTCTTAATCTTTTTGCCAAATAATCTTCCGATCTAATCCGATCCCTAGATACTTAACTTCTTAAAAGAACGGGATCGTATGAGCTGCAAGTTTTGGAATACTAAAGTTTTAGTCTAGGGAAAACAACCATTTCAGTTATCATTTGGTTGAATGATATACCCTCGATTCGTTTAATACAAAACTCCAAACTTACGAAAGATCTAGACAGCCTATACATCACTGTAGAGATGTTGCAGAACTCTGCGTGTTCTTTAGATTAATAAATGGTAAATGTTCTGCAGAATTAAAAGAGAAAATACCACCATTTGTTACGCCAGGACGGGTAACATGAGGAACGGTTTATGCGCATAGGTTTACGGTGAAGCTGTCGAAACCTCGAACTGAAGATGCAAAGCGCGAATTTATTTATCGAACATCTAAGAAGTGGAATTCGTTGGCTGGTTTTCAGTTTCCGTTGAAATATAAAATGCACAAGTTTAAGGCAGCTATCAACCTTTACTTGAAGGATCGCGCGTTGGGTGCAGGAGCTCTGACAGTTACAAGGAGCTAGGACAGTCTAAAAGTCCGCCATGCACCCAAATAAAACTAAACATAAAAAAATGTGACTACGGGTGAGTTAACCACAAGACATCACAGGAGCTGGGACCAAACTACACCTTGAAGTCATTCTGTTCGGGAGGTCATCGTAGAAGTGTCACAATCGAAGTCTGCAGTAATTCGAACGCCAAAAATAGCTATCAACTGAATGAATCTAACGAAAAGTATGGTTGAAAAACGTATATAAAAATATTCATTAAAAATTATTACATTTTTTTAAAGTTTATACATTATCTCTGTTAGGTTGGGTCAAAAGCTACTTAAACTTAAATATGTTATTATAGATATTTGATTTGCAACGTTTTGTTTAATTAAATCAACAGACAACCACTCATTTATTTTGTTAAATTATTCACTAAAGCAAATTAATCGATAATGTCATTTGTGCTTTATTATCTATCTTTAGAAAGATAATAAGGCACAAATGGCAAAAGCGATTAATTTACTTGAATGATAATATTTATCGTTCAAGTAAATTTATATCAAATTTAATAAATACAACCGCATTTTAATAACCACACTGTTCAGATAATAATATTATAGAACCATTATCATATCAATAATTAATTTGTATTTTTGTTTGTTCATACATTTAGTTTTACATATTTAAAGGTAATTTCATAATAATAATTTTATTGTTGTTAGTACAAGTGTAACTCTTGATAAGACAAGATGGCATCAACAGGAACATATGGTGTTGTAACCTATATACCAGAATCAGCTGTATCTGAAATATTGACATGGCCAATGTTATTTGAAGCATTAGAACAGGCTTTTCTGTGTGTTGTAAAAAGTGATACATTAAATTTACCTGTTTCGGTGCAACCTGCAAGAAGTTTGACACGACTACCTGATAATTCAGGTAAATACTACACATTTTGATCGACCAACTTTATATATAAGTAATACGATAATAATTTACTATTTAAAGGAATGTTATTTACAATGCCCGGATTTATTGGAAATTTTAATTCTTTTTCCCAAAAAAACACTCGAATTAGTACTTTAGCATGTAAATTAGTCACATCATTTAGTAGCAATGCATATTTACCACAACCACTTCCAACTATTCTTGGAACAATATTTTTATTTGATATAACTACTGGTCGTATAAAGTCGATTATCGAAGCAACAACAATTACTGAACGTCGTACCGCGGCAGCATCAATAGTGGCAACAAAATATTTATATTTCGATCGGCAAATAAATCAAAGTAATAAAACACTTTCTATCATAGGTTGTGGTGTCCAAGGCCGTATTCATGCTATTGGAATGCTGGCTAATTTTCATTTTAGTGAAGTTAAACTATGGAATCGTACAAAAGAACGGGCCAACGAGCTAGATTCTCTACTAAAATCCAACATTAGTATGTATTCTAAAAATTTGAATGTACAAATATCAGTCGTTGATACGGTCGAAGAAAGTGTAAGAAATGCGGACGTTATTGTTACATCAACAAATACTTCTACACCGCTTGTGGAAAAACATATGATAAATAGTGATTGCCATATAAATGGTAATGATAATGGATTATTATTAAAAAATCTTATTATAATCACAACGAATTTCAATTATAGCTATTGGTGCCGGCCAACATCACTACAATGAATTAAGTACGGAACTATATAAACATTGTTCAACTTACATAGATTACTGGGCTGGTGCTAATACAGAGCTCAAAGGTTTGGAAACAAATTTTATTGGACAAGTTGGCGAAGTTATTGCAAATATATTACCAACACCGTCTTCTGGAGTGACGGTATTTCAATCTCTTGGAATGGCCGTAGAGGATTGTACAACGGCACAATTTATTTATGATGAATATTTAAAAAGAAATATAATTTAAATTTATTTATTTCAACGTATTCATTATTTTTTATTATGAGTATCCTATTAAATAAACTAGTATTTTTTTTCTATGGCTTAGAGGCCTTAAACGGCCCTTACCGCGTCTCAACTGAGACCTTACGAACCAATTTTAACGATTGGTGCACATTGTAGGTGGTCAACCCAACGAATGTTTTTACACACAAACGCATTTTATGTCATCCGGTGGCATGTTAATTTTCATTTTTTATGTCATCCGGTGGCATGGTCAGCGGCGAGAATCGAACTTTTTACCATTAAGAGTTTCTATAGGTTCAACACCATAAGAGTTTCTAAAAATAACAAGCGGTCAAGAAAGATTGGAGGCGCAGATGCGAGTCGATCAGGAAAGATTGTTGGCTGAACAGGAAAGCATTAGAGCTGAACAACGGCAAGATCGAGAACTCGTTCTGGAAAGACTAAAACAACAAGAGGAAACTGTCAACGAGAAGTTTTGAGAAATTGCTACGACATTTAACACAAAAGTCGACACCTTCAAAATCGAGATAGATCAACAACTTGAAACGGCAGACCAACGAATAATGAAGATCGAACAAGAGCTAAAGGATCTGAAAACCAACGGCAGCGCTCAAATTGCTCGATCAACCAGGTCAATAAAATTGAATCCACCAACGTTCGACGGAACTACACCATTCAACATCTTCAAACTCCAGTTTGAAATGGCGGCTACCACGAATGGTTGGTGTGAAAATGATCGAGTGGTAGCATTAATTGTGGCGTTAAAAGGCAGTGCTGCGGAACTCCTACAAATAGTGCCGGAATACGAACGAGCCAATTACGGCAAAATCATGTTGGCTCTGGAGCGCAAATACATCGTATGGAGTTGAAGGGACGATGTCAGCGGGTTGGAGAGACGCTGCAGGAGTATGCGGCTGATATAGAGCGGTTAGTGCACCTCGCCCACTACAACATGGCAGGAGAATAGACAGAGCGGATCAAGATCGATGCTTTCACAGATGGTATACGGGTTCCGGATACGAAACGTGCAGTCGTATTGTCTCCAAAAGCAACGTTTGCAGAAACCATCGCGTGTGCATTAACCAACGAGACTGCAAACAACATCATCAAACCAGCAGTCAAGGTACGTCGTGTGGAAGTGGAATCAGCAATCAGTCACAAACAGGGCAATAACATCAAACCAACAGATAACTGGCGGACAATGAGATTCCGGGATGGAACTAGTAAAATCAGATGTTGGGTTTGTGACAAAATAGGACACATCTCAAGGGAATGCTGGGAGATAAGGCGCAAACGGTCGAGAACACCATCGCCGATGTACCGAAGGCCACCGGAGGAACGAAAAATACCAGCCGAGGAGGAACGCCAAACAACAACAAAGGCGTTAAACGAGTAAGAGTCAGCTTTGAGGAGCAAAAGCTGACTCCCACAACCAAATGCTCCATAACCTTCATCCCCATTTCCAGATTGGCAAAAAGTGGTGATAGCTTGATGGTGAAAAGCGTAGTAGAGGGTTATCCTATATTGTGCGGTCAGATTTTATCACGGATGGAGTTTGACCAATGGAAGGGTTCAAGTTACAAACGGCGACAGGCGACAACGCAGCTATTAAAGGAAAGAAGGAGATGACAATACGAATCGGGAACAACAGTTTTCGACATGAAGTTCTGGTTGCGGATATTGTGGATGAGGTCATCCTGGGAATGGACTTCATGAAGCGAAACGGATTCGTATTGGATGTCGGACGGGAAACATTGAGCTACGGTAACGTCGAACTGCCTTTGCAACTAAACAACGGAAAGGAGCCAGTCGTAAGGAGGATAACATTGGATCATCGGACGAAGCTACCACCACACTCGGAAACGATTGTCTGGGGGAAATTGGATGGAGGTCCTGGAACACAAGGGTTGTGGGTTGTGGAATTCAACAATGACGAGATACAAACCAAAGAAATTATCATTGGAAAAGCTTTGGTTAAACCGGATTGTGACTTTAGAGTTCCGATACGGGCTCTTAATTTATCGAATGTGACAAAAACAATCAAAAAGGGAACTATCATCGGTCGAGGTGAGGAAGTATCCACCATTATAAAATGCGAGGAGGCGAATCCGTGTGTAAAAGCCAAGGACCAACGACAACGGAAAATAAGGAAGGAACTAATACAGAAATGGACGGAACAATTAACGCCGCAAGAAAAACAAGCAGCAAAGGAGTTGCTTCAAAAATATATGTCCATTTTCTGTGGTGCACCGGAAGATAATGGCAGAACAAATATGGTTAAACACCGGATCGACACAGGAACATCAACACCTATTCGACAAGCGCCAAGAAGATTGCCATTGGCTAAACAAGCAGAAGTGGATAAGATGGTAACTGATATGCAAACATCGGGAGTAATTGAGCAGTCAACGAGTCTATGAAGTTCACCCGTAGTATTGGTGGAAAAGAAGGATGGAAGCATGAGATTCTGCGTTGATTATCGGAAGCTCAACACAGTTACCAAGAAGGATAGTTACCCATTACCAAGGATCGCCGACACACTGGATACATTGGCAGGAGCACGGATGTTTTCAACATTGGATTTGAAGAGCGGTTATTGGCAAGTGGAGGTCGCAGACGAAGATAAGGAAAAGATAGCGTTCAGTGTGGGCAATGGATTATGGCAATTCAATGTCATGCCATTTGTAATGGAACGCGTACTTAAAGGACTCCACTGGAAAACATGCCTGGTTTATTTGGACGACATCATCGTTATGGGAAAGGACTTCAACGAGCATCTACGAAATCTAGAGGAAGTATTCGAAAGAATCCAATCAGCTGGATTGAAGTTAAGTTCGAAGAAATGTGTATTGTTCCGGGATGAAGTCAAATATTTGAGACACAAAATAACAACAAGCGGCATTCATACAGATGAAGACAAGATCTCCGCCGTAAAGGATTGGCCAAGACCGCAGAATTTACATGAACTAAGGAGTTTCATCGGACTATGCACATATTATCGACGATTTGTGTCAGGATTGGCCAACATCGCAAAGAGTTTACACGAGCTAACACCGTTCCAATGGAGTGATAAACACGACGAAGCGTTCAATAAACTGAAGCAGCGATTATGTACAGCACCATTGCTTTCGTATCCGGTTCCGAATAAACGTTTTATTTTGGATACGGATGCAAGCAATTATGGCTTGGGAGGAGTGTTGTCACAGGAAATCGAGGGACTGGAACGTGTCATCGCATATTATTCAAAGATCTTATCGAAGCCATCGAGAATTGTTAGCCATAGTGAAATGTGTAGAACATTTCCGCAAATACCTCTATGGCCAATCATTTCTGTTAAGAACGGATCATGGCACCTTGACATGGCTACTTTAATTTAAAAATCCCGAAAAACAAGTAGCACGGTGGATTGAGCGATTGTGGCGTTTTGTCTACGAAATCCAACATCGAAAAGGAAGCGCTCATGGAAATGCGGATGCGTTATCAAGACGACCATGTAGAGTGGATTGTAAACATTGCGGACGGGTAGAAAACAAGGAAAACATCGTCGACATCAGACTAATGAATGTGCTGCCGGCTAATGAATGGACCAACGATGTTATCTCCAAAGAGCAACGGGAGGATCCAGATTTGACGGTGATTATCAAATTCATGGAGGAGGAACGTCGTCCCACGTGGAGTGACATTGCGGATAAAGGCCCAACTATCAAGGCTTATTGGGCCCAATGGGATAGTTTAATCATGGAAGACGGCTGCTTAAGGCGAACATGGGAGAGCTCCGATGGCAAGACAAAGCAATCGTTGGTGGTGGTACCGAGGATCAGGATGGCAGAAATACTGGAGGAATACCACACAAGCGGAGGCCACCTAGGGATTTACAAAACGTTAGCCAAGGTACGTGAAAGGTTCTACTGGGCAGGATGTAGACAGGCAGTGGCTGAATGGTGTCAAAAGTGTGATCAATGTATGGCAGTGGAAGGACCGGCAAAGAAGCGCCGTGGAGCGATGCAACAATATAATGTTGGAGCTCCATTTGAGAGGATTGCCATAGATGTTGTAGGACCATTTCCAACCAGCGATAGTGGCAATAAATATGTATTGGTAGTAATGGACTACTTCAGTAAGTGGCCAGAGGTACCCGATTCCAAATCAGGAAACAACCACAATCGCCAATGCAGTGGTATACAATTGGATAAGCCGTTATGGGGTACCAATATGGAACTGCATTCCGACCAAGGCCGGAACTTTGAATCGGTTGTCTTCCAGGAGATGTTCCAACTACTGGGAATCAATAAAACGCGGACAAAACCTTTCCACCCACAGTCTGATGGCATGGTGGAGCGTTTCAATGCCACATTGGAAGAGTTCATAGCCAAAACAGTGGATAAAAACCAGCGGAATTGGAATCAAGGTATTCCCTTGTTCTTAATGGTCTATCGATCTGTGATACATAACACAACAGGAGTAACACCAGCGAAAATACTTTTCGGCAACAATTTTAAGACTGCCAGGCGATCTCAAATTCGGACCGATTCCATCAGCAGCAAAATGTGGACAAGCATATGTGGACAACTTGAAGAGGAGATCAAAACATCCACGGAGTTGTCTGAGAGAAAATCAAATTGTCAAGTAATAAAACAAAGGCTCGGTATGATGTACGAGCGAACAACAAAGGATTTGACGAGGGTCAATTGGTATGGCTTCACAACCCACAACGTAAGAAAGGGTTATTGCAAAAATTACAACCTGGATCATAACAAGAATAAATGATGTGATCTATAGGATCCAAAGAGGAGTACGAGGAAAACCGAAGGTTGTACACCTGGAGCGACTGGCGTTCTACAGAGGTAGAGGTCTGGATTCTGTTCGGAACGAACAGGTTTGGGCGGAGGGTAGTGTCACGAATCACAGATGTCACCAGTGATAACTAAAAAGAGTGATAAATTATAGCAGTATGAGTTACCCTATAACCAAATGTTTACAGATACGAACAGAATAAAAACAAATAATGAAATAGGCGAAGCAAACAAAATACGACGAAGAGAACATTCGCTAAGTGTAGAGAAGCAAAATAATGGAAGGTTCTACAAGTATTTGCGTCGTATAAATAGGTGTAGGTATTTGAGTTACGAAACAGTTCAATTTTGAATTACGAAGTGTTAATATCGGGAAGTGATAAAAAGTGAAGTGTTAAAATAATAGTAGTGATAAATATTGTGTAAAATAATAGTGAAAATAAATATTAGTGAATTATTTGTGAAATATTTGTGTAATTTTGGTGGGAAATAAATTTATTGTAAAAATTAATCCTTGCGAGTTTATATTCACAATCCAGTGATCGAACCGGATAAAATTATTTGAACAACCACTCGGCGAAATCGTAACAATATTTTAAAAGACTATACTATGAATTTGTGTTTGTGTAGCATAATAATTTGTATTTTATTTTCACCAATATATCGACAAAAAGGACAATTTTTTTCGTATTCTTTTATCAAAGAATGATGTGTTGTGTGATGTGAAAAAAGTGATCTTTTCTCTCATTTTGGAAAGAATATCACATAAGTTAAAACAGTGACGCAAGTACCCAAAAATGGAAAATATTTATCCAAATAGTGCTTTTCTGTGCGTAAATAATGTAAAATAAAACAGACAAATAAATTTCTAATCTTTTATTTTCAAATATTAAATACTATCTCACTGCTGTTGTTCTGATCCTTCAGTCATAAAATATTCTACTAGAACATTTCATATTTCCTTCGCGGCTGAAGATTTAATTCGTCTTCAATGACGTAATGTAAACACAAACGGTTGACTATGCGATTTTATCAATTTAATATTTATTTTAATTAATAAATCGCCAAATACACTTTTCGAAATAAACGAAACTCAAAACACAATTAGATCGCGCTTTAAAGATATGTCGAAAATATAGTGTTACGATTTCGCCGAGTGGTTATTCTAATTATTTTATCCGGTTCGATCACTGGATTGTGAATATTAAACTCGCAAAGATTAAATTTCAATTAAATTTATTTCTCACAAAAATTACACAAATATTTCACAAATAATTCACTAATATTTATTTTCACTATTATTTTCCACAATTATTTATCACTACTATTATTTTAACACTTCACTTTTTATCACTTCCCGATATTAACACTTCGAAATTCAAAATTTAACTGTTTCGTAACTCAAATGTCTACACGTATTTATACGACACAAATACTTGTAGAACATTCCATTATTTTGCTTCTCTACACTTCGCGAATGTTTTTCCGTCGTATTTTGTTCGCTCCGCCTATTTCATTATTTGTTTTTATTCTGTTCGTATGTGTAAACATTTGGTTACAGGGTAATCCTACTGCTATAATTTTCTTCTTAATTATCACAGGTGACATCTGTGATTCGTGACACTACCCTCCGCCCAAACCTGTTCGTCCCGAACAGGATCCAAACCTCTTCCTCTGTAGAACGCCAGTCGTTCCAAGTGTACAACCTTGGGTTTTCCTCGTACTCCTCTTTGGATCCTATAGATCACGTCGTTAGTTCTGACCTTGTACGGTCGCTCCCATCTAGGTTCTATCTTCTTTGATAATCCGTTACTTCGTCGTGTTCCAGGATCTCCATCCAATTTCCCACAAACAACCGTTTCCGAGTGTGGTGGTCGCTTCGTCCGATGATCCAGTTTTATCCTCCTTACGATTGGCTCCTCCCCGTTGTTCAGTTGCAAAGGCAGTTCGACATTACCGTAGCCCAATGTTCCCCGTCCAAAATCCAATACGAATCCATTTCGCTTCATGAAGTCCATACCCAGGATGACCTCATCCACAATATCCGCAACCAGAACTTCATGTCGAAAACTGTTGTTCCCGATTCGTATTGTCACCTCCTTCTTTCCTTTAATAGCTGCACTGTCGCCTGTCGCCGTTTGTAACTTGAACCCTTCCATAGGCTCAACTCCATCCGTGATAAAATCCGGCCGCACAATCGTTCTCGTTGCTCCGGTGTCCAATGTTATCAAACTGGATCGTCCCTCTACTACGCCTCGCACCATCAAGCTATCACCACCTTTTGCCAATCTGGAAATGGGGATGAAGGTTATGGAGCATTTGGTTGTGGGAGTCAGCTTTTGCTCCTCAAAGCTGACGCGTTCGTTTAAACGCCTTCGTTGTTGTTTGGCGTTCCTCCTCGACTGGTATTTTTCGTTCCTCCGGTGGCCTTCGGTACATCGGCGATGGTGTTCTCGCCCGTTTGCGTCTCTTCTCCCAGCATTCCCTTGAGATGTATCCTATTTTGTCACAAACCCAACATCTGATTTTACTAGTTCCATCCCGGAATCTCATTGTCCGCCAGTTATCTGTTGGTTTGATGTTATTGCCCTGTTTGTGACTGATTGCTGGTTCCACTTCCAAACGACGTACCTTGACTGCTGGTTTGATGATGTTGTTTGCAGTCTCGTTGATTAGTGCACACGCGATGGTTTCCGCGAACGTTGCTTTTGGAGACAATACAACTGCACGTCTCGTATCGGGATCCCGTATACCATCGGTGAAAGTTTCGATCTTGATCCGCTCTGTGTATTTTCCTGCCATGTTGTAGTGGGCGAGGTGCAGTAACCGCTCTATATCAGCCGCATACTCCTGGAGCGTCTCTCCAACCCGCTGACATCGTCCCTTCAACTCCATACGATGTAGCTCCCGTCGATGGTCACCTCCGTATTTACGCTCCAGAGCCAACATGATTTTGCCGTAATCCTTTCGGTCGTATTCCGGCACGATTTGGAGTAGTTCCGCAGCACGTCCCTTTAGCGCCACAATTAATGCTGCTACCCGATCCTCTTCACACCAACCGTTCCTTGTGGCCGCCATTTCAAACTGGAGTTTGAAGATGTTGAATGGTGTGGTTCCGTCGAACGTTGGTGGCTTCAACTTTATTGAGCTGGTTGGTCGAGCAATTTGGGTACTGCCGTTTGTTTTAAGATCCATCAACTCCTTTTCAATCCTCATGAATCGTTGGTCGGCCACCTCAAGTTGTTGATCGATTTCCTTCTTTACCGTGTCTACTTTTGTATTTAATGATTTCGACATTTCTCGAAATTTCTCGTTGACATCGGCCATTAAATTTTGCTGAAACTTTTCCTGGTGATCCATTCGTTCGATCAATTTTTCCTGATCACCTCGCATTTGCTCCTTTAGGTCACTCTTCAATTGATCTTGGCCGGTAATCATATCGGTTTTAGCCCACCGATCATCTGCTCTTGCTTAGCTAGCATTTGTTGCATAACAGCCATTAGTTGCCCCATGTCGAAACTTCCAGATGTTGTTGGAGTAGTTTCTTTAACGACAATATTCTGGTCGTCCGCTATGGTCGTTGACTCTGTAGTTACTTCAACCGCTTGCACCTTGGTTGAATCCGGTACTCCAAAATTAAACTCATGTTGATCTGGGTCAACATTTTCATCCAACAAAGCTGTACGGAGTCTCAACTGCAACTCATTTCGATTGCCCGCAGTTGGTAGATTCCGTAGACCCAACTCCTTCTTCAAATCTGCCACTTTTAAGTCCAATAATTTCATCTTGGATATTCACAATCCCACCGCTGTCACCAATTGTTACGATTTCGCCGAGTGGTTATTCTAATTATTTTATCCGGTTCGATCACTGGATTGTGAATATTAAACTCGCAAAGATTAAATTTCAATTAAATTTATTTCTCACAAAAATTACACAAATATTTCACAAATAATTCACTAATATTTATTTTCACTATTATTTTCCACAATTATTTATCACTACTATTTTTTTTTTTTTTTTTTTTTTTTTTTTTTTTTTTATATTTTATTCTATGCTATCTTTTTTGGGGCTCAAGGCTCTCCCATCTCTTTCGCGGTTCGCTTATTTACGTCCTACTTTACGCCTTAACGGCCAAATCGAGGACGTACGGCTATAGGTCCGATTTTCGTAGGGCCATCTGCGCATTGCATAGCTCCATGCCAGCCTATAGTACTGACATGGAAGATGGGTCGGCCCATGAGTTCTGCACTCCAACAGGGGGTCATAGATGTGTTCATTCACACCACCGATTGTAATCGTATGGTGAAAAATCCCTTTACCATCCCGCCCCTATCGGGATTCGAACCTTGTACCTCCCGCTCCAACTGCCACAGCTTTAACCACTGAGCCACCTGGGCGGTATCACTACTATTATTTTAACACTTCACTTTTTATCACTTCCCGATATTAACACTTCGAAATTCAAAATTGAACTGTTTCGTAACTCAAATGTCTACACGTATTTATACGACACAAATACTTGTAGAACATTCCATTATTTTGCTTCTCTACACTTCGCGAATGTTCTTCCGTCGTATTTTGTTCGCTCCGCCTATTTCATTATTTGTTTTTATTCTGTTCGTATGTGTAAACATTTGGTTACAGGGTAATCCTACTGCTATAATTTTCTTCTTAATTATCACATGTGACATCTGTGATTCGTGACAATAGACTCATAAAGCATTACATATTGTCACGAATCACAGATGTCACCTGTGATAATTAAGAAGAAAATTATAGCAATAGGGATTACCCTGTAACCAAATGTTTACACATACGAACAGAATAAAAACAAATAATGAAATAGGCGGAGCGAACAAAATACGAGAAGAACATTCGCGAAGTGTAGAAAAGAAAAATAATGGAATGTTCTACAAATATTTACGTCGTATAAATAGGTGTAGACATTTGAGTTACGAAACAGTTCAATTTTGAATGTTAATATCGGGAAGTGATAAAAAGTGAAAGTAAAGTGTTAAAGTAATAGTAGTGATAATTATTGTGTGAAATAATAGTTAAAATAATTATTTGTGAATCATAAGTGTAATTTTGGTGGGAAATAAATTTAATTGAAATTTAATCTTTGCGAGTTTAATATTCACAATCCAGTGATCGAACCGGATAAATAATTTGAATAACCACTCGGCGAAATCGTAACAATACTAACACAGTCACAGAAACTAACAAAAAAACAAATTTCCCTTAGCAAATAATTGCAATGCATGCCAAGTGGAAACCATAGGTAAACCTTAATATTTCGTTAAATACGTTTGAATATGACGTATATTTCGTTTTGCTTCGTTATTTTTTCTTTCGTTCTTCATCTTAGGCCTTTTCGATTGACATGAATTAATAGAATTAGCTGAATAAACTAAATCAACTGAAGTGAATTGAGTGTTCGATTTGCACCTCTTCACTTAAGTGAAGAGCTGCGAATCTGAATTCAAGTTAATATTGAGCAATTGAGTTATCTGAATATGAATTTTGCTCGTGTAGTTAATTCAGTAATTTTACTAGTATTATTACTCGTTTACAATGAAAAGTATCCGTCGTTTATTTCTCATAAAGTTATTTAAAGTTATGTGGTTTTACTCACCTAAGTGTAGGTGATAAGTTTTCTAATGTTTCATAAAGCGATTGTTCGATTGTTATTTTTCATATATTAACAACTTAGCTTTATATAAATATGTACTTCATTTACAATTCATTTTGTTTCAGCTTGCTTAAAGAAATTTAGAAATGCCCATTAAACATGATTTCAACAATTTATCCGTGATTTTAGTCGAGTTATAGTGCATTTTTTCTCCAGATGTCACTTGAATTTTCTCATCTACAATAGTCATGTCAATTTTTCAATATCATAACACAGGATTTGGATAATAATAGTGAAGCAACGCATGCGAATTAGTGAAATATAAAATAAATAAAACTATATCACTTACAAATAAAAAATATTGTTTGATTATATTTAATCGAAATATATTTATATATATATACACAAAACAGAATTAATTGATGTCATCGTAGATGAATTAGTAATAGTAAATTACGTGAATTAAATTTCAAACAAAGAAAGTGAAAAAATCTCATTGTCAAATAATTTTCCTTGTGAAGTACAATTATTATATATAAAAATAACCTTGGTGAAGAAACAAATTGAACGTCATTTAATTTTTTCTTTCGATTCAGTTCTTTAAAATCATTTTTTTTTATTAAATAATAGAAACTAAAATTTTACTTATTTGACAATCACAAAAAAAAAACGAAAAAATTGTGAATGTATCGTACCGTAGTATCCCATACGATTATTTTTGTGAAAATGATATAACGCGAGAGAAATCAGAAAATCTTGTGAAAATTAATTAACAAAGAAACGGTTATAATAAATTAGTTAAAATAAAATTATAATTTTAAACAGTTAATTGTTTAATAAAAGATATTTAGAGAAAAGTGGTGATCAAAATGTTACGGGCCGCTTCGGATGAACCAAAAGATGTGCTACCAGAAAATCCTGTAAAAACATGGCGCAGAAAAGTCGATGCAAATACATTGATACCAGATGATTTAATTAGTTTTATGCAAGCTGCCTCTCCACATTTTTTTGATATAGAAAATGAACGCAAAGTTGACTTTCCAGAGTCACTAGGTAAGATAAAAACAAAACATTTTTATTGTAGTTAGTTTTTTGATTTTAATTGGCTTATTTGATTTTGATTTAATTGAAAGTGTGAAAGTTTGCTGCATTCATTTCTATAGTTAAAGAAAGTACTAGTATTAGTAACTTTTTATGTTCTTCTCTTTAAAATTATTTTTATTGTAGGTGAATGATATGGATGACCAAATAAAACACGAATAATTCAATCGTTAACCAATGAATAAAATAAAAAGTTGATTTATTTGTTTCCTACTTCCTTTAAATACTGTCCTTTCGTGATTTGAATGGAATTGATTAGAAAAATCTAATAAATAAAAATAATAGTTAACTGATATTTATTAAATAGATCAATTAGTATTACTCATACAGCACTAATTAAAACATGGAACCTTGACAACGTTATGTCATTGGTAAACGAACCTGATGACATTACATGTTTCTTCTATTTAAATTTTAAAAGGTTTTTCAAGTACACAGAAGAACAACTTTACTATGGTTTTTAGAATACTTATCTACATATTTCATTAAAAATCTTTATTCCAAACGAAGATGTATCCAATTTTTATCCAATGTAACCTGTATAATGTAATGATATATCATAATTAATATATGTAATAATAGGTTCTTATATTCTTATATTAATTGGTAATTTATAATAGCTCTTCCGTTGCTACATGTTAGTTAGTTTGTCATGGAAACTGCAAAAATGTCTAGATTAAAATAGCACTTTTTTCAAATACACTATTGGTTTTCAGGAGTAAATCGATAGGTTTACCTGTAATTAATCAAATCAAAGTACTCACAAATTTATAAATAGACTCATCATTTTTAAAAGGTTATCAGCGGGTATAAATACTTGCCTGTCGATATATACCTGTTTGTAAAGTCTACTAATTTCCTTCCTTTATATTTCAGAATTGATAAACGAAATATGTATATGTTTTAGTCGAGGATTTATAAATTTATACTTTAAATATACTTTAGATAAATTTATGCTTTTTAATAACTAATTCGTTCAAAACGATAAAATTACTTTTAGAATGTTAAATGATTATTATTGTTTAATCAAAAACGTGAACTTTTTAGTATATTTATTTTGAGTATCGTTATTTTTAGTGTAATTATTTTAAACTTTTTGGTTATCATATCGATTAAAAATGAAATTTTTCTAATGATAGATATTTAAATACATTAAAAGAATAGTCGGAATTTACAATGAATATGAAAAACATATGTACTTAGAGTGTACGATATATTGAGGTATATTCAGATTCTCATATTTCTGTCTTTCAAGTATAGATTGTAAATTAAGCCAACACTATAAATTAAGAAAATATAATTTAATTTTTTTGTATATTTTTTGAAAATATTTTCTTTTATATTAAGTTAATTATCTATAAATATCACAAAGACCAAATTTGTGTAAAATCTTTTAAGACAGAAATAATTCTATAGCTTTGTAATGTTTAGGTGAAACATGACATGAATACCTTCCGTTGAGCCAACTGAAATTGAATGATATTATTTGGTATTTACAGGAAAATGCAGTTTTGACATAAGAAGTGCTCAATCATTTATAATTGACAGTATTGAAGAATTAATGTGTGGAGATAATCCAGAATTAGTTTTTAATAAACTTAAATCTGAGGACAATTATCCTTCTGTATGTGGACGAGTATTTAAAGTTGGAGAGCCTACTTATAGTTGTAGAGAATGTGGTTTGTATAATAAATAAATAGGTATACTTTATATTTTTTTTAAATAATCATGATTTTAGGATTGGATCCAACATGCGTCTTGTGCGTAAACTGCTTTAAGCAATCAGCACATAGACATCATAAGTACAAGATTAGTACATCAAATGGTGGTGGATGTTGTGATTGTGGAGATACAGAAGCTTGGAAAAAGGATCCTTATTGTGAAGAGCATATTGTAATATGTTTAATTATTTTATCTTTTATATTATATTTTATTTGTATTCCTCATTTATGTTTGGTGTCTAGTTGGGTATAGAAAAGAAAACCAAAACTACAAATTTAACAGATCACATGAGGAAATGTTGCTACTTAGTTTTTCAAGCAATTATGTTATATTGTACTAAATCATTGGTGATTGAATCAAATTTCCCACTAGTAGGATATAATGTGGATGATGTATTTTGTACAGTACTGTACAATGATGAAAGTCATACATTTGAACAGGTAAACTTAAATATATGTAATAATAAGCATTTTTGTATTTCAAAAATATTTATTTTATTTAATTATAAAAGGTTATCCAAACATTGACACGAATTGTTGGATGCCGTCATAAAGATGCTGTAGAATATGTTACAAGTATTGATCGTGAAGGTCGAGCAGTTGTTAAGTGCTCAACATTTGAAGAGTCTATGAAATTAAAAGAAGAGATAGAAACTCACGGAACGAGACCTAATAATCCTCGTATTGGTCAAACTGCTTTAACTGTCAAAGTATTACATAAAAATACTGTAGCACAACAGCAATTTGCATTACAATTGCTTGGGTGGTTTCAAGAATTGTTAACAAAACATATTGAATTTCGTAAAATATTCTGTGAAGTTGTGACCGAAGATAAAAATTATAATATTGAACATATACTTTCATATGATTGTAAACTATGGAAAACAGCAAGAGCTAGTTGGCATCGGCTTTTAATATCAGGTATGCTGATGGAATATGAAAACAAAAAGATTTTAGCCATAACCTTTACAAAGTTGTATGCCAACCTGATGCAAGATTACATCCACGATGATCACGAACATTCATGTTCTGTTATATCTCTAAGCGTACAATTGTTTACAGTACCAACAATTGCACATCACTTAATATCTCATGAAAGCGCATTTTTTAAATTAATGCACACATTTTATTCGGACTGTATTGAAAAATATGTCCAAAAGAAAGTCTTGCAATTTAGTAAAAACACAATCAATTTGAATATATTTAAAAGAGCAAGTTTTATTCTTTTTGATGTAAAGTACTTATTAAACTATAAGCCTGAAGTATGGACAGATGAGTTGCGTCGAGGCTTTCTGCACGGAATTCAAATTTTATTAAAATTACTTAATGTTATGCAAGGAATGGACGCTGCATACCGTCAAACTGGTCAACACATGGAATATGAACCTGAATGGGAATCGGCATTTAATTTACATGTAAAATTGGCAAATTTAATAACACTTGCTTTAGATTGGTGTAGTTCTGATAAAGTCGTCCTAGTCAAAGTTTATCGAATGATTTTAGCTACACTAATGGAGAGTGATTTCATTATTTCTCAGGCTAGCACTGAAGTACGTGAACTTGCGGATCATAGTACATCTTGTTATATGTATGATGTTCTGGTTCGGCCTGTTTCAGTACATTTACCTTTATCACGGTTTTTCGCTGGATTATATTTACATTTAGAAAGATACGGATTATCGTTTGATAATATTGTCACGAACTCAACTAAACCAACACCTGAGCAAATAATTGAACCCGTTTTATGTACACAAACAATGATAGCTCAAGTAAATTCGGGACTTTGGCGTAGAAATGGTTACTCAATATTAAACCAATTGCATTTCTATAGAAATGTTCGTTGCCGTGCTGAGATGTTGGATCGTGATATAACACTACTGCAAATTGGGGCTTCATTAATTGAAAGTAATGAATTTATGATTCATATTATAAATAAATTCAATTTAGTTGATTGGGCCAATCCCGAATTTGAGCGTGATATACCAAATGAAGAACAGGACGATACCATGCTTCGGGTTATTTATATGGTTGATGAATTTCTGGAATTGTTGATTGTAATTGTAGGAGAACGATATATTCCGGGTGTTGGTAAAGTTACCGAAGAAGATAAAATAAAAAAGGAAATTATTCAACAATTGTGTATTAAACCATTTCCACATTCAGAGTTGAATCGTACACTTGCTGATGTTCATCAAGACATAGGCATTGAGGGTGTTATAAGTAGTGTAGCCGAATTTAAAAAACCTTCTCAATCAGATCGTATTGGTCACTATATACTAAAAGATGAATTCTTTGATGATTATAATATGTACTTCTATCATTATTCAAAGGAAGATAAATCAATAAGTGAAGAAGCTCAACGGAAACGTAAAAAGGATAAAAATGAAAAGGTTTGCTGTCCACCTCCAAAGCTACCCCAACTAAGCGAATCATTTCAGTAAGATATTATATTATATTTAAATGTAATTTTATACAGGATTATTTGTATTTATCTTATTTTAGTATGATTGCAAATCTTCTGCAATGTGATGTCATGTTATTAGTTATGCAGACTGTACTTAATCGATCAATTGACTTAAAAGCAAGATGCTTTACTGAGAGTCATTTACAAAAAGTATTACATCTCATTGGATATGCTATACATGAACAAATGTCGAATTATTATCCATTTTTAACATTTCATGAACGTGCAGCTAAATGGAATTTGTTGGCATTAATGGAGGAGCTAGTAACAAGCGCGAGAGTAAGTTATTTCTATAAATAAACCCAAGTTTTGTAAAGTAATTAAATAATATTTTAGGTTGAACCACATCGTGATTTAATTTTATGGACGATTCAAAAATACAAAGAAATGCAAGCAGCAACTAGTGACATAAAATTATCAGTAACCGTAGAAGATCCATTGCTTTCATCGGCTGCTACCGAACAGTTAGAAAAAGAAAAACGTGCGAAAAAGGCGGCAGAACGTCGGGCAAAAATTTTAGCCCAAATACAAAAAGATCAAAATAAATTTTTGTCCCATCATGCTGAACTACTTGAATCTACAAAATCTATAATCGACGATGAAATGACAAAAGGAAGCGCAGAAATGGATTGGCAAAGTAACGAATCTATTGCTTGTTTAGGACCGAACAAAAAATTACAATCAATACCGACCGACAAGGTACCAATTACTTGCATTTTATGTTCGGAGGATTCATTTGTCACCAAAGATAGCTCATGTATGGTTTATTGTGCTTTCGTACAAAAATCAAGTGTTTTATCACGCTATCAGAAAACTAATGAAAATGGGCAATTGTTGTATTTAGAAACGGCAATTCACCCATCACCGCATACAAGTACCTGTGGTCATGTAATGCACGCAACATGTTGGCAGGAATATTTTAATAATGAACTGGTAAAAGAAACACGACGACCATCACGTAATCGATCACCTAGTGGTTTTGACATTGAAAAGAAAGAATTTTTATGTCCTTTATGTCGTTGCATTAGTAATGCCGTATTACCACTAACTCCCGAATTAAGACGATTTGTTTCAATACCTACAACAAGTCCGGAATTAGATACTCCATGTTTATCATTCGAAAGATGGATGGACGTTATGAATGAATATGTTAAAGAAGCGAACGTTAATAATACGGCAAACATGTTTCCAGGGATTTTGGAAGACATTTCATTAAAATTACATATGTCAATCGAAGAATTTTATAAGTTATCTCCGTCAAGTGATGAGCAAATTGGAAAAGAATTAAGCGATCATATATCTCTATTTATGGATTCTGTTCGACGGATAACACCATATCCCGCGTCAGTGCAATCAATTGAACCATTTTTAGTGACATGGTTATCATGCGCATACACAATTGAATCTCTGGAAATGCTATTAAGGGCAAAAAATAAGCCAATCAAAGATAGTTTCTCAATTCGCCATACCGCATGTCTGTCGGGACTCGTTAGATTATGTAGCCTAATGGGTGTGTCAATCAAAGAGATTGATAAGTATATTATTATGAATTTAAGTTATCACATGTGTGATCTTTATGAGACTGTATTTTTTAAAAAGGGAATGTCTGTTTTATCATGGGATGTCTTTGGAATGCTAATCTCCTTATTATATATAACACCATGCACAATCTACAGTTATAGTAGCAAAATGTCAATACCGAAAGGTGATATGCTCGAATATTACATTTTGAAATTAATGTTTTTAGCAAATATGGCACGAATTGTGATTGTTTATGAGCGTCCGACAACTGATATGGAAATTGAAGGTGATGTGGAATCCAAAATTGGACAAAATAGTCAAACCGATTCAAAACTATTAGAGTTTTTTCGAGAGTATAATATTTATGAAAGTAATAGTAAGGTAACAACTGATGTCTTAGTTGATGCAATTAAGAAACAAAGCGAAACATTCTTAAGATGTTCATGCTTATTATTCTATTTTATGAGTGATATTGAATTACCAAATGAATTTTCATATTTGGGTGGTGACACATTTGAACTTATGTGTGGCTATTTAGGATTAACGGCCAACATCGAATCTTACTTCGAAAATGAAAAGATGTTAGAATTTATGAAAACTTTAGTAAGTCACAATGATATAATCAGTTTTAAAAAAGATATAAAAAATATTTCAAAAGAAATGATAGTTCCTGTTATGTCATCAGTGCCACCAATTCGTCAACTTGTAACTTTACCAGATGATTACAGTGATCTAATAAATAGTGTGTCATGTTTTACATGCCCAAATTATGATCGAGATGATTCACGTAACCCAACAATGTGTCTTGTATGCGGTGAAATTTTATGTTCGCAGACGTATTGTTGTCAAAAAGAACTAGATAATACCATGGTTGGTGCATGTACCTATCATGCGCATACTTGTGGTGCTGGTGTTGGCATGTTTTTACGGATACGTGAATGTGAAATTTTGCTATTAGGTATTAATAAAGGATGTTTTGTATTACCTCCATATTTAGATGAGTATGGTGAAACAGATCAGGGTTTACGTCGAGGTAACCCCTTACATTTATGTAAAGAGAGATACAAAAAATTACATTTAATGTGGTTGGGTCATAATTTACACGAAGAAATTGCTCGTTCAATCGAAACTCAGAATATTATACCGGCAACACAATGGCACCACCTTTAAGTTGTTCATTTCGTTAATAGAAAGATGGATTTTCTAATTCAAATAATTTTTTACAACATTCATTACAATTTTTTTTTGAAATATAACTGAATTTAAATGTTCATAGCAACAGGGTTTAAATTCTATAAAATTGTAATCGAAGTTGTCATACGATTATTTTAATTCGCAAACCCATAAATCTTACAAAAAAATTATTCATATTTTGTGATTTACGTTTGTTTTTAATAAATTAAAAAATACAAAAAAAAATGAACATTACAATAAAAATGATTGTTAATTTTTTGTCGGTAGTATTTTGGTTACAAATTAATGTAGAAAACAATTAAAAATAATCGAAATTTCAAATAGATACTTTTTTTTAGCAAATTCAATAAAAAAAACTATTTTGATTTTTCATGCTTTTAACAATAATTTTTTTGTTATTTTTAATTATATTTTACTATATATTTTTTTTGAATAAATATAAAAAGAAATCAATTAAAGATTTTTTATTTGTTAATATGTGAGTATTTTATTCAAATTAAGGTGGTACCATCTATCTGATCGCAAGTTGATCGAAAGAATTCGACATTTTCATTCTTTCATTCTTCATTTAAAAGAGAATTTTATTAAGAAAATTTTGATGTCACTGATGTCTTCATTCACTTCACCGATCGTAATCCGATAGTGAAAATCTCTTTTTCGTTCTGATCCTATCTATTGTGATTCGATCCCGGTACCTCCTCCGCTCCAACTGCCACAGCTTCAACCACTGCACGCGCCTTTTGGTCTTCTTAAATTTAACTTTAAATGATAATAGAAAATTTAGAATTTAATAAATTTTATCGAATAAGGAGCGTGCATTTTGAGTGTAATGTGAGATGAAAAGTCTGTGACATCGGCATTTGTGACTACCGACGCCATGCATTCAATTTAATATTACTTACTTATATGAAGTTATCCAGGTAAAACAACAATATCAAAGTCACTATCAGTAAGGGTATTAGGGTTTATATTATGTTTCCAGTTTGATTATCATTACTAGAGGAAGGTATGTTTTATAAAATAAGTTTTGATTATAAACTTCGAATACGTGTGGTTAGTTGAATTGATCCAAAAAATTTAATTTGTATGATTAGACGGTTTCGAGATTAGAGATGTTTTGAACGAATGGAAGATAACTAAATAAAACAGTTTTGTTACAGAATCATGTCGCTGATATCATGTACCAATTTTAATTAAATTTGTTATCCACATCTCATTTGAGGGTGATCAGGTGTGCTATTTGCGGGAATCAAGTTGGCACTAGCTATTAGCTTCATACCTTGCAGCTTCGTGGTGACCACCGGGTAACTGACTAACCACATAAAGTGGGATCGAAGCAATCCATATTAAGTGAGGAGCCTGGCATACTAAAAACTTGGCCGGGTTAAGGTATCACCCGTACCGTGCGATAACTAACTGGACTGGGAGCCCAGTCTAACTAAAAGCTCATGTTCAAGATGCATGAGGGACGACGTTCATCACTCTTCACGCAAATTTCTCGTTTAAGCAAAAAAGGTTCTTTGTAGGTTAAAGGTTCGTTTAAGCAAAAAACTTGATTGAAATGGTTGGCGTAAAGTTTGTATAGATAAATTTGCAGCATTCAAAGGTGTCGCCTTTTCTCCCTCCATAGAACGACGCATGAAAACCTGCAATACATTACTATCTAAATATGTTTGTCTTTTTTTTGTCAAACAGATGTTAGATTCAAGTGCAAAATATCAAAAATAAAATGACCGATATCCTTTCGAAATTTGAAATAAAACAGTTGTTTAAAACTATTTTTTTCAATTATTTAAATTTTAATCAACAGTGGACAGCAGTGGACGTAGAGGATACAAAGCCCGATTGCCAGCAGCAAGGCGAACCTTGATATCCTCTCCCACACTATTATCGTGAGTAATGAGAGATGTAAGATACTTGAATCTCATCACTCCTTCAAACGTGTGGTTTCCAATACTGAAATCAATTGCGTCTTGGTCCCGAAAACCAGAGATCAGATATTTGGTTTTGGACTCATTGATTTTGAGACCAACGGAAGCTGAAAACTGTTCCAGTGGATCAAGTATCTCTTTCACTCCGTTGCCATTTAATCCAATCACACAGATATCATCTGCATATGCAAGAAGTTGATTGGATTGTCGGAATAAGATATTGTCCTAAGGTGTTTCACTTTTACGAAGGATGTATTCCAACATGAGATTAAAAAGTATCGGGGACAGCGCATCTCCTTGTCGAACACCAGAAGTAATTGCAAAAATTCTCGATAGCATGTTCTCAACTTTGACACAGCGTGACTACTGTCATAATATGCTGGTCCGATAAATTGGCCCGCCAGATCACCAGAACTTACTGCGCCTGATTTCTGTTTGTGGGGCTATCTCAAAGACAAAGTTTACAAACAAGAACCAACATCACGTGAGAACATGATTGAGTGAATCAGAAATGCGTGTGCTGAAATTCAACCAAATACACTTCTCAGTTGTGTACAATCATTTGAAATGCGTATTAATAAGTGCATTAAAGTCGCAGGCCATCATTTTGAACACTTATTTTAAGCTAAAATAATTTTATTCACCTGCCATTTACATTAATAAATTGTTTTGATGACGAATTTCGAGTATTTCCAATGAAATATATATATATATATATATATATATATATATATATATATATATATATATATATATATATATATATATATATATATATATATATATATATATATATATATATATTTGTAACTTTTAGTTCGCGATGGTGATGTGGAGTTTGTGATCACAAACTCTACATCACCATCGCCAGCATCTTTTCTTCAGTAAACATATAAAAATTTAATATAAAAATATAAAATATAAATATAATTATATAAAAATTTAATTTAACTTGTCTAGGCGAAGATTTATTTCATTTCGATAGCGATTAAATTCAGAACCGCCTAAATGTTGAGGTTTCTAGTTTTGTTGAGATTTAAAAATCAAGCTTGTCGCTTTTGTAGCATTTATAGAAAAACCAAAAATCTATTGAAATCTTTTGTTTCAAATTCTGTGACTTAATGCAGTTTTCGATATATTTTTTACGCAAGTTTAAATACCTAAATAATTTATCATATTCGTTTATCTGCTGAAATAATCTGCATTTGGTAACAAATATTTCTGATTACTAATCTAAATTACAAACGAATATGTACTAATACAATATAATATTGTTAAAAGCCATTGTTACACGGTTTAAACTATATTGGTATAAATAACACTATATTGTTAAATAAATAAGAATAGTGTGTGCATGGCGTAAAAAATGTTAACTTTTCTTTTTTATTATAACCTCTCGAGCATATTGGAATGTTGAATTTTATATATTTATTCAGTTGACATTCATCTCTTTTATGAAATGGTTATAAAACCGTAAAATTATATTGTATGTATATCTTTCGCACAAAAGTCAATTTTGGTTAATTTTCAAATTGATTAACTTTTAGTTTTGTGTTAAACCTGTTCGCGTTGTCTTAATCTTAAAAAAAAACATTTACGTCTCTTAAGAGCATTTATCAAAAGTTGTGTAATATTGAAATATGTGAGAAAAGTGAGTTTTATTTTATATGCAAAAAATAATTGATACACATAAAAAAATTGTTTTACGTAATTTTGTATTTAAAAATTAAATCAAATGTAATTAAATAACAACAACAAAAATAGTATTTTAAAGTTTTTGGAAACTTAAGTTATCTTGATTTATAATTATAAATTAAAGCAAAAATATTTTATAATATTATTAAATAGTACATAATATATTACAGTAAATATAAAAAAGTGATTATTTTTATAGTGCGAACAAGTATTAAATATAATTGGATTAAACTATTGACAAAAGCTAATTACACTTTTATCTTAAGTGTAAATAGCAAGGAAATTTAAAGATTTAGAAAAGTAAGATTATTTTTAAATTTATTAAGTATTTTTAAACGAAAGTTTATTATTTCAACCAGTTTTTTGTTTACCCAATTCATTTATTTAATAAAAATATAAACTCAATGACGTAATAATTTAAAATGATTTAAAATGGTGCGGCTTACAAACCGTCATTATTTGAAAATTTGAAAACGTATTTTATAGGGCAACGATTGTACTAGATCAAAACAGCAGAACAAAAATTTAACTTTATTTTCTACACAAATGACTCATTGTATTCAAACTTGTCTAACCAATTTAATTATACAGCTTGGTGTGAAATATTTTTTTTGGAATTTCTCTTTCATGATTAGAATTGGACTAATTTAGTTTTGATTTTGTTTCTTTATAAATTATTTTACCTTGTGAAACGACCTTGAATGGTGTGAATAAATCGAAACATAATATGAAACATAATTATGCATACAGACTATAATGCTCACAATTTTACAATACAATGTCTGTTTAATGCTGGCCAGTATAGTATTTTGTGTAGCATATTATTTAAGTTTACTAATTATTGTTTTAATAGTTTTATATTAAAATACATATATATATCATTTACATTTTAAGATTATAAAAGAAAATATTTTCATGACTATTTCTATTTCAAATAACCTTTGATTTACATGGTATTTGCTGTTTTATAATTTTTGCACTACATGACATTTTCATGGAAACGAAATAATATTTATGTACTTGTATGTATAGTATGTACATATAATTACTAAAATTATTTCATTTTACTAGGTAAATGCATATCCTGTATAAATGGAAAAACTATTGCGGTTTTAGATTGCGGTATTGCGGTTCGAGTTCTTCAGATCCACACAATATACTTACATCTAGTATATATTGTAAGGGCGATAAAGTTTACATTTCATAATAAAATAAATAAACTTCAGAATCAGAGGTACGTTATGAGAATGGTTAGACAATATGGTTTTGTTCGTTATGAGAATGGATGTATATTTGATGTCTATATCAATTTATATGTTATGTCTAGATTCTAGCACATTTCTTTGCTTTTCGTTTTCATGTAAAAAAGTACAGATTTAACCGATTAATATATGAGTAAGACATTTCTGTATTTAAAATTGTCATATCATAGTTAAAGAAGGACTAGGAACTTTGCTGATTTATTGACCCAAAGAAGATTTTGGATAGTCGTCATGAGATGAGACTATCCAATATATTTTGGTGCAGATCACCAAACTGACAGTCAATTTCTCGTTTAAGAGAAAATGACGTCACTCGTAGGGTGAACTCAGGTTCCATTAAAGGGAGCTTTAGGCTATAACTACAACATCTCTTTCAATAAAATTAAGTTGTAATTATAATTTCGAACATTTTTAAAGCATAATTTATTTAAAGTGAAATGAAGTCAGAAAATTCATTTTACTTGGAGTGCGTTTGAACTCGCATAGTCTGAGTATCAGGTATAAATATTTAGAATTCATTCCAATTTTTTTAAACTTTTAAATGTAATATGAACATAATTGAATCTGTAAATATCAGTTTAATTTTAAAGGATTTTGGAAAGTTTGATTACCACTAAAGCCTTTGTGATTATAAATTTAATTGAGCACCGAATCTATTTAAAATCTACGCTATAGTAAATAATCTTTATTTACCACTGGATATAATGATAATCAGTGTTTTTTATAATCCTATTCAACCAAGACCCCAACAAGCTTTCGCCCTAATACAGTATTGTTAAAATTGTGAACTTGAATACAATAAAACAGTTTAAGCTAAATTTGTTATAATAACTATTGTTTGACACTTAGTATTGTTCATTATTTCTAGTAATAAAAGTACGCCAAAAACATTATTGAAGTTGAATTAAGGAAAAGGGTTTGTTTACGAATGAGAGAATAATGATCTCGTTTCTGTCAAAATATGTAAATAGATTTTTTTTTGTGGGGTTTTTTGAAAAGTCGAGTGTATGCTAACAAGCCACAAACAATTAATGATCTAAAGAACAACATTCAAGTTGCAATTCGTGAAATAACACCAGCAACATGTCGGAAAGTCATTGAAAATTTCGATATTCGGATTGATGCCTGCAGACGCAGTCGTGGTGGACACTTGAATGATATTCTATTCCACGTATAATTGTAATGGATCATACTTTTAATAAAAAAAACAGCTTGAAAAATTGCAAATAGTTTGTGTTTTATTTAAAAGAAACATGTAGGCGCGTTTTTTGGATGACCCTTTATGTAGAAGATAAACTGAAATCGAGTTATATCGATCAAAAGTTAAACACCCAGTAAAGAGTAAAGGTGTTATAGTTCCTTTGTCTTATATAAGACAAAGAAGTATTGTATCGATATACAATTCAATCAAGGCATCCAATCTGTGTTTTAGAATGATACTAGTAGGAAAATTATAAAATAATGTTGTTTAAGTTTATATTGGCTAAGATTCAAATTCACGCCATAAATTAAAGTCGGTAACGAGGTATCTAAAACAGAAGAAGTTTTATATCTGGAAATTGGCTTGACTGGAATCTTTTCGGAAATTTATGGGCCATGTGAGGTCTGAATTCGAAAGAGAGAATTACATACAATTGTAAAAAAATTATCAAATTTGTTATGGTGATTTGGTTCCAGAAGGACCAGAACCGACAAATAAAAGTCGCTGGTCTACTCCAAATAGTTTTTGCATATATTGGATATATTTACTAACCGCACATTTACTTTTATCTCAATGTGATTGTATACATTATTTAGTCATTAAGTACATAATTGTGAAAGACAGATTTCATTGTATATACATATGCAACAAATATTTTTGTACATACCATATTTATATTTTGAATTGAAACAGATGCGCTCAGTGAAGTGAAATGATAGATTAATTTATTGACTTATGTTATTTTTAATGTTTGTCATAAATATATATAATCCGAATATTTACAATCAAATCAACAAATCATTACTGACGAGGCATTTTCTGTTATTATCTTTCTGCAAATGTATCATTAACTTCTCACCAATGAGGTATGTATGTACACTAAATTTTTAATTTTTAAAGGCTAATCAATAATATTCGTTTTAGTCTAGAGATGAATCATTTAGAAATCTTAAAAATTAAAATGATGTCTAGTATTTGTGAGACTAAAACTATCTGTTTGTTTTTTCATATACCCATTTATTTACAAATAATCTGCCTTACTATTCTCCTGGTGGATAAGATTTTGGATAATTTAAAATTCGTTTCTCGTTTAAGAGAAAATGACGTCACTCGTAGGGCGAACTCAGGTTCCATTAAAGGGAGCTTTAGGCATTAATCATTACAAATCAAGATATGAACTATTATATCTAACATGCTCGTACTCTAAATTATATTTCATTTTTTGAAATTTATTGTATCATTCCCTGCTTGTATGTATATCATTCGAAGAAAATTGTATTGTAAATGTAATGCTTCTGCAATATTTGGAAGCGCACGGCGTATCAATACAGATCAGGCGTATCAATAAAAGTCGATGTAATTTCATACATATATACGAAATTAAAATACATAATAAAGTGTTCTAGACTAAATTGACATCATCTGATTTCATTACACATTTTCATATTTTATTGCAAGCTGGACAAAAAATATAATTCGGCTTCTAGAACTTAATTTATTCAAATTCTCATTTAAGGGCAACATCAGGAATCGGGATGCCTTTTCTGTATTTTTTTACTTCATATTGGCAGTACAAAAACTAAACATCGTGAGTCAAAGACTATTGACAGAGGCGTAAATAGTTTCATATACAGAATATAATTAAAATACGACAGTTTTCTACTTAAACAATTTATTAGAGAGGCAAAAAATATCAATTTGTTTTAGAAACTATCTGTACTATACACACTTTCAAAATTCAAATTCAAATAATATCTATGTATATAAAATGACCTTGTGGACCAAATTAATTGATATAAAACACCCTCAACTCGATTATTGTCATTGTATAAAGTAAAAGAAATTAGCCAAAAGCGATTTTAATATTTTAAATATATTTTTTTAGTAAGGTTAATTATCACGGAAATAGATTTTCAATTTGACCTTGAATGCTTAAAGATAAAATAAAATTGAAGGTGGTTGTTTAACAGCTTCTATTATAATATGCAGATATTTAGATGCTACACATTAAACTAATAGCTGCTTGCATTTTATTTTTATATTTTTGGAATTTTATAAAACCCTGGAGATTTTATAATGTCTTTTATTTTATTTTGTGCATAAAATTTTAATGTTTTTTCTTTAAATTAATCTTTTAAATATAATTAGAAAGTATACATATATAATATACGTAATTAGTCGTGTACATATAGCTAGATGTGTGTGTGTGTATATATTGATTTTTTATTTGTTTGGAAAATATTACTTTGTACCTATTGTTAAATTTACAATTTCTAGATAAAAACGTGTATGAATGGGCTTGATTAGTCAGTTAATTCTGTATACTGTTCTGCTTTGGTTGAGTAATGATTAATATTTTTGCTTAACTAACGGATTATCATATATCTTAAAGATAATACAATAATATTTAAATAATGTAAGTCTAATAAAACAATATTAAGTAACGTTTTAGTTGTTAACTTATTTCAATATTTATAAGCGAAAAATTCAGTATACAAGATATAAACATACAAAATTCAATTTATTAATAAAAACTATATACAAATACTACTGAACCTAAAAAACAACACAAAAAGTCAATAATATTAATTTTATTTAGTGGCTTAGTGGCTTGAATTTGGTTTGCGGTTAATAGGTGATTTGTTCTACGGTGTTGTTTCTCAGTCAGACAACATATTTTTATAACCTTTCTCAAGTGTAACAATATCTTATTTGTCTTCTTCAATTCCGTCGTCACTTTCCACAAAATGTTCAAATCATTACTTTTCCTTGATTTTTAATTCATGTAAATCTCTATGAACTTCCATGTCATCTGCATGTTCCTCAAAACAGACAATTTCCCGTTCTAGTTCTTCGCATTGTCCACACTTCTCTGCTTTACTGACAGACACAATTTTTTCATGTTTCAGTTAGAAACCGAACAGACACTTCACTTCAAAAATTGACAAAGTTTTTTGGTTAATCCATAATGTTATATAGTTTTTCCAATTTCTGTTTTTCGAGGTGTGATTCCTTTCTTAATGAACATTTTATTGAATATTACACTCATCTGCTTACCCATTGGTCAAACAGATACGTGGTATTGAATGATAGAGGTTTAACTTTAAATTATAAAAATAATTTGTAAATTAGCATCTAATGATAAAGGTATCACTTCTTTTATCAGTTTTTGGTCTGGTAAAGTGCTCTGGTATTTTGTTATTAGTCATATGATTAGACAACTTTTTCAAAATATATGTTGTTGACATTTCTATTGTATTCGTTTTGAATCTATTGCTTTAATTCTTTTTAAAAAATTCTGCAGCTACTGGTCAGAAAATTGCCGCTTTCCCGCGTCTCACGGTTCTTTTTTTAAAACTATGATAATGTGTGCTACTGGTTCCACACATTGGCATATTATATGCTTTTGGCATTTTAACAGTAATAAAGAATTATTAAATTTATTTTAAGACGTATAATAAATGTATTATTTACCAACACTAAACAATTAAAAATATGCATAAATACTTAAAGCAATAAATTTTAAAACATAAACTAAAATACATTTGTAATCGATATTAAGGTATATAATATGTCTGTAGCAATTTACCATAATCACATAATATGAATTAAGTGGTTTTGTTAAATTTTTTCATGTTCGTGTTTGTTCCTTTACTAACCATTCCAATTTTTGCCTTATTCGCTTCACTTTTCACCTCAGTAATGTTATTTTAAAATACTACAATACACTTTATAATGATTTAAGAAAAACACTTCCTATGAAAAGTGTTCTATTTTCGGTTAAGTATTTATGTTGAATATATATATATATATATATATATATATATATATATATATATATATATATATATATATATATATATATATATATATAGCTATATATATATATATATATATATATATATAGTACTACCCCGTACAACGTTCCTCCTCATAACGTCGTTTCGTTGTAACGTTGTTTCTAAAATGCGAATATACCCCGTTCTATCATCGCAGTGTGTTTTGTAACGTCGTTTTTTTAACGAACCCATAATGTTCAATTAATGGGAAAATAGCTAGTGCCGAAACAGATGCTGCGTCTAAAAAAGATGACGTTATTAAAATTATTAAACAGGCATGGAAAGACGTATCCAATCATCTGCTTAAATGGACCTTTGAACAAGTTTTGAATCGAATGAATAAAAAAATTAAGAGGAAACATATTGGAAATTCAAACAAAAATTGTATCAAAAGGGAGAAACACCTAGGTTTTGCAGATAAAAATAGAGCTAAATACAAGTGGCATTCAAGATTTGATTGACTCGCATGATAATGAATTAACAAACGAAGCATTAATTGAAAGAGAGCAAGGGATTCTAGATTCCGAGAATTATGTCTCGAACGAGGTAGTGCAAACAGAAATTAGTTCTGGAAAGCTCAATGAAGCTTTTTATTCTCTGGATAAAGCTAAAGAATTTTTTTCAGAGCACGGCCGTTACGTAAAGCTATAAATCACGGTCATTCAAGGAATCAAAAGTGAAATCCATTGTTATAGAGAGCTATACAAACAAATAAAACAAAACCTGCAATGCCAGTAACAGTAGAATAATTGTTTTGATCTAGTGAAAACCGAAAATCAGTTGAAGAAGTAGAATGAAATCAAATGATATAAATTCCTTTGCCCCTTATAACGTTGTTTCGCCTAACGTCGTGATTTTACGGAACCAATTAACAACGTTAAGTGAGGTATGACATATATATATATATATACATATATATATATATATATATATATATATATATATATATATATATATATATATATATATATATATATATATATACATATATATATATATATATATATATATATATATATATATATATATATATATATATATATAAATATATTATATATATATATATATATATATATATATATATATATATATATATATATATATATATATATATATATATTTATACATCGGTTTATTAAAGTTATAAACAATTCCAATTTGCTTGAAAATCCGCATATAGATCTGGTTTTGTCATCATATATATCAACATCAATTTAAATACATATGTGGCTTTGGGAAAAACCAAATTGTGACCATTAACATCTAGTATTATACTGACGTACTCTGAAAGAATGTTTGCATCGAATTCTTAAATATTACAGGTAATGATAATTGATATGATCCCATTCTATGGGAAACCCCTTGTTTACATTTTTGTGATATTTCTCATAAATTACATTCAAAAGCTATTCATAATCATAGTTATACTACGTCAATACGGACGTTTTAAGTCGACGCACGCCAACTAATTGTTATATATACAAGTCATGATGAAACATTCCAAAATTTATTTGAATTTTATTCAACAAATAATATTGCGATATGTAAATAATAAAACCAGAATTAGTTCAATAAAAATAACACTATACGAGTATGTACAATTATCATTATTAGTATATGCCCACGATATTATCATTATTTTATTATATATAATATTTCTGATTAGAAAGTATCAATACATTAATAAAAATCTATGATATTATATGTTACATGAAGTGCACAGTACGATAATATATCAGTTTAATTTCTGATCACTATTTACAAGAAACAATACAATAGTTGGATTCTAAGGAAATTATTATTATTACGTTTTGTCGTGAAAAAATATATTATATTGTAATAAATAAGAAATTATATAAGATAATAATTGCAATTTCATAAAGAGTAAAATCATATTATTTATGACTTGCTAATCGATGGTATATATATGTATAATATTCGTATATTATATGAGTAACACAAAACAATGAAGATGTTCAGAGACAACTCGTTCTCGGTATGTTTGATATAAGCAACATACTTTTGTTTATCCAATAAATAATATTAATTTATTATGCACCTGTTAGATTTTAATTATTGCTTTTTTGTGATAAGATTCATAACGATCTACGAACATTTCTAATAGTGACACAAGTTGAAATATTTATTTTGTGATATACATACAAACAATAAACGATTAATGACGTTAAGTCTAAAAAACTTGAAAGACAAATCCAATCATATCCATTATGAAAATGGTTTTATGATGTAACGAGCTTATGTTTTTTTCATTTCGCGAGCATAACTTTAATACGTAATACCACTTGAATATAGACGAAAAAACCATCCTTAAAGTTACACCTGTTTATCAAAAACTCTGGATTAATTCAGTCTCTGGTAGCCAGTCTCTACACATTACGTCTACTCGTTTAGCTGTCGTTCTTGCAAGCACAGCTTGATTTACCTGCCGAGTGTAATCCAAGTTTGCCCATAAAATTCAATAGACCATATTTTTTTGATCAACAGCAAAATTGCACCTTTTTGTAAACCAATCATTTTTAGGTTTAGTTTTCAGCATAGATTTCCGAGATTTGCTAAACGGCAACGACGACTAAAGTATTGAATACTTCCCAAACTATCCTCCCGTTGTATGAGTTCCGTGCATGCTGATACTTATTTGATCGTGTGTCGTACTTAAGATGTGGATCGGTATTAAGTTGGTGATATCAGATCTTATTAGTTGACATTTTTTAGTAGTTGAGTTTTTTTACGGGTACGAAAGAGATCTAATGTTTCGGTTATGTTGGTTACTATAGAAATAGCAAAACAGAGAAATTGCTATAGATATAGCTTTAAGCCACAGAAAATGATCTAAATCTTCTATTTGGATCAATCTGCAGCAATATGAAATGATGGTGCGTGATTGAATCCGATGAAACCAGCAACTTTATGTAAAATTCGCATTATTTTATCATTATTACACATCCATATAAACAATTTTAAGTTGCAGTTATAGTTATATACTTTCCAATTAATATCCAAAGATGATACACATTTTGAATGATCGCTTATTTGTTAACATAAGAAATATGTTTCTCCAATCTAAATGTTTTGAGAACAATTTCTGACTTTCAATAATTCCATATGTTTAAAAAAATTTAAAACAAATTGTTGCTATAGCGTATAAGGTATCATGAACTATTAACTATATGTAAGAAGTTATCATTTGTTTCGTAACATGTACAGTTATGCTTCCAATAGTATAAGTAACACGTTTAAACTATACAATAGAAATGTCACTGGATGTTGCCAGTGTGCAAAATCCAATTTAAAAGAATAACTTATGGTATTCACAAATACAACGAATGCCATAAATTGAAAAACAAAAACAATAAAACAATCTTTATTTAATAATGAAAACAAAGTGAATACTATATATAAGAAAACAAATTTTGTTTTGTTAGAGAATGAGAAAATGAAACTATGAATAGACGAAACACACCTATTCACCTATATATTAAAATTTAACATTCGATTTCATTAGAGAAATGTGAAATACAAGAAATAATTCGTGGCATAGCCCAAAACATATAATTATGATTGTATTTAGAATAATAATGACAAATTTTGTGGGATTTGAAGGTTATATCATTATGTTATTTAATTTGACACCGTCTCAAGCCTCAAACTGTTTATAACACTTTTTAATCTGGCTAAAGTGCAAATACAACTTAGTTATAGTTCGTGTGCGATCTAAACAAAGATCTTTCTAATAAACATTTTTATGAATTTCCTTGAGTACAAATAACAATAGGAATTTGACTCAGTTGAATGTAATGTCTATATAGATACGTTCATGTTGATTGCAGTGACAAATAGAATTCCGAGTTAAAATATATATAACAACTTCATATAGTGTATATACGAGTCTATCCTAACAATGGTTTTATTTCAATGCCAAATGTTATTAGATATTAAAAAAATAAAACTTAAACTGGTTAACATTCAACAACACTAAAAAATGGAGTGTTATGAAACATTATAAAATTTCTTATAAAATAAACAATATTTTACGATTTATTAGGGCGAAAGTTTACAATATTAATTATTATTGATTATTTTATTGCATGAATTCTATATAGTACTTATAGTATATAAATACGCTGAATATAGAATGTAATTCCACAGGGAAACTATTTCACTTTTTATTTAAATTACTTAGCTGTATACTTATATAAAACTTTGATTACATTAGTTAGGAAAAATAAAATTGATACGAGTACTTATCTTGTAAACCAATTGTTATGGATATTATAAACTTATTAAATTGATAAATTATACATCAAAACATTTTTTATTGATGTTGTTTTACAACTTCCGATTAAATTCTTTTAACTACCTATTAACACAATATAATTCATGAGTTGAGCTTTTCAATAAAATCTAAATTTGAAAGCTTAGTATATGTATAAATTCCAATATAGCTCGATATTTTGCATCGTTTAAATACAATTTAATATTTGTTATGCTGTATTATTAAACTGCACATTGTTGAATCAGTTTTATTGTCCGCCTAATGAATTATTATACATGTTTTGGTGCAAAACAAATTCAATTGTATATAATATAAAATAAATTAAATTAATTAAAACTTACAATATATTGCTAAACATTCGTACATAATATATACAAAAGAAACAAAAGAAAATAGTTGTTTAATAAAGAATTTTTAAATACGAGTATATACCAAACCAATTATAAAATTAAAGAAGGAAATAAAAAATTCTTATTTAACGACCAAGGGTGAATACTGATTGTATCGATTATATAAACTTATAATTGTCATTGACCGGATCAAACCAAATATAAAAGTTTAAATCAATTCTTGTGTGTGTAGCAATGCGTACTGTCCAAATCAATTAAGGGTATTTTTCTTAAATTAATATTACGTATTTAAGTATAATTTGAAGATTTAAGATCTATCAAATTTACTTCATTATTACAAAAATTAAGCATGAGTTAAGCTATTGGATTAACAATAAAATAAATCAAAAATGTTTTATACCATAAAAAGTGAGTGGAAAAATTATGTTTCAAATCTTTTGTCATATATAAAATATGTTTTAGAAATCAGTGATCTGTTAATATAAAAGAAATGTTGCAGCTTTATATACATACTAACAATTACTATATAAAAAAAGTAGTCAGATAGACAATTTTATAACAAAAGCGTTGTATTTTTGTTTCTAACTTTGCGAAAGTTTTGTCTGGCCCTGGGCGCTGAATAAATTGACAAGCACCAGACCATTGAAAGGCTGATATTTTTAATCTGTTAAATGTATACTTCCGAAATACTTAATCAAAATTTAACTATGATTATGTAATATGTCTAACAAAATAAATTGAGGTGTGGTCAGTGGTCACCATCGTTGGTAACTTCAATTAAATTAAGTACATTTTAACTTTTTCATGATTTGTTTTGGTTACTCTTTTTAAACTATTTCTTATACAGTTTAGTATTATGTAAAGGTATTTTTCAAAAAGAGTAACCATTGTTAATGAAATACCTATATTGAACATTAATTAATGACAGTTACTGTCAATCTAACCAGTAACGCCGTTTGCACAAACGATATAAAAACGAATATATCCATTTTAAGATTTCAATATCTCGATTTCGTTAATTTCCGTTGTCATTAATTTTTGGTTCGTATAAAATAAAATAATAGACATAATCATTTCGATTATACCTAAAAGTAATACCTGTAGTTATATATACACATGGTATGTACCAAAAATTATGCTCAACGGATACTGTTGATTTATTTATAAATAAGTCTACGAATTAAAATTATAATAATAATAAATCAGAAACAGACAAAGTAAAAAGTAAAATCGAACAAGAGATTTAATTAATGTTTTTGTACATCATGTTAATCGGTTCATTAGATCCATATAGTTGGTTCTGTGTGCATGAACTCATTTCTTCTTAATTGCCTGGGTACTTTAATTTGAAAATTTTCCAGTATTGACGGTGTGTTAATGAAACGCAAAAAATACCAACAAACGATCATTTTAAAAGCTTCCGTATATTTTCCAGAGTTGCTATGTTGTAAGTTATACAGCCACCCACATATGGTGGCAAACGCTCAGTTTTAATGGTACGGTAATTCGTGATCATACCCCAACCACCTTTCCAAGTGACGAATAAACTTTTCCTAAAAACATTCTAGCTTACAGATGCTATAATATCATAAAACGATAACAGCATATTCCAATTATGACCGCACGTATGCGAAGTACAGAACCTTTATTGTCTCCAGGTTATACATATCTCCCGTCCATCTTTTAATAAAACCCTACATGGAATAAGATCTACAAATGCATTGTTCTATATGTATACCATATGTTACTGCTCCTATTTTCCACGAAAATAACATCTAGGTCTTTGATGTCAGACGCTCGCTGTAGCGGCATATTGTTTATTACGTAATGTTTTAAAACTGGATTCTATTTCCAGTGGAATGATAAAGTCTTACACTTATTGATGTTCAAGTAAAGAAGATTTGACTGACACATATCCGCTTAAGTTTTCGACAATTTTGTATATTTAAAGGTCGTCAGCAAACATTCAAATTTTTAAATGTAGAATGACTTTAGCAAAATTATTTAGTAAACCAAATGAGTATAACCATTCTAATTCTTTACAAGAATGGAGTTAAACGCCTTGGCAAAGACAGTGTACACCACGTCAATTTGCTTGCGACTTTCAATTACTTTGATTGTGCTGCTGGTAAAATCAAAAAAGGGTATGAATCCATGTTGGTACGGCGAAACATGTCGAGGCACCACATCTTTGAAGCAATTGCATATAACAAGTTCAAATAATTTGGGTATCTATACAATCAACGTTATACCTCTATAGCATGATACATCACTTCTATCCCTAGTTTTGAATAATGGGGTTATTCTGGATATCTTCTATTTTTAAGGAAACTCTCCCAATCTCAACGACTGATTGAACAGCATGCAAAGTGGTAATTCCAAACTTCAGTAAGACGCAATTGATTTCAGTAGTGGAAACCACACGTTTGAAGGAGTGATGAGATTCAAGTATCTTGGATCTCTCATCACTCACGATAATAGTGTGGGCGAGGATATCAAGGTTCGCCTTGCCGCTGGCAATCGGGCTTTGTATCCTCTACGTCCATTGCTGAAATCAAAATATCTTGCAAATACGGATAAGCTGAAACTGTACAGAGTGTTGATCAGACCCGTTGTCATGTATGGATGTGAGAGTTGGACCTTGACGGATGAGTACGAAAGATGGCTTCTAACATTCGAGAGAAGAATCATGCGTGTGATATATGGTCCAAAACGCGACGTCGATGGCACTTACCGAGTTCTTTTCAATCACGAGATCAGGAATTTAATGCAAATTCCTGATATCGTGCATGAAATCAAAGGACAGCGAATACGCTGGCTCGGTCACGTTCTGCGTGCTGATCCGAAACGAATGATACAGCGATCTTTAAAGGGAGAACCGCCTTTCGGTAGGCGAAGAGGTCGCTGTCGGCGACGATGGCTCCACGGCGTAGAAAGCGATCTGGCATCTTCCAACTGCTTGCAACAGTATGAAGATCTGGCTCGTGATCGAAACCGTTGGAGTCAGATTGTTGACACGGTACGGGCCAATAATGGCCTGTAAAAACCGAAAAAAAAAAAAAAAAAAAAAAAAAAAAAATTCCAAACTGGTGTAATCTTTCAAAAAGAAGCAGCTATTTGCTCAGCAGCGCAACCATCGCGGAATGTTTTCTGAGTCCTGTTTATGTCTTCTATTGTAATATGGAGTATTTTAATGGACATGTTGTCTACCCATAGTGTGGTACTTATCAACTTTTTCCGGTTTAAAGAGAGATTTAAAAAACTGAGCAACCATATCGGTTGCTCAGTTTTTTAAATCTCTCTTTAAACCTCTCTTTAAACGTGTCCGATGATTTCCCTTTATTGCGTGTCATATATGCAGAAAAACCGTTGATTTCCCGTTTTGTTTAAAAAAGGTCTTAAATCGTTTTCAATTTTGTATTTAATATAAGTACATACATATATGCAAGTACTGTATTTTATCCCAAATTCTTGGAATATTGTTTTAATGTTTTTTATATAGATTTCATTCTTACGGTTCTTCAAATTGATCAGTTTATCGTCATACTATGGTGGATATTTATCAAGCTTCTTTCATCCAATCGACACGTTTAAGGTTATGATATAGATTAAAAGTGCCCGCCTTCTTGAAATTGTAATAAGGCTGTTGGCTCTTGTGACTATATTGATGGTATATTTATTAAAATATCTTAAAATTACCGAAAGTTATTTTACTTTATAGTTAGTATCTTGAAAAAAACTACACAGGATAGTTGAAAACCCATCCAATTATAGGTCTTAATTAAAATTCCATTTAAGCTTCTGGCGAAAACTTTTCTATACAAAAGTTTTTAACAAACTGATTAATACGAGTATTGTATCCGATACTTGTAATCTGCAAAAAATCGTTAGTACAAAACTAAGTCAAGTTTTAAAAAATTCTACATTAAAAAGTTTTATAAATTTAAGGTTGTATCCTGAAATATTTAAACTTTTATTTAAAATTACATCAATTTGTTTAAACAGTTAGTTTAAACGTTTCTATGCCAATCTATCCAGACATTCGGGTTTGTACTCTTAAGCAAATATTGCCTTTTAAG
The DNA here is from genome assembly GCA_963932295.1 of Tipula lateralis. Classification (NCBI taxonomy): domain Eukaryota; kingdom Metazoa; phylum Arthropoda; class Insecta; order Diptera; family Tipulidae; genus Tipula; species Tipula lateralis. Next base: position 133,074,458 of record OZ010738.1, read on the forward strand.
AATCGCTCTTATTTCACTTTTCGGTAAATCTTCAACCTGTCCCCAATATTCTTTAGAGTTCAAATGAACTTTTTCTTATTAAAAGTTAAGGTTTTTAATAGATGGTGAAAAACTCTTGAACCATACTACGTAATGTAAACAAGTAAAAATCCAAATTGTGTTGATAAGTCCCAATCATTGATCGTGTTTAGATGTTAACTACCATGAAAAGTCTTTGCTACGATAGATGTCTGTATAATGTCAATTAAAACTCAATGGTATTATTTTTTATATTTAAATTTTATATGGCAAATTAAAACGCTTAAATAATTTTATTGTTTACAACATTTAAAATTAAAATTTGATACGTCCAAATTGGCTCAGCTTGAATGAAATTGGTGGATTTATTCAGAAGTGTTTAATACATTTAATTGTATTACAAAAATCATCACACAATTTGCAAAATAATTTCGTCAATGTAGTTAAAGTTTGGTTAGTACGTTACAATCCCATGTGCTTCAATATTTATTAGGCGGAAACTTCAGAATTACATGCATAACGATTTTAATTCGTTTCATATACAATTTGCGGAGAGAAATTTTTTTTGGAGATTCAGATTGTATCACAAATTTAGATGCAATCGCAAAGTATTATTATTATATAACATAAAACACATACCAAAAGGCCAACACATATTATTACATGGTAAGGTGTTTAACACAAAAATTTTGCTTCTTTCACACTATAATCCATAACGAAAAACATCAACCATAACCGAATAGCATACAATTTTTAGTTTAATTTCAATTTAAATTATTATTTTTTTTGTACAAGACGTTTTTCTATTTTTATTATTAATTGGTTAGCTAAAATTTTCGTATTTGTGATGAATTTGAAATTAGTACCATTACCGCGATTAGATAATTAAAAAGCATCGTGATTTGGCAAAACCAAATAGCTAGTTTTATGTATTACAATTTTATTTTGGCTTATTTATTTCCTTATAATATACTTTATGTATAATTTTATGAATCAAAAATTTGTTTTATATAATTATTATTTAATGTAGAATTAAAACGTCAGTTACGTTACTTGCTAACTAATTTACAAAAAAAAGACGAAGAAAGAAAATTTAAAATTTTAATTTATTACGAAAGTTGTTGAATAGAAATTGTTTAAATAAAAAATATTATATTTAGTAGCATTGTAAATAGCTGGTTCATTAGTAATTTAAAATGTTTTTAAACCTTCTATAAATATCTATTTATGTACAACCATTATATTAATTGATTCTTTACCTATAGTGTTACGTGATATTAAACGTCATTTTTTGCAATCTAATATAATTTTGCTTACCTAATGACTAAATTTAATTATATGTGTTAATGTACGTATATTATATATTGCTTTACAATTCCGGGAAACTGGAAAAAAATCATATATGTAATACAACTCGGGGAATTCTATAAACCAGTCTTTGATCTTAAATTGCGCTTATCCAAGAATGATTTGGCAATTTTACCTGCACATTATGTATACATGTATATTCAAATTGATATCAAGGTTAAATGTCAAAGAATTGGTTTTGTGTAATACTAATTTCATGGTTTGGCTACATTAAAATTAAATGATTTGTTATTTATCTAAAGCATAAAAGATTTATTTTTTATTAAAAGAAAGGGAACAGCAGTTACACATATAATTATGTATTGAATATGTTTTTATTATTTGTTAAATTTGAAATATTATTTATATTTACGAAAATTAAACAATATCATTTCAAAATATGTCGGTTAGAGATCCGTCTATATCTATTTATATAGTACATGTACATATTACAAAATTATTATTGAGTGGAACGTGCTGTGTCTATAAATCCTAATTTGGTAAAATTAATTGAAAATCAGAGATAAGTATTGTGAAATATACAATACTTTTACCGATTATATAGGTCTTAAAGCTCGCTTATTATGATTTGTAAAGTTGAACTATATATGGGATGAAAGATCAATATATAGTTTAGAACTTAAAATTGTTATAAATACTTCATGCAGATGAGTATTGAGGGTATTAAATGAAAAGAGAAAAATAAACTAATATTGTAGTTCGAATAATCTAGTTCTTGAAATTGATCTAAATTTACCACCTTAAAACTTTGTTTCATACAGGTACTTACTTGCTGCTTACCATGCTGTATAAGATAGCAGAAAAAAATCCAGCAGAAAAAATATTTTTAAATAAACCAGAGGCACTATAATCGTCAATTTTAAAACCAGCAGAATTTGCCCATGAATATTTATATAATATTAAAAAATATATATTTAAGGTTTCACATAAAATCTGTAAATTTTTCTGTAAATAATACATAATTAATCATAATGGGATATTGGCTACTCGGCGGTCCTTCCATAGCTGACAGTGAAAAAACTGATTTTTATGTATGGGCCAAAACATCAAAAAATTCTGGAGGTCCTCTGACCCATACGATTATACAAACTTCATATTCGGATGTATTATGGCCTAAGCTATCAGAACATCATAATGGCATATTGGTTATTTGGGGGTCCTTCCATAGCTCACAGTGAAAAAACAGATTTTTATGTATGGGCCAAAACTTCAAAAAATTCTGGAGGTCCTCTAACCCACGCGATTATCCTCAAACTTCAAATTCGGATGTGTTATGGTCTAAGCTATCAGAAAATCATAATGGCATATTGGTTACTCGGGGTTCCTTCCATAGCTAACAGTAAAACAACTACATATAATAATATGTGTATCTATATTTAACACATAATATATATTAAATTTGTATAAAAAATTTACAGATTTTATGTGATACCTTAAATATATATGTTTTAATGTTATATAAATAATCACAGACTAATTCTGCTGGTTTCAAAAATGACAGCAGAAAAAATCGCTCTAGCGATTGTAGTGCATCTGGTGGTGAGTAGAAAAAATATTTGTCTGCTGGATTTTTTTCTGTTATCTTATACAGCATCTGCTTACATGTATATAGTATAAATCCAAAATGTTATCAAATTGATTTGTAACTTCGACATTGTATTGTAATTATATATAATAAGTGATTCGTGAGTTACTTTTAAATAAGTTCTATGTAAGATGAAAAATAAATGCACTTGAATTTCATATATCACATGCTTTAGCTGGTTGTACCACCAATTTGGGCTCTATGAACCTTAAAGTAATCTAAATATATTTAGAGAGCAATTGGATATAGTGATGTTGATTTTCTTTTAAGAAATTGGCCTTGTTAAAACTAAAATCCTCAATACATATTCGTTTTTATTATAAATCTCTACAAATAAACATTCAATCTAAATTCAAAACATTGTTCATATCTTGTAAAATTAGAAGCTAAAACAATGGATTTGTAAATTGATTATTAGTGTTTGTTCAAGAATCATCACTGTTTTGAAATTTCAACCGCTGAAATGTATAAATTGTTTCTTATTTCCTGAGACTGTCAGTGTTATGTTTTTAAATGTCAGTTTCCGAGTGAGTTTAATACGATAATAGTCTAGTTTGTTTGTATGCGTTGAGTAAACAAAACTTGTTATCTTTATCGAGCGGATCTAAGCGATCTCGGATTTAATTAGCATTAAAATTAATTTCATATTATATGTATATTGTATTAACTCATTTTTTCTTAGCAACAAATAACAGTTAAGCAAATTCCTTGTGTCCAATAATTGTACGCTACTGATATTTTGATATACAAGTTACGAATATTTTACCTAAAAAACTATGTAAATAATGGTACTTTCAACTTAATTGGCGTTTTACTAAATTCTCAGTTTTAAAGTGATAATGTTGAATATATTAGTTAGAACTAAACAGATTTATATTCGTATATAAAGCCAAATTCGCAATTTTAAACCACCTATGTAAAATTTCATACATATTCACAGGATTGTACTGAAATTTAACAGTGTATTTAAAAAAAACTTGAATCGATTACTTTGTAGTGAATATAATAAATGGAAAATTTATAGTTAATCATTATTAATTATTGAAATAGTAAATAGTATAGATATCTAGCATCTCAATGTACTGGATGCCAAATATCTTATCTAAAAAATGTAGATAATCTCACTTTCTAGTGAGATAAGAAATTTACATCTACATTTTGTAGATATTTAATGGTTTGAGTCTCTAGTATTTTTTAACAGCTATATTGGTGAAGTAAAGAAGAAACAAAATCATCAATTTAAATATAAAGAACGAAAATTAATCGTAAATTCGCAGTGGACCAAAAAATGCGAAAGTAATATGTATGATAGGGATGGAGATATGGAGATAATAAAAATATATAAATTAGTCATATGTTTACAACTAAATAAAATATAGATTGTAAATTCAGGAAAACCTAAACCCAAAATAAAATATAGATTGTAAATTCAGCACACTAGATGATATAGTATACAATTTATATCTTATTCACGTGGTTTGTAGTGTAGTTATAACTACAGCACTTATATGACCGTTCACCTGGACGTGTAGTGTAGTAATTCTACCAATATGCCCCTGTTGTTGAAAGATTGTATTCAGCATATTTGACATTTCTCAATGTTTTTTTTGTTTGTCGTTGGTGTTAAAAAAGTTTTAATTTCTTCTGTTTCCTAAATTTAAATTATTGCCTCATCACTATCAATTTTGTTTTTATTTTTCAATAACATACAATCTCAATTCCGAATTTTGAATTAAAAATTTTTAACAAACCACAACTGTTAAAAGATAGTACACTAAACTACGCTAAGTGTTCACGTGGTGCGTAGTTGCAACTACACTACAGCATTTTGACCGTAGTTCATAATACACTGCGATAATATTTTTTTTCTTTGTTCACGTGATGAGATAATACACTACACTACGAACCAAATGAACAAGATATTAGACTACATATTCTTCATTGTAGAATATCTAATAAGTATAGATATCAACGTACTGGCTACGCCACTTTTCTATTGTACTCGGTAACTTTTATAGTTTTCTTCCAACACACGTAAAGCTCAAAAACAAAATTAAACTAAAAAAATACAACAAAATCTCCTTGAGAATATTTCCATTTCACTTTTCTTTGTGCTGGTGTGTTGAAATTTTCTGAAGCTACGAAAATGTTGGTTAAAAAATGAATCCGTAAAAAAACCTATTTTGTTGGTAAAGGGGATAAATCGAAGTAGTTACCGCATGAAAGTTACCGTAGTGTGAAGATAATGATTCAAAATTAAAGTACTTCCAAATCTTTGGTTACTTGCTTAGCTGTTGACATTCAAACAAGGACCAACTATGAATCTATAGTTGGTCTTCCATTAAATTGTTATATGGCTAACAACACAACTAAAATGACATCGCTATAGTTACATCTTCATTAAATTTAGGTAGTGTTCCCAAACAATAAATGATAATCTTTGGCACAAAAGTTTATTTTCAATAAAATCAATACATCACCAGCTTGAGGCTCGTACAAAAAATATACCAAAAAATATAGTTACCTTTTCAATATTATGGACGTTATCATAAAATAATAACTCATTTCATCATACTACGAAGAAACAAGGTGTATATTATAAAGGTTAAAGCTGCGGCAGTTGGAGCGGGAGGTACCGGGTTCGAATCCCGATAGGGGCAGGATGGCAAAGGGATTTTTCACCATACGATTACGATCGGTGGTGTGAATGAACACATCTATGACCCCCTGTTGGAGTGCAGAATTCATGGGCCGACCCATCTTCCATGTCAGTACTATAGGCTGGCATGGAGCTATGCAATGTGCAGATGGTTCTACGTAAATCGGACCTATAGCCGTACGTCCTCGATTTGGCTGTAATGGCGTAAGGTAGGACGTAACTAAGCGAACCGCGAAAGAGTTGGAAGTGCCTCGAGCCCCAAAACAGATAGTAGAGATAAAAACAAACAAACAAACAAACAAACATAAATAGAAACCTGAATAACTTCCAAATACCATATACGTAAACTAATTGTATGAACTTGATTTATACCTTTGTAATTCACAACTGTGATGGAATCAAACTCTTATATGATCAATTTATATTGCATATCTTAACCTTAAGCATAATGTATTAGATCATATATACTATTTTAATTCCGGTTAATCAACAATTGTATAATTAATCATTTCGATACTAAAAATAGTATATAAATAAGTAGATCAATAAACTTAAATGTAATTGATAATGACGAAATATCGAAACAAATTCAAGGTAACATTTTTTTATTTATTTACATTCAGCTTATCAGATGTTAATTCAATGAAGAATTTATTTCATTTCGACATAAACAAGAAATAAGATCAAGTCGGTATCAATATTTAAAAAAAATCTTTCTCGTTTCTTTTCTTCTAATTAATTTACCATATAATATTATTATATAAAAACGAAGTTATGACTTTTAAAATATATCAAATGATTATTGTTCGTGAACGGGAAACCCATCAATTTAAATTTAATCAACATGTGGATTGGGTTTTTTTTAAATTTGAAAATAGACACGGATCTTTCCATAAATTTTAAAAAACGTGATGGTGTAAAAGAATTGATCAGTAAATGAAATGTCCATCCTGTTACGTAATGTAAAAAATGTGATATTTTAATGGTTTGTGGTTGATTAAACTTGACTAAAAGCCATGAATCTGGAGGTGGTGACTAACATTCATCTACTTTGAATATTTCTTATTTTCTGCAATATTAAAATAAATTATCATTCTCTTTTAAGGTATAGAACTTTATTTTATAATGAATAACGTGCCAATAAGTGTAATGAATAACAATAAATTTAAAATGAATGGTATAGTTGATATGTAATTGATTTTGCTTTTTGCTCTGTAATTAATAAGAATTAAATTTAATACACAATTTATTCTGTAGGTGAATAAATTATTTGTTTCAAGCGTAATCGATAGTTAGTTTTATTTTAATTCTAATCTAAACATATAAAAACGGTTATTTTTAATGAGAATTTAAACCACCATATGTATTTAAACTAAATTGAAGAAAAATAATGAATTACTGGTGATCTAAAAATACGATCAAGGTTGTGACAGATAATCTCTGGGAATCGAAAAACGTACCGTATCAACAATCTAACTTCAGTGGCTTCGATTACGAGCCAGCTTTTCATAATGTTGTAGAAAAATCCTGATCGCCCTCTACGCCGTGGAGCCATCGTCGCCGAAAACATGCGGGTTAGCATGCATAATGTAACTGAGCCAGCATACTTGCCATCCTTTAATTTCATGCTCAATATCAGGGATTCGCACATAATTCCTAATCTCGTGATTGAAAAGAACTCGGTATGTACCATCAACGTCGAATGTAGGGTTGTATACATATATTACACGCATAATTCTTCTCTCGACCATTAGAAGCCATCTTTCGTACTCATCCGCCAAGGTCAAACTATTACATTATACATGACAACGGGTTCGATCAACACTCTGTATACAATTTTAGCTTATTTACTTTTGCTAGATATTTTGATTTTATAAGTGGACGAAGAGGATATAAATCAAGAGTAATTCTTCCAAGATAATGCAGGATAGTAATTTGTATGCTGTGTAAAAGAAAGCTATACTTCAATAATTTTCCCATTTTAACCTTTTTCGAATAAATATCAAGAGCTCTGAATTAATGAATCAACTTCGGATGATCGATTTTTCTTTAAGAACTGCATAAAAAAAAAAAAAAAGAACTGCATGGTCATATGGAAAATTTTTCATAGAACGAGTTCTCTGTAAAAACCACTGCGGTTTGTATTTGAGAGTATCCAAACACTGCTTTTGATACATGTGGAACATAGTATAGATCAGAAAAATAATCACACCCTGTATCGAGTATTGCATCAATGTTAACAAAGAGGTTACCATCAGTTGACCGAGATCTTAAATTCCTTATCTACTGTTAGACCTTAGTCTTCCACCGTTCACGCTTCTCCTGTCTACAAATGCGTGTAGCTGTCCACTTTGCAAGAACCATTTTATTTTTCTTGCGATTGTAAACCGAGTTTGCGCTTCATTATAGGCTACATTTTGTTGCTGAACAATAAAACGACAACATAAACAGAATAAATGACCTGTAATAGAAAAAATTAAAAGTAAGGTAAAATGATCTCGATCCTCTTTTTAATAATACAGCTATAATAATCGGCGATAATAATAATTAAATAACAGTATATTTAATGTTTTTATATTATTTTAGTATATTCTTTTTTAAACGTAAAAATAAGTAATTAATTCCATTAAATAAATGAATAATTATTTAAAATTATGTTTTCTTTTATTTAATAAAATCGACTCTTGTTGTAGGACAGAATTTATACAAATTATAAGTTTGTATTTTTCAATTTGATTTTCAATCTCACTTTGGGATTGGGAAGTTAGATTAACAGGGTGTCCGCCGGAAGGTATACTACTTTGTTTGTTTATAATTTTTGATTAAATGAAAGAGAATGGATCTTATATTGAAAAATCTTTTATTTAATGTCGGCAATTATGTATGGAATGAAATATCAGCTAAATGTCCGCCTCTGTTAGCCTCACAAATGCGAGCCCTTTTGAGCACATTTTTCATTACATTCTCACACATTTCACGCGGTATTTCAGAAGTCCGGAGCAGTCAAATCAGGCGACCGCGGAGGCCAATCAACATTACCATTTTTTGAAATAATTTGTTGTAGAAAGAGGTCTCGCAGTAATTCTATTGTGATCCTGGCTGTATGCTTTATGGCACCGTCTTGTTGATACCACATGTTAATCAAGCCCAAAGCATGCGTTAAAAAGTTTTCAATCATATCACGATATCGCTCCCCATTCACAGTTACCGTTACGCCGTTTCCACTTTCAAAGAAGTGAGGTCCAATGATGCCTCCTGACCAAATTGCACACCAGACTGTCACTTTTAATGGATGTAAAGGCCACTGATTAATAATTTGAGGGTTTTCCATTGCCAAGAACCGACTATTCTGTTTATTCACATATCCATTCAAATGAAAATGTGCCTCGTCATTCATTACGATTTTTCATAAAAAACGAGGTTGCCATGGGCGATCTGTAATGTCCTCTTGGCATATGTACGGTGGCGTAAATGGTCTTGTGAAAGAAACTCTTGTGTCAACTGAATCTTAAATGGAAACAAATGCAAATCCTTGTGCAAAATTGTGGCCAAACTTGTTCTTTGAAGACCAAGCTCCTGAGCACGGCGTCGAATTGAGGTTGATGGATTGTTCTCCTGAGCAGCAGTAATGTTTTCAACCGATCTTACAGTACATTGTGGCCCATGCTTAGGCCTATCACCTACAGACCCTCTTTCTTCGAAATCATTCACTACACGATAAATAGTGCGTTTTGTTGGTGGGACGTTGTTTCACCCAAAAATTTCACGTAACTTTCTCATCGTCACAGTAATCGATGATTGATTTTGATAAAATGTTTTAACGGTTAAAACACGTTGGTTTATCGTTTATTTTTGCATAATAAATTTGCCACGTGTCTACTTCACGACTGCCAAATATGAACTGTCAAGACTAACTTTTACCAAAATGGTGGCAAAACAAATTAATATATCTTCCCGAAAACTGAAAAGAGGATCATTATCATAGTTGCTCATTTTCTATAACAGTCATCCATGGATATTAAAAATGTAAATTTCATGTGAAAAATATTCAAATGGTTGAAGATTTGGTGGCCATTGAAAATTATAACAATTCCAGACATCTCTTGATGTAAATTATATTCACTACAACTTTTTACATAATCTTAAATATCTTTATTGATATCGCCAATTAATAATTGGATCTTTCATTTTCATTCTAAGATGTTCTCGAGAACATTTCATATCTTCCTTCTCTGTTGCAATAGTTCTGGTTGTGATTAAAACCTTAAAAGTGTTTATATTATTAAACCAGTCGTACTTTTATTCTAACTCTCATGTTGTAATGGATTTAATTTAACAACTGTGTTCAACTTTCTCATTACTGTAAAATATAAGGCTAAAAAATTGGATTCCGTGTTTGTTGATTTTGATATCCTAATCACTTTAATGTTTTTTTGAGGGATGTTTTACTTTAAAACCCTATATCGAATGAAAACCTTTCTTTTATCGTTAGTTTTGTACATCTAATATGATGATTTTATATACAATTTTGTTTAGTGAAACTACCTTACATTCTTTTTAAGTAAACGATTCCATGAGGTTCTGTACAATGTCATCTTCAGTTATCACCGTACTCCCGTTAATGGCAGTGGCTTACCCTTGAATTTTGATTTTGTCAATTGGTTTGAAGCTGCAATTTCCGGAGCAGTTTCTGCTTCCATTTTGTAAGTTCTTTTCATTTTATTCTTTCTACCAATGTAGTCTGTTTTCTCGTCTTTATTCTTCATGAGTGAAGAATTCTTTTGACCTGTACCTCTGTTTCTTTAAAGTTTAAAGTACCTAATTCGGCCATAAAGCCTAATATTTTTTAATTTTAATTTCAACCTTTGAGTTATTTGAAATACTTTAAAGAAGTAATTAACTTGGATGGGTGAAAAATCTGTTAGTATCGTGGATTAATAGATAAAACTTTATGTTTAATATACTAATATTCATTAGAACAAAGCTATTAATAAAATTTGCGATAATTAGGATATAATCGTGCTCCCAAGGTCACAATCAACAAAAGAAATTAAACGTATGCACCAATTGAAACTAAAGCCCGAAATAATTAGTTTCTTTACAATGTGTATTGAATATACGTATTTAAAATTATGTATTGTCATCAGTTTAAATGACAATAATCAAGATTTTAGAACATTTCAACCTTTGTAGTTCTGATTAAATAATCTTATAACTATATACTACTAGTTTTTAATGATTCCAGCTCATTAAAAAATATTTCTCAAGACAACCATTAAAATTTAGTTTAGTTTATTGTATTATATATATATATATATATATATATATATATATATATATATATATATATATATATATATATATATATATATATATATATTTATTTATTTATATATTTATTTATTTATGTGTACAGTGATATATAAAAAATGTCCAAACATACTCAGCTTTATATGCACACAATAAACTAAAATAGGTTCAGGTTTTTCATCATGTTGTGAATCAGGAAACCAACGCGTTGACATCAAAGCATTTGATTTGTGACTTGGTTGACTATAGTTTCATATAAAATAAAATATAAATATCAAAAAATCGACGTTGAATAAATCAAAGAATGGCTTTTTAGAAAGTGCTATAAATTTTCGTTGTGTTTTGTTTATTTAGTTAATTATTTAAAAGTTATGTTTAACTATTAAACTAAACTTTTTCGTTATATTAAATAATAAAACAAATGAATGTCATGTAGATCTGCTTGAAGAATTCGTAATTCGTAAACTATTAGATGGAGTAATCTCATTTTGAATATATTCTATGTATGTTTTCCCACCTAAAATATCGGTATATATATACATATATACATATATATATATATATATATATATATATATATATATATATATATATATATATATATATATATATATATATATATATATATATATATATATATATATATATTATGCATTGATTCATAAATTGATCCTCCTAATGATTATTTAAAATCACAATATCTACTACCTTTAACGTGTATGATTTTTTTCTATGTTCATCTTGTACACAAGCACAACTAAATACTTAATGTCATTAGTCTTTAGAGCTGTTTTTAAAAGGTAAACAACTTTAAGTTCAATAGAAAAAACAATCACTTCCATGTGGTATCACGGTCTTCAAAGTTCACCTGTATAAGAAAGTTTTGTCAAATATATTAATTTATTTAATTGAAAGTAATTTCATTTCACCTTTTTACTATTCTAAAATCAATTTTTAACAAAAAAACGTATCAGTCAAATTAGTATTCAATCAACGGTTTTTTGTATTCATATACAATAAATTAACATGGAAAAACAATAAATACCCATCACTCTATATATGTACATAGGTAACCGTTTGTTACGGTTGTTGAACATATTGTTAATATAAAGTAATAATACGAGTAAGTATACATCGTTAGACAGGAAGATGAATAGGAAGAAAAGTATATCGAATATAATCTACAAAATTTCATTAATTAGGAACAGAAGTAATAATACAATGTAAGGTGGGTAGGTCAAGGTCAACTATCGTCTATACAAGTAAATAACATCTACAGTTAATTCTTAATTTATTTTACTCTTGAGAATGACTCATCATCAATCGTATTCATGATGTGTATACATAATATTGATCTTGAGTTTAAGTTTATTATGACTAGCTATACGAGTATATATTCTATTGATGCATTATTTGAAAGAATGGTGATGAAGATTTTAAATGATGTTTGATTTGATCAACGTTGCGTAAATTATATTTTATTATACATAGTTGATGAGATGTGGGACGTTTTGTAAAAAAATTTCAATGTTATATACCGTTTATAATAATAAAAAGTCACATCAACATATGATTAATTTTTCGGGTGTGTTTTGCGTAGAGACGTATTAATTAAATATGGTAATAAGTATAATTAATATTACGTGTGACATGATTGTATCCGGTATAGTAGATTTGAATGATTACAGTATTAACCATTCCAAATTGAAGCCTTAATACTCTTTACTTATGCAGTTTCATTACTTAAGTGATAAATTTATATTATGTATATTGGGTAATGAATATGAAACAAACTTAGAAATTCGAGGCTATCGGGGCTCGAACCTGGTTTACAAACACCACGGTTATTGGGCAAATGTTTCGCTTTACAAGAAGATTTACAATAATCCACAGAGAACAATGTTATGTTTGTCAAAGTAAGACAGTGGTTACAGCTATACCGCCAGGAATCGAAGGACAACAAGGTCAGTATGACAAAATAAAAATCTCCATCTTCTGATTACAATTAGTGATGAAATATATTTATCCAACTTTTGGTCGGAAAAACTCATCTCCACAGTACGGTGTGGAGTAAAAAGTCCGGTGTACATAGTGCGTAAAATGCAATATCAGATAAGTTCATAATAACTGAGTGTGTTTACTATACCGCACGGTTAAAAATTATTTACTATGTAAAGATAGTGGATTTATATAAATTAACTTTTATCAATTGTTTTAGAAAATTTTGCAGGCTAATCTTGAAATGAATAATTATTGTTTAAACCTAAACAATAGCTGGATCTTGATTTAATTTAACGTTTCAAAGAGAAAGACTTGCTTTGTGGTAATATTTAATCTATGTCAAAATAAAACATGGAAAGTGATTTTCTTGTAATTCCGTAAAACACATTTTTACTTTATTTATTACAGACTTAATTAACGTGTTTTGAATAAATTTTTAATTTTTTTGGCAATAATAATTTAATTTTAAGTCAGTTTATCTTATTATTCTTAAAAAAAGATTTAAAAAATGTTTTAAGATTAAAAATTTAATTATACATATTTTAATAATATATCTCGAGATAAACGAATTACCAGTTTGATTAATTATTAATAAGTTCTTTCTGATAATTATTAATAATTATCAGAATTCGCGAGAATTTGACCTTGGTTTTCATGTCGTTAAATTACGAAAATTAAATTTTATTATTCATTTGGTGTTAAAATCGCTTAATTATGAGCTAAGGTTTACATATCTTAACTTACCCTGTTTTACTTTTTGGACATAAACCAATATACATAAGCACAATAAGAAATTGAAAATCCAATATATCTTTTGAAATTTGAACAAATCATAATATTAAATACTTTTAAAAAATATATTATCAGTTAATTTAGAAAACACTATCAGTTATAACAAAAATTGTGTTATAATTGATGGTGAGAAGATGATCAAGAAGATGAGATTTTCATTTGTTTCAAAACTGTATTGATAGTTTTGAAAATTTTACTGATTATTTAATAATTTTTAATATCCAATAAAATTATTATTCGTTGAAACCACTGTTATCAAACTTGTACAACAAAATTTTTCAAATTGCACAACTAAAGACTTTGTTGGAACTTATCGATAAGAAATGAATTTGTCGTTAGTGTTGATGGTTTTCAACGGAATATTGGTTTTATTATAAACTGTTCGATAAACTTTAAAACCAATCTACTTGCAAATTAATGTCAGCAGATTAGCATGGTAAAGCCCAAAATTCTCAAAATGCCTCAAATCATCCAATACTGACCTGAAATCACAGGGAAAATATTAATTTCAAATATTAATGTGTCACTTCAGGCAACACGACTCAGTTGTGCAGCGTCAAAAATGGGTTTATTGAAATTAATCGAAAGGACACGATGGTATTTTAAAATATTTCTCATACTTTAGGTACTAATAAATACCTTAACACAAAAAAATATTTGGGATAAATGTGTGGTGAATACTAATACTTTTCGTTGAAGTATTATGTATTAAGTCTGACAAGGGCCAGTCGATATCACAACGCCAGTCGATTTTCTTGTGTACGTGTCGCTCAATCTTTACTTATCTCCCAGGATATGCTTATTTTCAAAATAACACATTAATCGTTTAAGTGTTGTCTTGGTCGGCACATGATTAACATCTAAAATCTTACGTATTTAGAATATTAATAATGATTTAGAATGTAAGAGAATGATGTCGGTCAAATGATCGCCTGTGGTCGTGGCGCAGGGGTGAACTCTTGGAGAGCCCATTTTCAAATTATTTTCGTAGACTTCTGATGTTATTTCAGTAATTGCGTTTTAAATAAGCTCGAAATGAAGAACTCGGGAGTTGTCAAATCAGGAATCGTGAGGGTCAGTCGATAACACAAATATTTCCCAAATGTCACACCATACTATTACTCTAATTCAGATGCGTAGTGCCTCACTCTCGATAAATTCGTTAGGTTAAATGTCATCCAGTCCTTATTTATATCTTAATGGTATACTTGTTTTCAAAATTATTAATTAAATGCTTAATGGTTTTCTTACTCGGCTTTTTAGTTAAAACTCACGTTTTTAATTAAACTATTAACTTTTCATACAACATAAGTTAGTTGATGGAAATTAATATTCTAATATTGCATGAACATATAAGATTTCGAACATAAAAATCATTGTACTTGTACTTTTTACATATTTACACAGTTACCTAGTTTTTCATCTAGCATTAGAAATTATTTCAGAGAAAATCTATTGTACTTTAGTTTTTGAATATAAAACCTAAACATCTTTAAAATATCTTTCACTGAAACGAGATACAAATAAGAAACATTTAATAGTCAGTACTTGGTAAGATAATATATTCTATAACTTGAATAGTATTTTCAACACTATAAAATCATATTATTTGTAGAGTAGGTAAACGATATAAAATTAGAGTTTAAAACTCTATTTCACAAGAACTATATTTTCTTCCAAGTTCTTTTGTTTAACAATAACCCATTGTTAAGCTCCCGTTTCCACTGAAGTTGTAGTATAGTCAATGAAGAAAAAACACATTTTTGATTTTCAATTATTCAAGGCCTGGGAAAAAAATTCGCTTTATTTAAGATAAGAAATTTCTATTGTGGTTTATGAAGTACATGCTTATGATATTGTAACATAGTACGTACAATGTGTATATAATAAATATTATGATGTTTGAAAAAAACTTTGATTGAATGGTCAACACTTAAATATATGACCAACATTTGTCGAACTAGATAATATAAACTGATGAAGATTGTATCCATCGTTTTGAAAAGTTTTGAACCAAACATATATCTCGAGTATAACGACTTCAAGTGTGATAGGATATTATAATTATGTATATGTAAAATTTATTGATGACGAAGTCATTTATGTCAATGACAAAGCAGCGAAAATCAGTGTGAATTTAAAATTAAATGCGATTTAGCCAAATTATAGATTGCTTAAAACCGAATAAATTAAAATTAAATCTATCGTCAAAAAGCAAAATACATAAGTATAATATGAGTTTATTGATGACAAAATGAAATATTCAAATTGGGGATTATGCAATTGAAGAGACGTTCGTATACCATATACATATGAATACACATACAATTATTTGAGTTATATGTAGTTTTTATGAAATTTTCTACGTGGGAAAAATTGCATGAAATATTATAATTTGCATAGAAAAATATATGCGCTGTTGCACTGATTATTTGGTTGTTTTGTTCGAAACCAAAATACAATTAAACCGCGAAAGAGTTGGAAGTGCCTCGAGCCCCAAAACAGATTGTAGAGATAAAAAAACAAACAAACAAACAAACAAAATACAATTTTATAAAATTAATATCAAATATGAATCATAGATAATCAAGCACTATTCTCTTCTGTCAAATACTAAATAATGATTTAGAATGTAAGAAAATAAAGAGATAATGTAGTGAAAGGAAGAAAAATTCACAGGTAGGTAAATTTTTAGTTAAACCTTGACCAATATTGTAATATGCAAGACCTTATGTATAAATATTAGCGCTTCTGTTCATAATGTATTTGCAGAAATTGCAGGAATCAACGAATAAATAAATACTGCTATAAAATTATATACTTGACTAACTAATAAGCAACAGATGTATGTATTTCTACGATTTTAATGTATTCGAATGTTTAAATATGCCTCGCGCAAGTATCACGTAATTTTTTACATTTAACCGCCCAGATCTTACTTTGACAGGCGTGGGCTTTGATTTTCTCTGCCACATATTATTTGTGTCTCTGTCGGTTTCTATCTTTGCAATCTGTTTTGGGGTTCAAGACTCTTCCAACTCTTTCGCGGTTCACTTATTTCACGTCCTACTTTACGCCATTACATCGGAAATTTACGGCTATAGGCCCGATTAAATTAGAACCATCTGCACATTACATAGTTTCATGGCTCATGAATTCTGCACTCTAACATAGGGTCGTATATGTGTTCATTCAGATCACCGATCAAAATCAGACGGTGAAAAATCTCTTTTGTCAATTTTTTGATGAATTACCCTTGCGAGGGTAAAGATATACAGTGGGACTCTCGTGTAAAGAGCAACAGTAAA
Organism: Tipula lateralis; assembly: GCA_963932295.1. Classification (NCBI taxonomy): domain Eukaryota; kingdom Metazoa; phylum Arthropoda; class Insecta; order Diptera; family Tipulidae; genus Tipula; species Tipula lateralis. Next base: position 133,091,499 of record OZ010738.1, read on the forward strand.
GAAAATATCCCGATCTAGCTAGAAATAGCATTTTGCGTTCTAGTTTCATGAAGTGAACTATGACTTTAGCTGCTGTATTTAAAATTTCGGTTGTCTTGAATATTTCGGTATAGTGAAAACTGATTATGTCAAAATTGATGATTTGGAATAATAAGATTCCTAATATCAACCGTTTTAACAATAGCTGACTTCAGACACATTCCATAATTGTGATATAAGCTTATGCTTAAATAAAGCGTGAGTCAAATTATAAGTGTTATCAAAGCCTTTTAGGGATTTGACCTGTTATTAAATCGTAGCTTTTTGGATTGATAAATTCCATTCCACATGCATCAAATGTTTTTATATATATTTTTTTATACTATGCAATCTGTTTTGGGCTCAAGACTCTCCCAGCTCTTTCGCGGTTCGCTTTTTATATCCTACTTTACGCCTTAATGTTCAAATCGAGGACGTACGACTATAGGTCCGATTTTCGTAGACCCATTTGCGCATTGCATAGCTCCATGCCACCCTATAGTACTGACATGGAAGATGGGTCGGCAAACTCTCAACACAGATCGCAGAGATAGATGCTCATTGATAAATAATTTTATAAAAATTGATGAGTTTTTATAAAATTATTTATCCATTCAAATTACAAAATATCATTGGGCATTTTTGAGAGTATATAGCGAAAATGTTAATCACAATTATATTCGGGAGGTTAAATTTTCAATGACTTAATCTGTCGCATTAATCTAGGCTAATTTGCCGGATGGCATTCGTTATGTTACATTTGAGGACATGAATTGTTTGCGGCTTATCGGCTACTCCATAAGTTGCTTATAATTTATCTGTAGTGACCGGTGCTTTATGGCAATGCTAGTTTGGACGATTGTAGCGTTAATTAAAGTGGAGTCATGCACGGAACGTTTCCTTGACAAAGCACTGACTTTGAAAATAAAATTTGATGATTTATTCAACGCAATAACTCTTACACGGTAATATACCGCATACACTACTTAACAAATTTGGCTTTGATGTTGCTCTAACATCATCGCTATAAAACATTTTATTTGCAACCCTTTGTTTCTAATAAGTACCTTATATTTGTTGAGTCGCCGTGGTTGGCAGAGAAAGCAGCATGCTACTTATACAAATGACGATAGGCTATTTTAAATGTGTATTTATGTGTGTGACTGTGGGTTGAACCATGGGTCCTTGAAGGGATTAAGTTCTGAAATACTTTTCCTCTTTGTTTAATTTGTTTTAATACTTCATGGACTATAGACCTGGCAATAAAGTGCAGTAATGGTTTTTTAGAAATATAGTAATCTAAGAAATTTAAGATTTGTTTTATTGACTTAGGTATCGTATCTCTATATAACTTTCGCCATTAGTTCCTATTATAGTGATGTTATATCACTTTTATATTTGCGGTGTTCAGACGCGGATTATAGACTATCGGTTTGTCGATTGGAAAGCGATAGTTGTGGTTAAAAACCAAGGTTGAAAATCTTTAAAAATTTAACTATAAATTATTCACATTATTATTTGAACATTACGGTAGCAAGACACTAACTATGGAAATATAAAACCTCATTGCAGTAGTTTATACATAGTGGACATACAACAACATCTGTGAACGAAACCGAAGGGTTTAATACTTAATTTTAAACCAATCATCTCAGTTTAACAGTTAATAATATTATATAATTTTAACCGGTTCATGTTTTACTTCTCATTTTTCGTGAGTTACGAACAAAACAATTTACAACGAATGTCAAATGTCAATTTTAGCATTAATACTATGAATACGTAATGGTATAAATCGTAAACAATATCAGAAATCAGTGATTTTCACAATTTAATTTAGTGGCGGCGTAGCGCTTTGCTTATATAATATTTGAGATACTACTACATAATACTAAATGTAATTGGCTTATTAAATAAATGTAATTGCTCCACAGTTATATGAGGATTAAGGTGTGCCTTCAATTTTCTGTCTTTTGAATAATGTATAGAATAATTAAACAACGAAGAGTATAGCTATTTACGAATGATAAATAAAAACTTTTATTAATTTCGAAAATTATTTAAATTCAATAATAATATATTATATTTTTATTTTCAGATTTCCTGAGCTTTTATCTGCAAAACTTAAGGTAATTTGATAATCTGAAAAACTTTTAGAAACAATTATGTCAATATACTTGCAACTAGTATCTATATGTATAGTACGTATGTTAAATTCATGTAATCTATATTGCTACAGTACGATATATACTGACGAAACCACAACATAAAGACTTCTTACTCACAAGCAATAAGGCATTGGAAGTATGAAATTACCTCTTCGTCTTTGTTTGATTTTTCTTGTATGTACAACAAACTCATCATTATATAATGTTATGACAATATGGTTTGTTTTTGCTTTATGTTACAATAACTTTTCACAACACTAATTTTTGTTATGAAATCAAATTAGGTTGTAATTTAATGGTAAAGTGCGTGAATTTAAAATAAATTGAAGTTAAACATTTCTTACTGCTATTATTTTGATTTATACTTTTATTATTTTAATTAATTGAATTAATTTATAATTTGTTGTTGTTTTGGCTTGTATTATACAACAATATTTATATATATATATATTTTTATGATTAATGTGTAATTATTTAAAATAAGGTGGTTTATTATTTAATGGATTTACCCCTGTTGTTATGAGATGTAAAACTATTTTAAATCATGATCTTGAGATGCATTTCGATATCGCAATATACAATCTCTTTTAAGTTATTTTTAATGATAAACGAATTACGAATTTGGTATCGTATAATAATGTTAAAAAAACTAAACAACGGAGATTTTAAAACGTCCTGTCTCTACAAATAATAACAAATTTAATTAGTCATTTGAAGAAACACATATTTATTTATTAATCTGAATATTTTCATCAACTATGTAAATCCTACCAAATTATAGAAATCTAGGTTATCTATTAAACATTCAATGGAAGCGTATATCTTTAACATCTTTTCATACTCATACTTGTGGACTATTGTTACAGTTCCCTTGGAATTACCATCTATAACTTTCCCATATGAGTTTCGTAACTATCGTATTTTTGAATTACTCGGAACTTTTTATTCATCACGGATTAGTTGATTTATTTTAAACAATTAAACTTGATTAAACTGTGTTCCGTAAAAAAATTCAAAACAATTCAATTTGTGGCAAATAATTTAACCGAGGTTATCTCTATCTATTTAAAAATTATCCATATCTATTCAAAATTTAAAATTCGGAAATCTAAAAGATATTGTTCTTGAATTTTTTCCTACTAAGGAAAAATTTCCAACTAAGGTAAATATTTCGACTGTCTAATATATGTGAAAAAATTCTCCATGAACATTAAGAGTAAAAACTATTATACTATTCAAAATGAAAAGGTTTTGTAAGTTCAAACAGAAAATTAATTAAAAAGGCGCCTTAAATTTTACTATCCATTACAGTTAATTAAATATTCAAAATTAAAATAACTGCGTTGATACTATACACTGGAAAACAGGTTTGTTAATTTAAATGGTGCTAAATATATTAACCACTCTATGGTGAATAAAATTTTTCGAGTTTTTCAAGAATACTATAGTTACTTACATGGGAAAATTATAGATGGAACTATCAAGGGAATTTTGACAACAGTCCACAAATAAAAATAGTGGTGGAATTCAATAATACGGTCCTCAATTAAAAAAGGTTATCCATACAATAAACTTTTTGCTTTTTCCAAAAACCTTTTGCTTTTTGAAAACAAAAAACATTAATAATAGATAGTTTTTCTTATGTGTCAAATTTCAAAACTTGATAGGCAGGTAATGGGCAAGTTTGCAAAATTTTTCAATGTTTTAACTTTTAAATTGTTTAAAATATTTTATAGTGGTATTTCTAATAAAAAAAATTTAATTTTTAGCTTAAAATCAAAGGATTAATATCGGTTTGCGAATCACTATATGTATTTTCCTTTTTCTATAACACTATATAACTGCTATTAAGATATTATGCTTAGGAAACTGAAGATTAACACTACCAACAATGAGTAATTGTTCAACATATTTGTGAGAAATAGAACGGAACTCATCAGTTCTTTATTTAATTTTTCAATAATACTATGGTTTTGGTATGGTTAGGTATGGAAACGCCCGTTTTGAGTTAAAAGGCACATTTATTACATAAGGTTTGAGATAAGAAATATTAATAACAAAAAAATTTTTCACAATATTTTGCATTCAATTTGTTATCCGTTATATATATGGTTCCAAATTTTTTGTTAAATTTCTCTCTTCATCTTTTAAAGAATTATTTCTCGATGGTGCAACAGTATGATGATAATTTGTTTAGAATAAAGTAAAATTGTTCCCTTTTCCGAACAAGAATTTTAATGTGGGTCATAGTTGCATTTCCGATTTTGCTGCGTTCTCGACCAGTTCCGCTTCGCTTAGACACAGCAGGATAAGCTATAGTACTTTAACCATTTGTTCTGTCATTAACAGCAGTTTAAATAAATGTCAAAAATGTTGATAAAAAATTACAGTTTACCGATTAATTTATTAGTGCGTTCACTGCCTAATTACTTAATTTTAACTTATTTAGATGTACTTTTAAGTATCAGGTTATGATTGAATTATAATATTATATATTTAACCATTTTGTCCACAATTTGACGCTTTATAGTTTCAGATATCAAAAGTTACATCTAATTCAACTTTTATAATCATTGTTTGTTTTTGAACAGTCGATAATTGTGGTCATACGGTTCCTTTGCCTATGTACATTCCTATCTGTTTATACCAAGTCTGTAACAGTAATTTAAATAGAATCTGTACGTAACGTCAGGTGACTTACTTACATAGAGCACAGTTTGGATTTTACATGTAAAAAAACGTTATACATTTTTAATGCAAATTATGTAAAAAACAGCGTAAATTACATGTAAAACGCAAATCGTTAGATAATTATATATAATGTAAACAATAACCTTATAGAATGTAAACAATAATAACACGTTTTTTACATTAAAAACCCGTGTAAATTCCATCGTGTAATGTACGTACATCCAGTTCTAGCCCCAAAAATAAAATATAATGTACCAATTCTAAATTTCTTTAATAATATTAATTACTGAGAATCAAATAAAAATAAATTATTTTTTAAATAGGATTATTATATTATATTGGCTTCAATTAAAGAATATGAAACTGTGATTTTATGGTTGATATCAATGGGCCTATTTAGACATGTATTTTTGCATCAAATTTTTTCCTCGTTTCTTTTCTCTTTACCTATAAACTAAAATTTGTGGTGGGGATTTTCCGATGCACTTTTCGACAGTAAATTTTCTGTATTCTCGTGTTGTTTATATTAAAAACAAATGATTGTGTTTGTATGTGTGGCTATTTTTTCATTAAAATTTTTATTTTGAACTGTAAACACCTATCTATACTTCAAAAATATTATTGAACGAGTCAAAGTATCAATACGAAATAAAACGAATTTACAGATACATATATAATCAACATCGGGTGTAGAATACAAATCTAAACTTCAAGTTGATTCAAGTGTTGTTGAAATGTGTTGTTAAAAATACTTGTCTAAATAGGCCCAATGAATATATTCATAATAAACATATTAGTATCATTTTATTTCAAAGGTTATGTGATATTTGAAAAACGATCAACATTTTTGTTTTCGATTTTGTATAGTTGGGATTTCACATTGTAAACAACGTTTTTACATTTTTAATGTTTGTTTTGTAACAAAAATCGCAAACTACATAAAACTGAAATAAGATGTAAAAAACGAAGACAACACCATTCGCAGTGCCATCTGTGTCAAATGTCGAAATGTCAATTGTATTATAAATTCGTAAAATCAATTAGGAAATAAAGAGATTTCTTTTAACTTCACCTGAGCTAGTTAAGTTGATTTTTAACGTAATTAATCTGGTTATAATTCTAATCCAAAAATAATTATTGTGATATTTGTTACATATAGAATGTAAAAAGCAACCTCACGTAAATTACACGTTTTTTACATGTAAAAAGCCGTGTAAATAACATTGTGTAATTTACACATAACATTGAGAAATAAATACAAAATGAAGAGGTGATACGACGCGACCTAGAACAAGGAAAGATCTTAAAATGACCTCGAAATAAGATTTTCAATAAATATAATCTTTTTATAAAACAAATAAATTTATAAAAGGATAAAGCTATAAATAAAAATAGCGTAACTGGTAAATTTTTAGAGTATCCCACAACTCAATCCTAAATTTAATTCCCATTTCCATTTAAAAATTTTGTTGAGAGGTGAAATTTTTATGACTTTCGAGCATAACTATTTCTTTTTATAATTCACACATTAAAGATGCCACATATGGTTGGGCTATAAATATTTCTACTTTTGCAAAAAAGAACAAGATATAAGATAACCTGGTTAAATTTATTTGACATATTTTCTTATTATATTTTAAACGCGTCTTTAGATTCAGTCAAATAGAGTGATCGACATATAAACACCATTGCTAATCACATGGCTAAATGACATGTATCCACGGTTGATCAATTTGACACTAGATAATTATACATAAATTGATAAAGTGCATATGACATGTAATTAGTAATTAAATGGTCCAACTGTTTCTTGAAAATTGTTGCATGATTCTTGGATTAGTTCAAACGATATGATCGGGTTTTAATTAAACATTTCATAACTGTACATGCTTTAATTATAACGTATTGTGCAAACGTTTGTACTAGTATATCAATTACAAAAGTTATTTATTGAAATATTTAAAGTACAGACGAAAAATCTATTCAACGGTGAATTTGATTAAATTTTATACAAGACAACAATAATTTAAAATTCGACCATATAACATTTAAAAATTTCATCTGTCATTCCATATCCATATAGTATTGTCGAAATGCTCAAGAATTCAATTGAATTTTATTTTTGGCAAATTACTATTCAAGTTTTTAGTTCAACTTCACAGACGTAACTTTTATTTTTCATAATGATTGTATGATTTACGTTTTATATAACAGATACATAAATATAATTAACATCAGCATGTAGACATGGATTTGTTTTAGACATTTTCTTTTGTTATGTTTCTTACACTTCGTACTTAACTAATTGTAGAAAAACAAAAAATCAAAATTTTCGGTTGATTTTAAACATAATTATGTACACATATACTTTAAGGTCGATATATTTATCGATTACAACATTTGTGGTAATTGTTATTTGCTTATATAACAGTAGTCTATGTATGTGCACACATATTACGCTTGCTTGCCACGCGTCTGGTGTCATCTTGAAATCATAACAATTAATTATTCAAATATTCGTACGCTTTTAGGATGCATATGTACTGTTGTAAATATGAGAATGAGAGGTTGTACAAGGAACTGGAAACTTCATTAAACGTAAATATGTATGTATACACTCGTATATACAGTAAATCAAGAATTTTAATTAGCGATTCATATCAAATAACAATTAATCATTCAAGCTTAAATTTTTATATAATATTTATTAAGTGTGTTATCGCAATTAAAATAATAGTAAATACCTTTTAATTATTTAAACAAAAAAAATCGCTTCAGCAGTAATGATCTAAAAATAAAAAACGATAAAAATGAAACCGAAATGTGAATATATGCATATTTACTATCTCCTGTGGCTGTGTAAAATTGTAATAAGTGTGTAACTTTTTACTTATACACAAGGCTAACGCAATTATATATCGACAAGTCGAAAAGTTTTTAGCTTATGAGTATAAAAATACATACACAGTACAGTGCACACAGCACCAAAAGGTAAGAAGGTAATCTAATCATGCAACTTTATGCATAAAAAAAGTAAAATGGAAGTCAAACATATTAATTACCATAGACAACAAATGCACGACTTTTTATTTTAATTTAACTAAAACAACAAATAAGAACATATTATAATATTATTGTTTATAATAATTGAATGAACATAATAACTCTGCGATACATTAAAATTGTACATATTATCTTTACTCGTATGTAAACATGCGGTTACGCTGAGAATTATTGAACCGCACTACATGATTATAACGTAATTGAAACTTTCACTTTACCAAAAAATTGTAGCGCGCAAGAGAGAAAATTATAACTCAATTAAAGAATAAATTTATTTATTTATTTATTTTTGGCGATATTAATGGTTAATTAAACAAATAAATTTATAAAAATTAATTGTTTTGTTCACTTTCTACAAATATTAAATGGTTTTTTTGTCCCATAATCACAGAAAACTTTTGGCTTGTGATTAGAATTAAAGAATAAGGTTAAAGCCTCAATCAAAACGAATTTTGAACAAACATTAATGCATTTTGTCAATCGTAATTACAGCATACACATGATCTAGTTTAAACATTATGAACCACATTCATTGTGGTTCATAATTCATATGTGCCAGAAGGAGAATGTTCTCTAATTCGACATATTTTTTTAAAGAAACAAATAAATAACATATTTGTATCGTAGAAATATGTAGTTCTTTGTTTCGAATTCACCAGTCGCTATTACCAATTACACCACAATTTCTGTTGGAACACACCTAAATTTACAAAAAACATGAAATGTGTAAATGTATACAGTGTGCGAAGTATGGACAATGTTTTAGTTTCTCAGCATAATTTTAATATTGAAACTGGACCGATTTATTTTATTTTTGGCTTATTTTACAATGTGCCCACTGCTACAAAATCAGCGTCGTCACTACTCTTTAATATTCAATAGAAAATATATTGTTGAGGTAGAAGCTTGATCGACATTTCATAAAAGATAATCGGCCTTTAATTTTCTTTTACCTTTGCATGTTCCATTATTATATGCATTATAATTAAATAATATGGCCAATCAAATTATTTACATTAAATAGTACCAGAAGAATAACATGAAACTTTAAACAAATGAGATTTTAAACAAATTCTTTACAATTTCACATAATACAATGTACCCACACTTCGTATTTTACATGTAAAAAACGTTTTTTAAATTTTTATGATACAATTTTATGTATAAAACAGCGTAAGTTACATTAAAAGTGAAAATACCAGTAAAAAGGAAGACAACACAATTCGCAGTGGAAAGATCGCAGTACCATCTATTTTAAAATGTTTAAAACTATTCGACGTGTTTTTCAATTTAAACGTGTAGATATTTTTCGTTACAAAAAAATCCGATAGATCAGTATAAACTTTGTCAAAAAAGTTCAAGTTATTATTGTTGTTGAAATTCATATTAAGAATTTCTCTTATGTGTGACTTATTCCACTTTTAAATTCAATCAAATAAATATTTGATATTTTAATTCAAAAATATTCCTTATAGTGGAATTTTTATTTTTTATATTATAAATATATTACGGCAATCAAGTTGCCATCTTCAGTATTTATCATGAACTCATGATAAATACTGAAGATGGCAACTTGATTGCCGAAATATATTTATAATATAAAAAATAAAAATTCCACTATAAGGAATATTTTTGAACTAAAATATCAAATTTTTATTTGATTGAATTATTATTGTTCACGGTTATTTTTAGAATGTTTCAAGGAATATATGACGTTACCATTCCAGATCGATATCCAGTGTCAAATATCCAGTACTCTACATAATATTAGTTTTCTGGTAAATGCATATTTACTACATTACATTAAGTTCAAGCATATCACCAGATACTTGTGGTTCTATTATGTCTCAGGAATGCAGCAAAACCTTTTCAACAAATAATCGGATTACAATTATTTTTTAATGTTCAGATTATATATTAATATTATTTGCTTCATTTAAACACTATTATACATATTGAAACAATTTTTAAGAGTTTATCTTAATTCGGTTTGGTAATTTACATGGATAAATATGTTATTGTAAAATCTGTTAGTTTACTTTTCCACTTTATTAGTTGGAAAGGAAAAAAGTGTTTCAGCCCTGCCAGTTAAGGTGAATTTTACCGGAAGTAAACTATTTGTTAATATTTCTAATCTTAATCAATAATTATAGTAAGACGATTTTTTAACAGACTTTAGCTATAATTAGATTTGACAAGAAATGGCAGTTACAAACGTTTTTTTTTCAAAAATTCAATTTTTACGTATAGAATGTAAAAAATAACAATTAACATAAGGTTACTTGTAAATTACATCGTGTAATTTACACACCAAACTGTGAATTGCACCTTTTTTCTGGAGATTCTTTCTGAAATATTGGTTGCAAATATATAGGTTGCAATATGACTAATGCCGATCATCTTGACCAATTATAAAAACCGTGCCATTAGTAACGTGGCGAATTGATTCTCCGAGTTAGTAAAACTTTTACAAAATAAATCATTATATCATAAATAAACTGCCCACAAAACAAAAAAAAAAATTAGCAGTTGCTCTTTATGGGATACTTTAGAATAACAATCTATAATATTTTGGAGTAGTATTTCGCCTGTTCATTGCAATCACAAATTATTTGCACTGTTAAATTATCTATTTTATGTTAACGATTAAAAAATACAAATAATATGATGAACCTGTTATTAATATATACTCCATAATAAATTACAAACAAAAGTTCATTAATTTTAAAATATTAAAGTTAGAGATTACCAAAGTTTTCACTTTAACGTTTTATTTTCTTTGTATAAGGTGGGCAAAGGTTATGTCATATTTTGAATGTGCCATTGTTTTTGGCATCAAATGTCATCATTTGTTAAATCAACTCCGAAAATGGTCATTTAACCGATACCATTTTTCAACATAGTTTACATTTCGCCACTATATTCTTACAAACCTCAAATAATATCCGACAAAAATATCTGACTCTTAAAATTGTTTTGGAATAAGAACAACAATCTTTCAAAACAACATGAAGGAGTAAGAATGAACGACCCTTGATTTGTATTAAAGACACTTGATTTGCAACAAAAAAATGAATGGGTATTTCACACACTAGGTGTGTATGTACCCAATAAATTGTTATAATTAGAAATAATATTTTATGGCATTAAATATGAAATAACGTCTTTTAAATGCGCGCCCGACTTGTTTGTTGGCACGTATTCGGGAGGTGTAATACCCGATGACTTGATCGCCATTCTGCGTTGGAACCATAAATATCATCCAGTTGAGGCCAAAGGAAGTTGTGCATCAACGATATTTACCCTGATTTGAAGTGCTAAACAGTTAATTGACAAAATTCAAAGTTTAATTATAAAAAAACACCAATAAAAGAGATTGGTCAACTTCTTCCTCGTTTCTTACCAGAGTTTATTCAGTTTTTTTTAACTTTAACGGTAACAATTCTGCAAAATATGAATTAATAAAATTAAACCCGACCCACAATCTTGACTTTTTATACATTAGCATAACTTAAATACATAATGTAATCGATGGTTTTAAACACGTCTATTTTTGTTTTTGAGTTGCGTTCGTAATAATTTACCCTATCTATATCCCAAGCACACTACAAAACCATGTAGATTTTATTATTGTATTCATAATCAAGTGTGATTGATTAATTCATGATCTCGCAGTATTCAAGAGAACCATCGATTGGTATGAAAAACAATACCACATTTTCTTGCCATGTGAGCTCTATCCCTCGATATATTTTTCAAAAAGAGAACTTTACGTCAATTTAAGTCGTTATCGGCTATTAAGCCTAAAACACTGTTTATCGGCTATTAAGCCTAAAAACCAGTGGTTCAATCGCTCCAATACTTGCATTTTTGGTACCATTTTTTTTGTTATGCAGTCAACCAATAGTTAGTTAAACTCTTCGGGCAAATCAAACTTCGAGCTACTCGACCCACTGTACAAAAATTTATTTTCAAATTGATCGACCTTAAGATTTTGTTGACGAATAATCTTTATTATCTTGCATAAAGATAAAATTAGAACCATAATTTTCGGCAAACTTAGTTAAGTGGTTACAAACAATTTCGGCTCTATCTCCAATTATGGTATCTCCACTCATTACCGATCCACCACGACCATACCACGTCATTACCGATCAATAATGCGAATTCAGCATTCCGCAAATACATCTAGTGCTTCTGTATATCTCCATATCCCGATGCGTGTATAATTGGTATTTAAATTGAAGCGGAAAACAACACTTGCAAAATCATAATCATTATTTCTTATGCGTTGTTTCTTTTGTAGAACTAAAAAAAAAATTGATGTAGTTGAGTTGTATGACACAATCGATTTAAATGAAGCGTCTTTTTTATATTTTCTAACTGTTATGTGTTAATATTATCATTACAAAATTAATTCGAAGATTATGTTTATGAGCTTGGTTTTTAATTAAATCTTGGTGGTTTTATGTAATGTACATTTAGTTTATTTAAATTGTTTTTATGTTTCGTGGTATTAAAAGCAATTGAAATTAGTAATTAATCGAACTTTTATAAATCAATGGAGCAAGGTCGAGTTGGTGTTATGTACTATCGAGGAAACAAATATGTACATTCGTTAAAAGTGAAATTTTTGTGATTCATGATACATCCCAAGTGCAATGTTAACGCTTCTTAGAATAACAATTTAATACATCCTTGTTACCATTATCATTTTTGCATCTTTATCATTTTTGCATCTTTATCTATCTTTGCACGTTATTTCTTTGGTCAATTGCATGAGTTCGACATTAATGATATGTGATTTCAACAAGACGGTGCGATATGCCACACAGTGGGTCTAACAATCGATTTATTGAAATCTAAATTCGATGAACGTATATCCAGTAATGATCCTGTCGATTGGGGACCTAGATCATGTGATTTAACTCATCAAGACTCGTTTTTATAGTATACGTTAAATTATTGGTCTAACCCAACAAGCCGACTTCATTAGAGGAGCCCAGAGCCAATATTGAACGAGAATTAACAGTCGTTTTCGTTGAAATGGATAGCTAAGTCATCGAAAATTGAATTCAATGAATCGACACATATGATACATTGTTGGTGGCCATTATTGAAGATATTGAATTCCATACATAAAAGTTTTTATTGTACTTCAATAATAAAATTTTCGAGATATCTTAATTTGCGTTTTATTAAAAAAAAAGTTTCCTTATTAGAAAACCAATCAAGAGACAAAAAAATAAAACTTACACTCGATTTTTTTTTAATTTTAAAATAACTATTAAAAGACAAGAAAAGAACGAACCGATTACAAACATCTGGCAAACCATTACTAAACTACTTTAAGCACAAGACAATTTAATCTATTAAACTGCAATCGCCAATCTCCAGCCTCCAATTCGCAACACCAATCTGCTCTCCTGTATTTTGATTAAAATTAAAACTTTAATACAAAACTTTGAGATAAATTTATGTTTCAACAAATAATTTAATTTTACTATAATAATAAACTAAAAATAAAATTACAGTTAGATTATATTTTATAATAAAATTTATATTTTATAATAAAGACACCCTTTGGTCACTCATCAATTTCTAGCCAGCTATAGATAATATGTGTTCTCAGCAAGCTTAATTAATTAAATCCTGTTAATTACTTACCTGATATCTCCTTCAGATGTCTTTTTTACTAGATGACGGCAATTCCTGTGCAATATTCATCTACTTATATAAAATACATATTTACTTAAATATTAAGACATATTAGTCTACCAATATAAACCCTAAAAAATTTAATTTTGATTAAAAATATTATATGGCAGATTGTGCTAAACATTGCTTAACACAAATAACATAAATCCTACAGAATTTAATTTTGATTAAAAATATTTTTACGGCAAATTGCTAAACATTTTGCCGACATGAATGGTAATCCTCCATATAAATAAAAATTTATTCTGCATCCTTTGGCTATTGCAATACTAATCCGATTGAAATACAGCACATTAACCACTGTACCCTAGTTTTTGATAAGTTTGTTGGCATAATTTCTAAATATTTTTTTTACTGCATATTCCTATTTGAATTGATTATGTATGGTGTATGATACAAATAGAGTATTATCGGTGTTGTTATCTTTATAACTGCATGAAAATGCTTCATCAAGTGTATAAATACAAGTAGACAGAAATAAATCAAGTGTCGCGTAATGTACATTTGTAGGATATATATATATATATATATAAAAGTTGATTTTTTAAAAACATTAATTTCTTGTTGATTTTTTTAACTTTAACACAAAATACCTTTCATTTTGGGCGTTGTTCTTATAATATAAACATATAATGTAGGGTATAAAATATAAATAAACTCGAAAAAAAATGGATTTTAATTCTTGTTTGGCAATAAAAATGCAACAAATTAGATTGACAATCATTCATTCCAATTCAATAGTATATTACATATAGTATTAAATAATTATAGACAAGTAGAAGGGCCACTAAGGTCAACTCGCATTATTTGTGAAATGAGCGCGCTATATATTTCATTTTATATTGGTATATTATAATAATATTATGAGTGAACGAATATCGAAAATAAAACAAAGTCTATAATTCGCCAAAAGGCATTTGATTTTGGTTTGTTTTTGAAACACCAGCTGTATTTGAATAACATTTGGATAAAATAACATTATGAAATAGTAAAGAATTTTTATGTAATAGTAATCTGATTTCAATTCGTTTATCAAACATTTCAAATGTTTGTTCCTTGTTTTTAATTCAAAGAAAATTTTAAATTATACGTTTTACCGAAAGAATTTTTTGTTTAAATATTTTTTAATTTAAATGTATTTATTATAATATGTATACCATATATACGGTATAAATAACAACCTTGGTTTTAATTATACAAATTAAAATACTTTTATACTTTAAATTTTGCCACTCTCCTAATAGGTTGTCTTGAACATGTCTGATGGAATGTCTTATTACTCCCGCAACCGGACTCAATTTTGTTCATAGTTTTATTCGAATTAATTTATCAGTGTTTAATATATTTATTGTTTAAATTAATTCAAATTAAGTGTGAACATCTGGTAAAAATCACAATAGAGCGTTAGTTTTCGTTAGTCTTTACTACATACTTAAATAAAACACCCACCACATATTATTAATTATTATTTTAGGATTATGATATGATTGAAACTAACAGTCATCCATTTCGAAAATCCATAGGTATGTATTGCACATTCAAAACAGCAGTAAAATATCAAATGATACATGAAGCTTATAGTAAATTCCAAAATTATGCGGACTCAGACTCTGTCTGTGTCTAAGAAAAAGGAGTAAAGTTAGATATATAGACATAATAAGACATGACTTGTACAAAAGGACTAAATGGTGCACTTTATTGATAGAATCAAATGACGTCAAGAACAATATAAATCGGTTTCGTTAGGAAACACAACCAATAATATCAGACAACTTAATCAAACCAGATCAATTTCTAATGCATCAATCAACATATATCCTTAATCGAATCTTCAAAACACTAGCCAGTTACATCTTACCAATCAATAGATAACTTCTGCTGAACATATATATTAATTCGCGGGAAGTTTGTCCTAAACTGTAAAATCCAACAATAAATATTGAGGACAGTTTTAGGAAAAACTTCATATTTCAATATAGCAATATGAAGTTTTTCCTAAATACTAAATGTGTTTAAATGTGTTAGTGACGATGCAATATGAGTATAACTTTTAATGGAATTTGCCGAAATGTTGACATTTTTCAAATAATTTAAAACTTAGATAAAAATAACACTGAAATTGGAAATTTTCATAATTATTTTTGAATATACGCAGACGGCTAACACTTCTCCAATCAAAAATTACTAATGGTTTGAAAAATAAAATAATTAATACACAACCATTCTTTGATCGTTCTTTATCATAATCAAAGATTTTTATGAATTTTCTTTGAATAAAATTAATAAGTTACTACTCCTGCAATGAAAATTTTCTAACCAGGTCTGGTCGGAACTTTTGAAAACATAATGGTTCTTTGAAAAATCTATGTGAGAAGGTGGTTAGTATTGAATGTTTTTGGGTGACAATTTACTTAGAAATCAAAGGTTTTTAGTAATTTTCTTTGAATAAAAGAAAAAGGTCACCACACCTGGAATGACAATTTTCTAACCAGATCTGGCCTGAACTTTTGAAAACAAACCGGTTCTTTGAAAAATCTAGGTGAGAAGGTGGTTAGCATTGAATGTTTTTGGGTGACAATTTACTTAGAAATCAAAGATTTCTATGAATTTTCTTTGAATAAATGAAAAAGGTTACCACACCTGGAATGGCAATTTTCTACTCAGGTCTGACCTGAACTTTTCAAAACATAAAGTTTCTTAAAAAAATCTAGGTGAGAAAGTGGTAACCTTTTTCTTTTATTCAAAGAAAATTCATAAAAATCTGATTTCTAGGTAAATTGTCACCCAAAAACATTCAATACTAACCACTTTCTCATCTAGATTTTTCAAAGAACCATTATGTTTTGAAAAGTTCAGGCCAGACATGGTTAGAAAATTGCCATTCCAGGTGTGGTAACCTTTTTGTTATATTCAAAGAAAATTCATGAAAATCTTTGATTTCTAAGTAAATTGT
This sequence comes from Tipula lateralis, assembly GCA_963932295.1. Taxonomy (NCBI): domain Eukaryota; kingdom Metazoa; phylum Arthropoda; class Insecta; order Diptera; family Tipulidae; genus Tipula; species Tipula lateralis. The sequence continues at coordinate 133,108,110 of OZ010738.1, forward strand.
CACCTAAAACATTTAATACTAGGTAGTTCCTACTTTTATTTTGTTATCCTAGAGGAATACAAAATTGTCATTCCAGTATCTGTGTTCATATTCTCCCTTGGATATATTGTTTTTAGTTACATGTAAAATGTATATTTTGGATGAAAAATGAACCATAGCGCGCATCTTATAAATATTCATTATATTCTAACGTTTCATTTTTAAATTCATATTGCTTTAACAAAAGCATAATTGTATTTCGCCTAAATGAAGATTTTTTCACGTTTTGGTTTATCACTACTACATTCTTAATATAAATGTTTTTGTTGTTGGGTTAGGAAAGTTAGGACAAACTTCCAATACGTATATATTATATGTTCTACTATTAATATACATGATACTACAGTTAAACCTCAATACCTAAATTCTCATATAAAATTTAGAATATTAAAGCATTATTGTATGCAAACGCTATGGAAGGTTCTGTTGTATGTCTGTATGTCTTGATACATATATAAAGGAAAATATGAAAAATATAGGAGAAATCTTCTAAAGAATAGCAAAAAACATAATATTTGGTTTAGATAGATTTACATGAAGAACAACGAATCATGGGATGGGCTAGATCGAAATCTAAAAAAACGCTGTTATACGACAAAACGAAACATACGTCATATGCCAATCTTTTTTAAAAGGGATATTGAGATGTATCCATTATAATACATTATAACTGAATAAATTATATAATACGAGTATAATCATAATAGAAAGATAAAGAAATACAAAATAATAATGATAATGATTAATTATACTCAAATATAGTAATGATTAATTATACTCATTTGAAATCTCACAGTTTCAACAATTTATATTATTAAATATTAATTCAAATTAACTTTTATTGATATGCCAAAATTTTCATGAAAGAATTTTCTATTGCAGGCGATAGTACTGAAATGAAAGATGGCTTGACCCATAAGTTCAAAATCGAATGGAAAAAAATTCCTTATGTATTCTGCCTCTATCGGGGTTCTTACTCGGTACCTTCGATCTTTCCAAATTTGTATACTAATATCACCAAATTTGTATAAGACAGAGTTCATATTGACAATCGACACTAATTTCCAAACACAACGACACTAATTTCCAAACACAATGTAACATATCTGGTATACTCGGTGCACTATTGTCAACACACTTCTGAATCTCATGTCTTGCTTAACCTCTTGAAAATTTAACTTATAATAGGTAAAGTTGGAAGTATATAACTACAATTTATAATGTTTGAATTTTTGTAAACCATCTGTATTTTGAAACATTCCATACTAAATTATAGTACTGACGCTGGATTGGACCCACATTTGTTGCGCACGTTAGATACCGTCCAAATTATTTTTTACCAAATCTAAGTATACTTTTATATGATATAATTTTCGTACACTTTCTTTATTAAGAACCAGTTGCAGAAACTTTACATTATAATGATATCTTTATCTCAATGAGTCTCTTCAAATGTCAACCGGTAGCAAAAATAAAACTGATCAATAAGTACAGAATAACTCATCGATCAGTTTTATTTTTGCAGTCGATCTATGATGAAATATACCTTGGTTTGTCAGATCCTCCTAACAAAGATTGAATTAATAATGCGGAATGAGATTATTTTTGATTAGTCACAGGACTAGGCCACCGCTAAATTTAGTTTGTGTGATTATGCCGATCTTCATAATAACAACAGTACTTTTCATTAAAAATAATTAATTAAAGTTTCAAATTGAAACAATTATTAGCTTATCGATATGTTGAAAAGATAAACGATTACTTGATCTCTACTTAAATGAAGAAACGTTATAAGCCGTGCCACGATTAGTCGTTTTATGGAAACAATTAACGCGCTTTTTATTCGTTATCGATAGATAATTTACAAATAAGTTCCTTTACCACATATATGAAATGGACCAGAGCCATCTAAATAAAGATGGCTCTGAATGGACCCGTTAGCCAAACACTTATGTGATTGAATTTGATTTTTTGAAAATTTGAATATTTCTTCAAACGTAAAGATTTTATGTCAATTTTGAAATAACACCGAAAATGAAGATAAAAAAAAAAGTTTGAATAGACCTTCCTGAATATGGTCGTAGAAGCGACTTTGTATACCTATATTCAGTACATTACATAAATATATATTAAAGATTTAAAGAAGAAATATAAATAAAATATTTAATTAATTGAATTTATACTCTTGAATTGTTTCTGTTTTTAATAGTTTAATCAATTTCAGATTTAATTTAATCACAATCACGTTAATCACAGTCATGTGAAAAATTCCCCATCAAAAATTCTGAATGTAACATGGGAAATCAATTGGCAGTATTCATATTACGACTATGTTAGGTTTCTGATTTTATGATTTCGGTAATTCAGGTAACATCGGTGTTCAGTTCAGCTCCAATTTGACTCTCTGCTTTGAACCGTATGTAACCAATCTACTGCCGTTTTCCACTGATGGGGACTATACTACTAACACAATGTATTACACTCCACTTATTTCACTATTTCTCCAAGAATAATCGCTTTCGACTGGCGAGAACTTTTACCAATAGTAAAATTTCACTTAAAACTTCACTGGTTCATTTAAATTTCACTGATTAAAACAATACCTGTCCGATGCGTAGATTTATCACATACGATGGATTCTCGATCATTCTGCTGAAACAGTCTATGTATATATAATTATGCCTTAATTTCAGTGTAGTACATTTCGAAATATTTCTATGTGTCGTTGATTTGCAAGCTGAAAGAGACTCTCAATTTCGCTTCAGCCATTGAATAAATAACATATATATCGCTCTGCAAAACTGAACTCCAATATAAACAATCACATGAGATCCTGATGAATTCGACCCACCTTCTTTCGTTCGACCACCACAACATATACCGCATACTATAATGATTCGACCTTTGACCCCACAACGTTTACTGCATTGATTAATAGGCATATTCGTTACAAGATCATAATAATAGTATTTATGTTTTTCTTGTCAGATTGTATATTTAAAGAGAAACCTATCACAAAATAATCAAAGTAAAGATTATCTTTTTCAAAATATGCATAAAGATGCAGAAAAAACTAGAGTACACTTTACTCTTTACACTTTACACTTTACACTTTACTTTTATGTACATATATAACTATTAGGAATGTTTTACGTAAGTGTCCATGTTTCCAATTGGATGTTTTTATGACAAAATAATGTACTTGCCCATGTACTCTAGCATTAAAGTTACCAATCTGACATCGTGCTCAGATATAGACCCCATCAGATTATCCAAATCATTGTAAAATGAGTCAATATCATGGGGTTGGCTGACATCAGTGGACGCATGTACACAGACAATTGACAGGTTGGCTAATCTCATGTGCAAGCGAAGCTTACACGTTTTTTTTGCAGCATCCGATTTTGTTTGTTTTGTTGACATATTTGACATTGGTTTCGGATCGTCAGTCCAATGATTCATACAACTCCTACGACAAACTCTGGATACTGTGGTGTTATCATATGGGTCTTATGTTTCGTTCGAAATATTTACGAAACATGGATGGCCCCACCCACTCTTTAATATAAAATTCAATTATTTTTCATTGAATTCTGTAGATCACATTCACATTTAGGTTTGAATATTTGTACAAAGCAACACAGTTTATTTGAATTATATTAGCCGTGTTTCATGACTCTAACTGATTTAGATCAGATCACATTTTCTATGCAAACCAAAGACACATTTTGAGCCACAATGAAATTTGGATCAAAATGCGTCTTTGGTTTGCATGGAAAATGTGATCTGATCTGAATCAGTTGGAGTCATGAAACGCGGCTATTGTTGTTAATCTAAACAATCGTTACAAAACAAAAAATTATAATCTAGAAAACACAAACTAGTTACTTACTTGATGGTTTAGAGATTCTTAACTTCAATATTTAAACTGATTCGTATGTCGCGGTCACACAAATGGCAAATTTCAACCAGCATTGTTGATTACTAGATTAGTCTATATTACTTATCAAATAACCATAAACAAATGAAAAATATACTTCAAGGTGATATTTATCCAACGTGTTAGTGCATTTTCCTTCAAACGAAACTATCGTTGTTGTTAATGTTGGGAAAATCATATTTATAGTCAAATACTATTTTAAATCGTATACCAAAACATTTTTGCTGTAAAATCACATTGCATCAACATTACACGACATTTTTACATTTGTTTGGCCAAAAAGTTCATATTTTTACAATATTATTTCTCATTTAATGGTAAATGGAATGGTAAATTAATTAATAAGGTCAAAGTACTCCAAAATACATAATTGTTTGGTGAGTTTCCTTTGTTGTAAACGACATAATTTTAAATGAAGGGTGTCATTAACATCTATGAATATCTGAGACTCTAGTTAGAATACATAGTCAATCAAACCGCGGGTAAATTTAAAATCAATCATTTGGAATAAAAAAATTGATAAAAATATAAGAAATCCAGTAGAATAATAATACAGCTGACGTACGTTGACTCACGATGAGCATGTTCTTTATAATTTTATTCTGTAGTAAATTTGCGACATAAATAGTCTGTGTAACACCGGTTATTATATGGATCATAAGACTGGCATAAGTCAGCCTCCAAAATATTAGTTAATGAACTTTATCAATTGTCATGAACTTTATTGATAAACTTATGAACTTTTTATTGATTAATAAATAAAAATAAAGTTTTAATTCAAAAACACAATTGATGAAATAAACAACAACTTTTCTCGTTGTCTAGTTCATCGATTGTGCTTATTCAGTCAATAATGAATAAGCTTTTAACATATATTTACAGAGTACACATTCAGGCGAATAAAAATTAAAATCATTTTTTCAATGTTAAACATTTTCTTAATTATTTAAATTAATTTAAACAGTTTAGTGAGTATTTAAATGCTAGTTTTGGTAAACCATTATAAGAACACATGACAAATGGTGTAAACAGTTTTTCTAGGCTTAGCCATTACTAAAAATGGTACGAACAACGCATTGAAATTGTTAAATTTCACTACAAAAATTATAAACATTTTGAAAAACCTACTCGGTCGGCAATAGTGAAACTGGTAGAAAAATTTGAGCTGTTGGGACAATTTAGTGATGTGAAGAATCGAAATCGTGTACGTCGCTTCAGAACAACTGAGAATATTGCTGCTGTAGCCCGTCGTAGTGTTGAAAAAGATTATCGATTCTTCATCGATTTTTGGAATTAGACATTCTACAAACGACATTACACCGTATTTTGCATAAATACCATAAAGACTTAGACCTTAAGGCCTTTAAAGTTCAGTTAACACAAGAACTCAAGCCGTTCGATCACCGTAAATATCGTATCTTCGCTAATTGGGTCCCCCAAAATGTTCCGGGTTTTTATCGAAAAATCATCTTCAGTGGTGAGGCCCATTTTCACCTCGGAGTCTACATTAATATGTAAAATTGTCGCATTTGACTCAAAAAATCCAAGAATGATTGTTAATAAGAGGACATACAGCCGCAAATGTGTGAATTGGTCATGGAAAATTTCAGGAGAAGGATATCGTGCCGCAGGGGCCATTTGGTTGATATCGTATTCAAATATTAATGGCATACCTTCCTCTTTACAATGATATAAACATTCATTGATTTCCCTTAAAACATAAACATGTTTTTATTGGTGTTTCTGCTTTGTATAAATAGATGGCAAAAGTAAAAAATTTATCATTTTTTTATCATACGATATTTGACCAAACTTTTCTTCCCAGTGGTTCGTCTGAATATATTATTTTGTTCTCTAAGCTTTCTGCCCGCGTATTTATACTCAATTGGTCTGCTTCAGATTCATAGTAGAAATTTCCTTTTCTTTATTATTTCGCATGTATACTGCATTCATGCTGCTTTTCAATTACAGATATTTAATTATTCTATTAAAACATTGAAGTCGCCCGCTTCCGTAACAATACAATAAATATTGTATACCATTAAATATTGTATATTGTATACTAAACGTGATAATATACCTATCAGTCGTCGTATACGTCTTTATTGATGCAGTGGTAAATGTTTTGGCCCAACTCTCAATAATCTCAACTCGTTGTCGTGCACCTTTTTTTTTGTTGTAGTGTTATCTGTCACTCAGGCTTTATTGGCCCATTGTGACTTCCTACTAAATTACCTTACGTTCCAGCTATAGGTCCGATTTACTAATAACCATCTGCACATTCCATAGCTCCATGCCAGCCTATAGTACTGACATGAAAGATGGGACGGCATACGGATTCTAGCCTCAACTGGGTCTCAGATGAGTTTATTCGCACCACCAATCGTACCGCCCAAATAATCGATGGTGAAAATCCCTTTTCGCATCCTGCCCCTTTCGGGATTCGAACCCGGTACCTCCCGCTCCACGCCGCAGCTTTTTAACAACTTGAGCGGTTTCGTGCACATTAATTGAATCTTTTCTACTTTACTATATTCATAACCTATAATTAAAACCACCTATTAAAACACCTCCTCAAGATTTAATTTAAGGAATTGTTTCGTGGATGCTTCTTAATGTTCACAGAAATGATAACCGCAAATTAAAAATCAACAGCCACAGTGACTAAATAGTTGCAAAATATATTATACAGAGTGGGCTTATTTAGACTGACTGATTTGAAATTACTAATTTGTTAAGAGTGAACAATGACATCCTTTAAGTGGCTTCCAGTTTCATATTGGCACTTAAACATTTTGCATTACGCCCTGCAACGTTTCTGTATCGAATTTTGCATTTTCATTGCCAATATTCTGTTTAAGTTGTTGATTATTTTGAGGTTTGTTGACGTAAACCCGTTCCTTCAAGAAACCTCACAAAAATTCGCCATTGTCACTTGTATGAGCTATCGCTCCATTTTGCTGGAAACAATATGTCACGATTATTAAAATGTTCCAACATGGTCCGGTACACTGCCTCAGAGACGGGTTCTGGATAACTCTATCAGCCATAATTCCAAACTAACCAGACGGGTATAATTGTCGCTGACACAATGCTTTCGTATTCCCCGCATTTCAAATACGGCAATTTTGTTTATTAACATATCCATTTAAATGAATAAGTTCCACATCGCTTATAATAAGATTGTTTAAACAGTTGGCATTTTCTGTCACAAGCACAATTAATCTATTGTAGCCGTTAGGGTACATCGCTCGGCAATAATTCCTGGGTCAGATGAAATCTTTATGGAAAAAATTGGAGATCAACTTTTAGAATGTGTTGTAGCGATTTTCGGGAGATACTCAAGTGAGTGGCATGTCAACGAGTAGATACAGATGGATCAGTGTGAACCCTTTAACGTACACCATCCACAACTTGTGCAGTGCGAACACTGCATTAGGAGCTGTCGTAGTATTTTAAATTGTGTTATAATAATCGATCGTCCGAAAACGTAATAAATTCAATTTTTACAAGTTCTTGCACTGAATATGACGACATTATATTACATATTTTAGAAAATTCTTCAGTGTTCGATGAACTATAATGTGTTTCTGAGTGGTATTAGTAAGGTATTAATATCAAACCTAATTGGTTATTGCGATATAGACTGTTTTGACATCATCCTGTACAGTTTACTATATATCAAATATTATTTATGTACTAGCTAACTTATTTTTTAATCATAATTTACAACTTCATCGTATCATTAGCAATAAAGTATATTTTCGCTGAGCAAATAAATGTTTATTCATCTTAATAACTTTCAAATCTTACAACATTCATTAACAAATTATTTTTGAGTTTATTGATATTAACAATAAACAACGTTTCATAAATGTGTTTTTAAACATATGGATGGATGACGTATAACATATTATATGTGTGATTTTTTACACGTACATAATATAATTATAATTATATCACAAAAATTACAAAATTTACTAATTTACTAAATTACAACGTTTTCTTTTTATAAATTTTAGATGAAGGTATTCCCTACACTATGCACAATCATCCAAATATATTTCATATTTACAAGTTCAATAGATGTCACGTGTGAACAGCAGGCACCGACAGTATCTAAATTACGAAATATTTATTTGTCAAATTTAAATACAACAAATGTTACCGATGTCAAAATGTGAGTACAATTATTTAATTAATAATAATAAAGCACAATATGAGAACTTTCGTTTATTTTTGTTTTAGAATACCAAACTCCCGAACGATACAAAGGTTGATGGGTGGTCATATTCAACATCACCAAGATTTTGATGTACAGCAACAAGGGAACATAGGAGACAATTCTAAAAGGATTAGAAATTCTAAAATTTATTTTCGAAGAAAACCGTCATCAACACCACCAACATCAACCAATGTATATCCAAATATATTTTACGCTGATCGTGATTTGTTAGACGATGCCGTTTTTTTAAACGATCGTAAAATTGATAGCGTAAATAATGAGTTAACAAGTGCTAGTGCTGGTGCAGGTCCTGAATTATCAACAACGCAAAATAATGGAACAAAAGATGGTACTAAAAAGACTCTCTCCGATCAAATAGCAGAAGGTAAATATGGATTAATACAAAAGGAGCTATTTCAAAAGCCATCAAAGAGGCCTGGTGTTATTAGTTATGCTAAAAATTCAGAGGTACCGAAAGATACTCAAGATAATTACGGTGGATTAGAACAAGAAGATATTTGGTTGGCAGAAGATCATCTATTAGTATTGAAGGGAGGTGGACTTAACAAAAAAGATTATGAAGAACCGTGGACTCCTATTGACAATTATCAGGCGCCCCGGAGGCAAGTTAAAATTCCAGACAATCCAAAAGTTCCGCCACCCTTTCCTGTCCAACTTGGAGACAACGAGCCGATACAATTTATCGGAAATAATCAATTCCCGAGCTACAATCCGTTCCAAAATGACCAAATATATTTTGGTGAGACGCAAAAAAACATATCCTTCGATTCAAATAAGACGTACTTACCTCCCCGGTTCAGACCGTTCGAAAATATTACAACAAATAACGGCTACGCATACCCGGCACCCATTCCGCCTTGGTTATTCAACAACAACCAAGCGTTCCAAAATCCATTCATAAATAGCTCAGCTATTCCTCCAAATTTTTTTCCACCACCATTTCCACCCAATGCACCTCTGGATGAGCGCAACATCACTGAACCATTTGATGAGGATGATCCACGCTTGTACTATCCTCCACCGTATAGTTTCGAATATAAAAGTGACTATATAAATCCTGTGCCACCAGGCCCACTAGTTCCCGGCATTGTACTTCCGCCGCCTCCAAGCTTCTTTGGCCGCGTATCAAATAAAAAGACGAAAACACCAACTCCAACAACAAAACTTGTATCAGCTATAACTGAAATATATTCACAACAACTTAAGCCTGTAACAAACCAAACTAAACCATATAATCCATTAATCGATACGCAACGAATTCCAGCTAAAGTGCCACCAACTACAACCAAAAGTAGTATTAAGTATAAAAGTAACAATATACCGCACTTTGCTGACACACCACGAATTATAACTACAACATTGCGACCCATAATCGATCAACATCAAGTTCCAGAAGTGGTTAATTTTGTTCCTAAAATAGCAACAAAAAATCATGTTCAAAATTCGAACAAAGGCAACCCAATTTATTATGAATATTTTGATGCGCGGCAAAATCCAACTCAACCTACTCCAATCGACAACAGCAATCAATTACATAGTAATACACAGACCGAATATGTATTGAATAATGTAACTCCCAATTATAACCAAGAAAAGAAAGTTCAACGACCACAAAATGCATATTTACCGGTTAAACAATATGAAAATGATTATTATTATGTTACACCAAAACCTGAAATTATACCTAATGGAGTATCAAATAGTTATAAAACAACAAGAGTAAATTTAGTACCATCGGTAACACCTAAACCGAGCATATCGTCATTTGATCAAGAAATTGAAAATATACAAAAAACTCTTCAATATTACAATAAAAATAATAACAACAATAATCAATATTCCACACAACCTCCTCGAACGCCGAAAGCTAAAACTGTTTATGATTACTCTTATAATCCAATCAGAGAATCGACACGACCACCAGTTCAATATGATACATCACCGTTTAAACCGATATTACCATTTAGCTCACCCTACGATAATGTCAATGGTTTCAAGGCCATACAATATCAACCCACATCCACAACAGAGTCGTCAAATAGTCCTTATACATTTATACCATCGATACAATATGATACAACGCCGAACTATGTTCAATCTCATTTCCGTCAGAAAACTTTAAAATCAAATCAATTAAGATCGCAACATGGCTATAGCACGTTAGCACCGTTAAACTACAAACAATACATAAATTATGATGAATCACTTCCAAAATATCAATATTCAGCACCAGATGGTACAGATGTAACTGAAAATTATCCAACAACAACTATCAGAAATCCCTGGGTAACTATTGAAAAGCATACTGTTAGAGAATTGCCTCAGTATCCGATAGAATCAACAACAATTCACGATACAAGAACTCAAAGACCACGTGTTCGATATAATAATGGAAATCAAAATTACAACTACAACAGTAGGCCAACCAATGATTATTTTGCATATAACACAGATGCAGAATTTACGCAACAAGTGAATTCCCTTCGAACTCAAATTTACAAACAAAATTACTCGCAGCGTTTGATACAGCAACAACAGCAGCAGGCACCGCAGCAATATCATCAACCTCAAATAAGTCTTATTAATGATACATATGTTAATTATCAACAACCCCGACCGAATATAAATCCGCACAGTGAATATATTCAACCAACAGCGCCAGATCAATATAATTTACCATTAGTAAATCAATATTATCCAAATTCACAAGTTCAACAACCAGCCTATCCCCCACCAAATTTACATAAAGATACAGCAGTAAACTATAAATATCCTTTGCCACCGGTGAATAAAAATGCCGAATACATAACACCACAGGAATTTCGAAATAAGTATAAAAATAATCAACAAAATCCGATTATTGAGTATCGGTTAGGCAACGATCAATCACAAGTTTATTTTATAACACCGCGTGAAATGAAATACAGTAACAACCAAGAATAAACTCTTAACAAACATGTGTGTACTTTATATTAGAATTAATAAAGTTAATAATTTATTTTATTGTATAATTTTAGTAAAAACTTATATATTATTTAAAGATGATCAGATCCAAATCTTTATATAAGCAAGTAAAGTTTTGTGAAATTTTAACTAGTGCGACCAATCTAATCGATATTTTAAAGTTTTTAAATTACATAATTTAAAAAAATACTGTAAGCTAGTCACAGTTTAGAAAATATCAAATTTAAGTTATTTATTTTTTTTGGACGAAACAAAATAAAAATTAGATTTGTAATTCGGTTTTCACAAAGATGAAATGGCTCCTTTCTTCCTTGTAGAATGAACAGAAAATTATTTAAATAATGGAAGTTGTTGAAGTAGGTAATTAAATAAAATTATAAAAAGATATTCATTCATGGTCGAGATCCTATTATTAATTATTAGTAGCCAGAAGGTATAACTTCTGAGTTCGTTTACTAATATTCAATATTGTTGTGATTATTTGAAAGCCGTTACCACTTATGAATTGGACAGTTAACCTTAAGAAACAGTCAACTCTCCACCTACCGAAAGCAGATTCTTCCTTTAAAAATCGCTGTATCATTCGGTTCAGATCAGAACGTGACTGAGCCAGGGTACTCGCTGTCCTTTGATTTCACGCACGATATCATAATTTTTCATTGAATTCCTGATTTTGTGATTTAAAAGAACTCAGAATGTGCCATCAACTTCACGTTTTGGGCCCAATATAACACGTATAATTCTTCTCTCGAATGTAAGAAGCCATCTTTCATACTAATCCGTCAAGGTCCAACTCTTACATTCATACATGACAATGTCCCGATTAACGCTCTGGCCAATTTTAGCTTATTCGAATTTGCAAGATATTTTGAATATTATTTTATCTTCTTCATATGCAGAAAATTTTCAATATCTAAGCAAATAATACATATATACAGAAAGACATTAACGATATAGGCTAAATAAACATCTAATAAATTTTACAGGTACGTACTTCAATAAGTAAATATTCAATAATTATAGATAACTGACCAAGCACAATTATCATTTGACAATAATTTTTGAGCAGGTTTATGAAGAATACTTATTTGGAAGAATTATTATGTCAACAAAAAAGTATATGTAAGTTACAAACAAGGATATATCCTTGTTCTAATTTACATATAATAATTTTGGTATAATGTGAAAGAACAAGTAAGCAGAAGAGTATAATACTGGACCTTATAAAGAGTTGTTTGTATACCTTATGCATATATTTTCCAAACTAAGTGACGAAGCAACTTATTCTTCGAACTAAATTTTAAAACTAGTTTCAAAACGCAAAAATTGTTCTAAACGATTTCCATAGCATGCTTGTTATATTTTAATTGTAGAAAAGTTTTATTGGATAACAGTCGATATACTAGTTTTCACAATATCCATTATAATCTTTTTTTGACAACAACAATCTCTTTTTTATATAAATATTTTTAATTATAATTATAATACCACATCACAACCACACTATTGAACACTACTTTAATAGTAATGTTTTTATGGTTTAATCCCATGTTTCAATACAAAATAATTTATAGTTTTAGTGGACTAAAAACACTAAGTTATTTGCAGTTTACAACCAATTTTTACAGTAGATCTACGATCATGATTTCAAGTTCACGAAATTTTCATTTCGCTTTGAGACATCTTAAAAATTGTCAATTTTGATAACATTTCCACCACATCTAATTTTTGACTTAATTTGAAATTTTCTCTAAAACATAATATTCCTCGAAAATTTTCGAATTTATTCCGAAATTATTCCTCGAAAATTGTCTAACTCAACAAATATTTTTATTTCACTTGCTTATTGAATCTTTTTGTTTTGATTTCGTCATTATTGTATTTCTTTAACAAGGTTATCAAGTTTTGAAAAGTGATAAACCTGTAGAATTAAAATCCTGTAATGACACTGAAAAAAAAATCTTGAATTCTCGATTATAGCTATAGTTTGTGTCTGTTGAAGATATAATATTTTTAAAATTATCAGTTTGGAAGGAAGCAAAATCCTTTACGAATTAAGCGGAATTAACGGTTTGTTAAGACTTGTTCTTCTGTTTTTTCAGTTCCCGCCACACTGCGGTGTCCTTCCACTCACCATAAGACAAGACCTAAATTTTAAATTAAAACTTTAAAGAAATTGTTTGAGATCATTGTCGGGAGGTCTACTGGAGGTGTTTTAAAACTACGGCATAGCCCTGGAAGTACTATTAAAATGTCTGAAAATATTTATTTGTGTTCTTTATTTTTCTAACATACATTTTTAATAACTAATTTTGGTGAATTATTCCTGGGAATTTAAGGACATGCATTAGTGTATCCTTAAATCATTGTGAATGATTCAATCATTTGTTTTCCATAACAGATTTGTCGATATCCTTACTTTATTTTAATTCTGAGTTTTTTAACATTCACAGAATTTAAATAACCAAATATTTACTCAAATGACCCGCAACAGATCTACCTAGTAAGTGTGTCACATGCTGAGTCTTCGAAGACTTGATATTTATTTATTCTACACTCAGAAAAAAACTTGGGTCAAAAACACCAAAAACCTAATCCAATTTAACCAAAATCTTAGTATTTTTCAACCAACCAAATTAGTAAGTAAAATTAGTAACTAAAATCTTGGTAAACATAATTTTTAATTTTAAACAACCAAACTTTGATGATTAACATAAAACATTAAGTTACTTTAACCAAAAGTATTTGGTTATTTTTTAAATATCAAAAAAAAAATAATTGTTTTTAATAACTAAATAAAAAAGTTAAATTAGCCAAACAAAAAGTAAATTTCACATACGATTTCATACACGATTATTTGATATAACCCCATATTCAGTCAATATTTGAGATTATTTTGGTTGTATAGATCAATTGATTGTTTAAATTTACCAAAAATTTAGTATATTTAAACAATTGGCTAGGTAGGGTAAATTCAACATTAGATTAAACAAGACATAATGTTAGTATATTCAATTTTTATTTAGTAAAATACATTTTGATTACATTCTTTTCATGTTTTCAAGCACTTTCCTTTCGATTAATACTACAGCTTCAGTGTATTGTCAAGTGTGCAGCCAATATATACTTCCCATTTGGCGAAAATTTAACAAACGTACCCGGACACTTATCATCATCAATCAGTGTTTTTAAACACTGTCCACTTACAGTATCCCATATTTGACACAAACCATCACAACTAGACGAAACAATTTAGTGATGGAAATTTTCACGATTTAAATGCACCGCCAAAACAGGATCTGAATGAACCGGAAGTGTTTTTAAATATGTAGCCGTTCCTACATCCCATATTCGTACCGATTCTTCGAAACTGCCCGTAACATTTAAAATTACAACAATATATATAGTAATCGTTCCCCTTGAGTGTCTTAGGACATTTCCAGAGTTTAATTCCCATATTTTAATGTTTTTCCATATTTTCACTCGTCGATACAAGTTGCCGACTGTCACATCGCTTATGCCCAATTTGTGTGCTCCACACAATGGGATTAATGTAACCAAAAATACTGGTGTTAAAGTAACCAAATTGTATTACTAAGATTTTGGTCATAATATTTTTTCTGAGTGATAGGTAACACGTTTTTATCAATTATTATATATGCCTTCTGTCTGTTTCTATCTTTGCAATCTGTTTTGGGGCTCAAGGCTCTACCAACTCTTCTGTGGTTCGCTTATTTATGCCCTACTTTACGCCATTACATAGCTAAATCGTGGACGTACGACAATAGGTTTGATTTAAGTAGAACCGTCTGCACATTGCATAGATCCGTGCCAGCTGACATGAGTATCATGTAGTACTGACATGAAAGATGACTTGGCCCATAAATTTTGCACTCCAACAGGGGGTCATATATGTGTTTATTCATACCACCGACCGTAACCAGACGGTGAAAAATACCTTTTACATCCTGCTCCATTCGGGATTCGAACCCGCAGTAACATCTGCTCCAATTGCCCCATCTTTAATCACTGCACCATTTAAAAACATCATAATAATAATACGTCTTATCGTTGATTTAAGTACATTTCTTGGATTTATGATTTGTATCCTGTCTTAGCTATGTTATTTGTAACGTGTCTTAAATTTTTTATTGATAACACGTTCGTTAACAAAATCCGTTTGTTATTATACTCCCAGAATTAAATATTTTGCGGCTAACAATAAACAATGCTTGATTCAATTAATTATAATTTTTAATTAACTTAAAAATATGCACGATTGAATTTAAATTTCATTTTGTTTTCAAAAATTGTTATACAGTGATTCTTTTAAAGTGATTTTAAAAAATGTATATAGAAAATAAAATTGTTATATATCATTGTTTTCAATATTTTGCGTTAAACTTTCGACAGTTTTAAATTTATAGCATACCTACTAATGCTGCTATCTGAGAATCTTTTGCATGCTGGATACACTTTTGTATACGATGCGTATTAAAGTAATTTAAGTAATTTGTGGCTCAGGCATGAATAAATTATATATTAATGTATAGAATACGGAATGAAAAACATTCTTAGAGATCAAAACTCTATTCAATAAGAATGTTTTATCACATCTAAACAAAAGAATAAATGTTTATAGGCAAATCCTAAGGAACGAAGAAAATTAGTTTTAAAACTACACTTTAAAGTTTTGCACAAACCTTGTTATTTTAATAATACAAAGTTATACTTATTATAATAATTATAATAATATAAACAAATTGTGGGGACTCGTGACAATAGTCTATGGCTCAGTAAAATGCTCGAAGTTAGTAACTATTTATAAATAGGTGTTGGTTTCAATTTCAACCTAGTTTTATATTACACCATATGTATATAGTCTACTTCATTGATAAAACAAAACTAAGAACAATATATACAATGAGGTTAACCGAACTTAAAGCGTTAACTGGAATTTATTAACAGGAACAACTAAATACAACCAACACAACAAGTAATAAAAAATGTATATTCAATTAATTTTGTATTTCTTAATCAAACTATGTTAAAACGAATCTTCAATATTCAATACACTAGCTATTTTATATTTTATTGAAAAAAAAATTACTTGACAACCATATTATAAACAGTTATTAACGGATTTACCCATTCTTCAAAAGTAAGAAATTAATTCAATATATATTTTTATGTCTTCTAAGAATTCTAGTTAATGCTTGTCAACAAATCCAGTAAACGTTTTTACTCCGCCAAAACAAATGAACTAATTAAAATAAGCCCGACCATTATATATTTAATAAAATTAAAATTACACGTTCAAACGTTTTTTAAAGGTGTAGTCGTTTATCGATTGCATATGGACTGATTGAAAGTTAGCCCGGATAGATATATTGACTATTATGTAATGCTTTTTGCCTTCATTCAGAGTACTGTTTTCTTCATTTTTTTACATTTTTTTACATTTATATTAATACTATCGTGCTCGATGTTAAAATACTAAATTGGTTTACTTATACAAAGAAAGTAATGTTGTAGCCACATCTAAACATAATATTTCATCATAGTGGTTGATCTTCCCACGTGTAAATAATTCTGCATGTAGTACAATTAGAATAACGTATGATGATTAAATCACCTATATTTTACAATTACTGTAGAATATTTTATGTCATTAGCTTTAATTTTCCAATAATAAATGGTATTACATACTCTAAACTGTGACAATTTAAAACAATATAATACATATATTAATGGCTTTTGGGTTGCAATTTGATAATATATTTTATAACAAAACGATGTACGTTTTGAGAACATTTCAAAATCAAATCTGTTTCTTCCGAATTATTTTAAAAGAATAAAGAAATAAAATTGTTGCCGATGCTATAAGTTAATAAATCTTAATACATCAGATTTGCTATTTTTACCATAATTATTTTAATAAAATATACAATTAGTCAAATTAAATATTCAACTTCTTACATAAACAACCATCATAAATAAACCAGGCCAATATAAATTTATATATGAATTGTTTTACTATAAAGTTTATTTATTTATTATTAATATCATAAATACATATTATAATTATAAACATAGAAATTTTGCATTAAAAAAATTATATTTTTATAATCATATAATCATGTTACCAGAAGATTTATTATTTGGTTATGTTAATAATTCAAGACCTACATACTTACATAACATATTCGATAATGTTCAATGGATATTATTTTATAATTTATTATTAAGGAGAATACAAAAGTTCTAATTTACTATTGTGCTTCTTAATACAACTAATAAATTAGATTAAGTTAATCATTTCTAAAGAAATTAAAAATTTATTTTAAAAACGGAAACTAAGAAATACACAAAACTATAAGGGGTAAATAAATAATTTATCAGTTACCCTGTGATATAATTTTATTTTTATATAAATACAATTATCTAGAATAATTAAAATATTTGTATATAAGCTTATAATATTATATAACGTGTGATTTATATTTTCATACATATACCATCATATAAACATATTTTATTAATATATAATATATATATATATATATATATATATATATATATATATATATATATATATATATATATATATATATGTATATATATATATATATATATATATATATATATATATATATATATATATATATATATATATATATATATATATATATTATATATATATATTATTGTAGATAAACTCTTATTTATAAAAATGACTACATAATAAATATCTTTGTTTTTTATTATATTTATATTGCTTATTTAATTATTGTAATAATTTATTGTGGGGATGGATGAATAATCATCAATTATCAACAAGATCCTAGAAGACAATTAGTATGGATGACAAAATTGTAAAAAAATGTAAGTAAACGGTTGAGAAATAAAAATGATGATTTTTATCATAAATAATAGTTATAACCTGGGTCTCATGGAATCAAGTAGCTTATCATAACACTATTAGTTAAATGGGTATACTTTTTCATAGTAAAGTTGTATAGTGATTTCGTTAAATGGCAAAAACGTTAAAAATGCATACACAACCAGCAAAAAAATCCTTACGATTATTAATTTACAGGTCCAAAGTTAAAATTCTCCTAAAAGAATAACGATGTTAAAAGGCAAAGACTCTACAAAGCATCCATATGCGATGGTCATAGCTAAAATAATGTTCCTCACTTTCCAACATACTGATAAAAAAAAATTGTAATTTATTAGACTTTTGTATGAACAAAGTTATACGACTTAATACAGTTACAACTCAATGCTTGGCCTTCAGATTGATATGTTTCATCATCCATTGTTCAACTTTAACTCTACCGGTATGTACTTAATAAAGATAGAAGACTACACGTTTATTAAACAAAGTAAATACCAAATAACTGAATTCTCAGTTAGATTTGTCTCCCTTATAAGTTACAATACCATCAATTATAGAAGCGGCAGCAGAACAACCAACTTCCTCTTAATATTCAGAAGCTTATTAAATTATAATTCAAGTAAATTATAATGACAGCAACAAAACTCACCGTTATTTAAAAGAAAATTAAATAAAGCTTAGTACAACTTAAAGATAAGCTCGACAAAACCAATCGAACAATGGTGGAAAGTAAAGACCGAAAGGAAATAAAGGCCTCGTGACATTGATCAAACTAACCTGTGTTATTATATTTAACATTGTTCAAAGAACGAATAACTTCCAATATTAAGAAATATATTTAGAAGAAATGCTGATGTGAATATTGAAATAAAACGAAAAAATTAAATTTTCTAAAATATGTTTATAAACCACACTGAGGAATTCAAAATGACTTGTATCTTATCATTGAACAGCAAAAACTGTTTTCACTATACAAAACGAAAATAAAGCTCATATAAACATACGGTTTATATTTAAAAGGATCCAAGATTTTGATTTAATTTGCAATGAGTAAATCAATGAAAAGTCACCGATTAACTACAGTTTTTGCCTAGATGGTGTAGATAATTTAAAAATTAAAATACAAATTATTGGTTATCTTTTAATGTTTAAAAATAAATGTTTCTACCTACTTATTTCTTTAAAACAAATAATCGTTTTCCAATCGAAAAACCGTTAGTAGCTTCTAGTAGTTCGGTTTTTGTCTTTATTATGGTCGATTGGTGAACCACTGGTAAATAACTATGGAGACGGATCTTATAAAATTAATATTGATAACAAACAAAATATTTTTAACCCTCATTTTATTAATGATCTTATAATGTATTACCGAAAAATTGATGAATTTAACGGCGTCAAATGTATATAACAGTGTTCTCAAATTTCGAACTGGAAGAATTCAACTTCAAAACCCAAAAGTAAATAAACAGGTTATAACTAATAATAAAAAACAGGTTAACACATATTTTTTATTGTTATTTTTACATAATAAATATATTTATTTAGCTTTTTTTGGCATATGAACTAAATAATTACAATTTATGATTTATTTACCGTCTCCCTAAACAACGTTTTAACTAAATTTAAATTTTATTTTAGAAAATTCGAGTTACAAGAAAAAGAAAGAAAATTTTCTTTTTCTCTGTTACACACTTAATACTATTTTTACAGCCATTTATTTTGAAAGATAACGTCTCCATGTCCATAGTTAGTAACCTCAGTGGAAGAACCTTAGTACCCTCGTAAAACTTTTAACCTGTTATTTTTTGTTCCATGTGTTCACCAGTTGTTTTCAGGTCTTACAATAGCATAACAGATTTCACACCCGAATTCAACTCATTTAGTTTGGTGTTGCGTCATAAGGCAGATGTGTCTGCCTTTGTGAACCGTGTTAAATGTCAAATTATTGAGATTCTACATTAATCCCAAGTGAATGTCAATGAAGGATGCACTATTTAATTTTCTCATAACACAAAGGAATAGAAGTGATCATAGTACACATTCGTGCTGTTAAGCAATTGTTCACTTTATTTTATCTGCCTTTGTATTGAACTCGATTATTTACATTCCTATGTACATTTCTGGTTTCAAATTAATTTTTTTTTTTTGGAATGCACATTTCATCAGAGATCTTTCTTGTTCTGTTTGGGTCTAACGCACTCCCAATTCTTTCACAGTTATCTTTTAAAGTCCTACTTTACGGCGTAGCAAAATCAATGACAAATTATGTCTCCCATCCGTGAATTGCATATTCCATAACTGACATAGAATATGCCTTGTTCCTTGTGTTCTCCACTCCAACAGAGGATTATAGATATGTTCAACCGCATCGCCATTCGTAATCGAATGTTGAAAAATAACTTTTGCATATTAGACAATCCTTATCGGAATTCGATTCAGCGACTTAATTCCGCATAAAACTGCCGTAGCTTTAACGATTGTTCCACTTGATTGTCAAGTATTATAAAAGTTTTTTAGGGATATTTGTCAACTGCCTTTAATTTTTGAACCCATTCTGTTCTATCGAACAATCTGTACGACGATGCGGAACGTGTGTATTGTCTATTAATATACCAGTCGAACTTTATTTTTAAATTTTCTCACACTGTTCTCGGTTGATGCTTGATTTCTACCGAATTTTGCACACAAATGTTAGCCAGATTCGGCAACTCCCAACGTTGATTAAGTGTATATCGAGTCATTTCGATCACGGGGATTATAGCAGTGAGTTTCTGCCAATAGTAAATAATTACTATCATTCTATTCTACTTTTTATAGAAAGTAACAGTCTAGATTTAGCGATCATTAGTTATATTCTGTGATAAATCAAAATCAATTCAAAGATAACATACGACGCAAAATTGTGAAATAAACAGTTGTAAATCGAATGAAATAACTGTTTAAAATAGGATAATAGTATGTTTGTAATACAAATTGTAGATAATCAATTTTTAAGGATGAGAGTTTAGACAGCTAAGCCTTGTGAACCGTGCATTTTTCGTAAATATGTCACAGAACATATGTTATCTATAACATACCACCACAGTAACGATAGTTTGTGGTAGAAGAATAAATAAGCGACGAAAGCTGGTTGAATAATTAGAAATATACAGACGCTGAGCTGACGACCCACTTAATTAACGACATAATTCTCCAAAAATGAAATTAACGAGCGTTACATGGAATGAGCAGAAACCAATAAAACCTGGAGCATTTTGTGACCTTATCACATATAAGTATCCGCTGGAACTCATTGCTCTCGACGAAACTCGATGACCTAAATAGATTTTATTTTTATAAGATTATACAATACTACGCAATGTAGATGATCCTGGTAATCATGGATTTCTCATTAAGCTAGGGATAGGTACAAAATGCTTCTTAAGAAAAGCTGATAAAACTAATGTAATAATATAGGTCGGTACACTCGACACGAAACTGCTACCGAAGATGCAGAAAGGATGTTTTAACGCTCTTAATCTCAAAGTGGGAAGTACATTCACTTCCCATAAAAGCATGGAAACTCCATAAACACATCCACGTAAAACATCTGAAGCCAAATTGATAATGTTTTGTTGGGTAATAGAATCCAATTCTACTTTAAGCGTCCAGTAAATTAAGAAACACAATTAAAATATTGCCATCAACAACATTTCCAGTATGATGAAGTAAAAAATTTTAATTATCGACTTAAACTAGGTTTAGTATCACAATAAAAAATAAAATCTTTCTTCCCATCAGAGCAGCTTACACGACGCGTGTTTATCAACACGGTTTCGTGTTAATAGTTAACGGATTGCACGATATTTTAAAACCTTGATCAACTGCCATTTGTAACCTAAATAGAACCCTTCCGTTTATATTCTTATTCCATTTTTGAAATATCTTGTAAATGCGTATAACCTGAAGTTGTGCAAGACTCTTGATTAGGCGCGTTGTCATATATGGATGTCATACTTGGCCTTTGATGGATGAGTAAGAGAAATGGATTCCATCATTCGAGAGGATTCTAGTTCAGTTACTTTCTCGATAACTCACTTTTTGTTTCATAATATTGGTGGTATATCGAATTTTAACACGTTGAACATTTCGATTTCAAAAAGGCTTCATAATAAACTCGCTGAGTGTCAATAGTATAGCTATGGAAAACATATTTTCATACCTACATATTGTTGTGATTTCTCATTTTTAAATATGTATGTCGTTTCGATAAAAATCACAACCGACAACTTCATTTTTGAGAATATGATCATGAACTTTGTGTTAATATCAACAATTCAACCTAAAAAAAGTTATTAATGTTTATTAAAAAACCAAACTATTAGAAGTTTTACTTATATAAATATTATTTATTAATTGGAGACAGTCAATTAAGCAACACTGCACAAAACTATTTAACAATAAATTTTTAGATCTGTGTGTCTTTTATTAATAGATTTTTTTTTCATTTCAACAAAAGAAAACAAAGTAAATTAATGAACAGCATTAATTAATTTTTGCTAATCATATCTTAACTTTATTATAAATGTTGAAAATTTATTATTTTTATAATTTTTAAAATAAATTAATGCGAATAATTAGAAATATACATTACAATATATTTTCTAATATTTAATAAATTTTATTTAAACTATTTTTTTTTAATTATTTTTTTTTGTTTTTCAAAAGTTAAATAACGATTTTTTTTTGCTTTTGTTAAAACGAAAATGAACGATAACTTCGGTAATATGGTTTAAAATTAAAATATTAATATCAATAATTAAAAAATTAGAATTACTAATTCAATGATAATGTATCTTTTGCATATAATTCCTTTGGACATTATATAATTATTATGATTTCATTAACAAAATTATATTACAACTTAAAGAGAATCACGATGCCATACCCATGTATGTTTAGTATGAGCAAATCTGTGTGCTAACCACTGAGATTCTAATAAGTTAAATCTATCCTCGCTTAAATAAAGAGGTTTGCCACGTCTGAAAAAAAAAAAATATTAGTATTTAAAATAATTTAATCATACATTTGTTATTACTTTAAATCACGATCCTCTTCATCGTAGTCATCAAGATATAGTGAACCCCACAAACAAGCTCTCCTTCCTCTAATTACAATAATATATGTTGACGTAATAACTAAAAATATTCCAGTACCTCCCCCACAATTTATTGAGTGCTATAAAAAGTATACGATTATAAACTATTTTATTATTGAAAATATTGATTTAAACATACTCTCACAGCCTCACAACAATCTTGTTCTTTGCAACATTGTTGTTTCAAACATATAATCGTTCCGCATAATAAACATATAGCGCTTTCTTTAGGAACAGATGAACATTGTGTACATGGTTGTTCGTGATAATACTTAAATAAAAAATTAAATTATGCTACTAAAAGTACTACTAGTTTATATATTAAATAACTTACTGTAAAAAGTCTTTCATATTCTTTAGGCAAACCCAACAGTCTAGGTTGTTTCCATGATATATGCTGATTCATAATTAGGTCACTAATATCTTCAAATGGCGGCGGAACGTTCATCAATTGCGTTAGCCAACTTTTTGGTACATTAAACTCAGTATCGGGCAAAAAGCATAGGGCATTGGCGCCGTTAAAATATGAGTTAGTACTTATATTATTAACTAAATCCAAAAAATATATTAAATTAGAAAATTCTTCTTCGGCTGTATTAATTTCTGGTAAATCTTGTCTATACAAATGATGACGTAACAGTGCTGCTACACGTAAAAATGGTAAACATAATTTTTGCAATTCTAACTCCATTAAATTTAAATCAGATGTTTCATTTTTAACGACCAAACGGAAGCGTCGCAAACGGCTTGTATTAATAAGAACAAAAGCTAAAGCTGAACCTAAATTTGACACTCCTTGATTCGAGTTTAATTCAATTGGATAATAATTTTTTATAATTTCATCACAGTCCTTTTCTGATAATTTCATGCAAAACTGTACAACTATTTGATAATACAATAAGTTATACATAATTTTTACTATGCATGTGAAATGCGCTAAAATTGAGAAGTATTTGTTTATATGTATTTTAATATGAACAAATGTTTAATATTCTTACCTAATTCTAAATGTAAAGGAGCTAATAATATAAATTTAATCATCATTGCACATGGATCCGATAATATACTTATCATATCATTCATATTTGAACAACTTGGTGACTCTTCATTTAATGGAATTCCACATATAGTTGCCCATGTTCGCCAAACTGGCCATTCTATCAATACGCGAACATGTACCGATAAAACATGAAGTAGGGGCACTGAAATTTAAAATAATGTATATTAGATCATATTATTTAATTATATAAATAAAGTTTCTTTTACCAATGCAATCTCGTTTCGGTTTATATCTAACACTACTATTGGTTACAAAAGAACCATTTCTTTGGACGATTTCGGATTCCAAATTAGTTCTTGCGATAGACGTAACAAAAAGAAATAAACTTTGAAAAGTCGGCGAAACTCGTTTTGTTTTAAATTTACGGTGGGTAATATTTGTCATGTCTTCCATTGCTCGTCCCATCGCTTCCGATAACTTCGTTGATGTCTATAACAAAGAAACAAAAATCAAAGAAACAAAATATTGAAGTAAAAATTATAAAAATATTTACCGGTGGACGTTCATTTTCTTTTATCAAAATCATTAATTCTTTGACTAACACTTCAAATGATGGTGGTGGTGCACGGATGATTGGTGTTGGTCGATCCAATTGTGCACTCAATGGTAACACTGAATTCGATAATTGCCGACATACTGGACACAAAAATTCTCCTCTTTCAACATTGAGATTCTGTGGGCGTTGGGACGAATATAAACTGTTAAGGTACGATTCATGACATGCCAAATGAACATGATGCCCACATGACTGAAGATATACTCCACCTTCCCAACTTAAATTATTGGATATGTACCACGATGATTCGCCAAACTTTGCCGATAATAATTCTACACGACGGTTAAATGTGGAAAAGAAACTGGTGTCTTTGTCTAATTGAATTTTATCACTTTCCGAAAGCGGAAGTTTTAATCGATTAGATGATTTTTTTCGATGTCCAATTACACTGGTTGATTCTACTAAGACTACTAGACATACCGGATTCGATTCGGTACTGGAGCTAGTTGTATTACAAATAATACAATCGTACTCCTTCTCCCGTGGTTGTTCAACTTCAAATTCTTCATCTTCAGCAATATCCATTTCAACTGCAGACGACATAGCCTGTTCCATAAATTGTTTTTGTTTACTAGCAAACTCATCCATTAATTTCTGTTGCCGTTCTTTCGCTCGCTTAGTTCTTTCTTCTTTCTCCCTTTGTTCTTTTGCTTTCTGTTCGGCTTGGCGCTCTCTTTGGTTCGGCCACAATTTTTGCCTTATTTCATTTATATTTTGAGCACATCTTTCATCAGAATTTGCAATTTTACGAAGCAATTTTCCGATAAAATAAGGACCGTCACCTATTCGAGATTCCGATGAGAAATTATTCAGATAATCATTATCGCTTGTAACATTCGATGATGAACCTGCCTCCATATCTATGTCAAAATCATTATATTTACTATCGAGATTACTAGATTTTTCTTTGTCGTCATCTTCCAATTCCTCTAATGAAAAACTGTCTAATGTTCCACTTAAATGAGAATGTAGTTTTAACAATAGTGATATAATACTTTCATTAACTGCAATGGTATTATCTGAATCCATACTACTGCTACTACTTCCTTCAAGAAAACGTTTTTTACTACTGCCACTAACACATAATCTCCTTGCGGCCGTCACATTTGAAGGGATTACATCGGAAGTTCGACTTGGTATCGATACTGGTTGAACCCTTTGAAATGGTAGTAGCATACCAGGTATATTTGAAATATTTGCATTAAACATTTCACTAGCGGTTTGTCGAATAGCTACTTCCATTCCACTTACAGAGATACCTGATGCAGGAAGTGCTAATTGCGATCCTATCCCTACCAAATTATTTAATGGATGAATTGCTTCGGTTATAGCTATTTCAGAAGAACTAGGCCGTAGCGCATGATTGTTTTGACTCCTTAAAACTAACGACTGCTCATGACTCAACGATAAATCTTCCGGCTCGGCCACTTCCATATTTGAGGCAGCAACTATTTCAAATGAGTTGTTTTCTAGCTCTCCAGTTGTTGCACCTCCACCAAGCATAGGTAATGTATCTGTTTCCGAAGATACATCCCATTCTAAATCACTGTCAAATGTTGTAGTACTGTAATTTGCAGGCGAAACCTGCGGTTCTGGTGGTGCTAAAGATAATTTAGTAACTACTAAACGAAGATTTTCACTTAAACAATCACCCGGATAGCAATTTAATAGTTCTGGGTACTCCCGATCATTTCGGTATGAATTACAATGCTGTTTAGAAGTATGACATTCTAAAACAGTGGATTTTGAATTTTTTTCGCTAAAAGTAACTGCCATTTCTAGTAGAAATACAGCTAATGCCAGTAGATGTTCTGATATATTATTGTATGGTTGAACTGCTCTATAAAAAATTCCAAATAAAGTAGCATGAAGTACACGAGAATTTAAAATGCAAGCTGGATCACTATAAGCTTCACCAACCGATTGTGGCAATCGAAATGGTGGCCATAAATTCCCTGATGGTGGCATTCTATTCTGTTGTTTTACATAAGCTCCAAAACGATCCATAGAACATTGAAAATCTCTACGATGCACTGCCCTGAGCAAAACATGAAGTGGATCATAATATTTTTCCCAAACATCTGCTATTGGTGTGAATAAACCTTGTTCTAAATTTTCTGATCCTTGCAGTGGACGACGATACACTGATAAAGATTTTAAAAATTTTTCAAAATTACGGGAGTGAGCACTACCAGATCTTTCGGGCATTAATTCAAGCAATTGGCTATGTGTTTTATCGCCGGTTGCTAATAATGCACTAATTTCAATAATACACTGTTTAGCTTCTGTGTTTCCTAAATTTGTTCTGGATGTTACAATCGTAGCTAAAAATGTTAATAGTCCTTCCAACATTATATCTTGTTCAGAATCGAGAGATGACACTAAAGATCCCATTCCAAGCCATTCATTTACTCCAAATACTTCGATAGCCGTTGTAAGAAATGAATGTGCGGGTAAATGGGTAGCGCAAAGTTGAAGAAAAAATAAATCCATATCAATCATTGAGTTGCAGAAATTTGCTTGAATATATGTCATTGCTTGTCCTTTAATTTGTAATCCGTTCCGCACCCATATTCCAGCCAAAATCTCATAAAAGAGGCTCTGAAAGTTCAAAATAAAATGTGTTATCTAACAGAAAAGTAGAATTAAATAATTATTTATGAATATTAATATGCTTATTGGATATACGAGTAAATCAACATGCAAAATTAAAGTATAATAAACATATGTATATTTGCTATGAGATATTTGGTGATATATTTACTATACATATTTCTAAATTAAAGTTTTTACTCATATTTTTAAAATTATAATATAGTCAAATATACGTAATACTCAAATGGGTACGAATTCTTGTTAATTACATAACCCTAATTATTTCTAATTAAGAAAAAAAATTAAATTGCATTAGTTATTTTATTGTTTAACATTTCTTGATTATCACATCCAACTAAACAAAAGTGTTATTTGATTCTTGAAAATTCTTGAACTTGAGTCATCATATACCATATCTCTCTATTTAAGTAAATTTTTCAGTTCATGTCTCCATTTTGTATGAGTTTTTAAAATTATTTTTGAATGTATAACTATTTAGTTTTAATTTCTAATATTTTCGAAAGTTTTGTTTATTCCAATACAAAACAATGTTATACTCACATTATCGATCATGCAAATCTCGTTAGTTAATTAAGCTTTTGTTTGTGGTGGAAAGCGCACGTTTTACATACATACAAATAAAATTATTAGCTTAGATGTTTCCGGTACACAATTCAAATACACTAATATTCTGTACATTTGTATCGAATTGCATTCAATTAGGAAAGGCAATTTTAATTATGTTCTGCTTGGATTCAAAATATGTATTATTAAATAACAAATATATAACACAAATACATTAATATGAAAGATAAATAAGTATTATAAGAGTTGAGATATTTTGTTTCGCAGACCGATACAATATTTGGTTTTCTTACACGTGCTAAATAAAATTTATTTTTACCAATTAAACTTATAAAACTACTTTTTGTATTAATAATATATAATATAACCCAAATGAAGGGATAATTTAAGATTCTCTATAATTATTAAATAATTAGTCCTAATTGAAATGAGGCCTATGAACTTATAGGGGTTATGAAAATACCTCATCAGTCATCATGTATTATTTTCAATATTAGGTTACCATAATAATGAGTCGGGGGAAACAAATAAACAATAACTCATTCAAACAACCATCCTTCAAAAATTAAGAGACAAATTTAATAAAAAGTCCAGAAACAAATGGCGGAGAAAATGTATACGACTCATTTCAGTTTTAGTTAATATGGTTTTAAAATCTATTATGAAGCAATTTAAAATATATTTTTGATCATTTGGTCTTTACACTCTAAACAATAAATTACTTTTATACTAAGAAAATAATAAAACCTGAGTGAACGACAAAATCAAGATGATATAGACTTAAAAAATAAAGTTCAGTGGTACATTAGAAATAATAGCAGACAATCTCTATAGTTATTTAATTTGTGATTTAAACATTAAAAAAAATTAGTTAAATAAATTTAAATCAAACGTTAATTTTATTTGTATTTATTTATTTCTATAAATACTATTGATTTCCATTTCCGACATTTCTGTTCCCAATATAAATGTTTGTTTACAATTAATGGCAATCAAAGTTTTTTAATAAAAATTATCATTTACAGTGGAATAGATAAGAAAAATGGTGTATATAATTTAACAAATCCTATCCTTAAATAGCTGAAAATAGTTTATTCCAGAAATTTGCATTTATGTGTAAACTATTTTTGGTTTAATTATTTTTTGTTATTTTAAAATTATTTTTTTTTAATAAAATAACAAAAAAATAAAATTTATAATTTTATTAAATCTATTACAGATAACTAATATCAATAAAAGAATTTTTTCATACAGGTAATTGGTCTAATCGAATCTGCGCAACTTATTTTTAATTTGAATAGCGTTGATGACAACTACCAATTACAATTATTTCTGGTAGATATTAGACAATAACCCTTATTTCGGTATTCAAATTTTACATTGTCACAGTATCTTATTTTGTTAGTAAAAATGAAAAGTACTTCAATCGTACTCCGGTCAATTCACATTTTATTATACTACAGTTTTTTAAATTTATGTAACATTTTAGTATTCCGATCAATTCAATTTTGTTATTGTTTCAAATACATTGTCATTTTATAAACATGACACATAGTTGACGTATTGCGCAATGGTTAAGGTAAATATTTTTTTAAGTTTATTTTGAATAATGAAAAATTAAGGATAAAAGTCAACATAACAATTGACGATTGTAAAACTAGTAACGATAAGTGCTTTAATTTTGACATAAACAACTGCCATCCGCTTTTAACTATAGAAATAATCAAAAATTTCTGATATAGAATAAAAATTTTTGATAATATAGAATAAATTTGCATAATATTATCCCATCGATCCTTCAAAGTTTACGTAGGATTACTATTTGCAATAATATAGTATATGCTACAATGGCAATATAATATATGTCACCAAAGTAACGAATTGAAATATTGTTACCATTTGTACTTTCTTTGGGTGTAGAACGATAAAATTCGTTACCAGAAATCATCCAGAAAAAAAGCTAGTCATCGTTCTTCACAATATAATTTATTTCAAAATTCTATGTAATTATATGTTTTAAATTACTTTTATAATAAATATCTATTTTATCTAGAATAAAATAAACCAATTTCATATTTTCCCAATTACACAGTAGATGAACCTAAATTATATAATACCAAAATAGTTTTCAAACGCGTAGAATATGTATATTTATATCGAGTTGGATAATTGATTCCGTATGCATAATTCAGTATTCTATAATACTATGGATAGTCCTGAATTGTTTAATACTTTATTACATAAACCGACGTGAAAGCGATTTGACTTAGTCTACATTCGATTAAGATCAATGATGTAGATGTACACATCTATTACTCCTTGTTGGAGTTCAGAACTCATGGGTCGAAGCATATTCCATATTAGTACTATAGGCTGACATGGGGCAATGCAATGTACAGAAGGTCTACGAAAATCGGAACTATAGCCGTACGTCCTCGATTTGGCTACGGCTTAAATACTAAATTTAAGGTAAAAAAAACCATAAGAAAATTTATTTTTTTTGACCTTCTACATCTCAAAACAATTGTAATGAAAAATTACAAAAACTATAGAAACTATAAGGACATAACGAAAATTTGCAAATGCTGAATTTTCTCTTTTCTTTTCCGAATTTGGAACGCTTGAGTTTACTTATGGATATGATAACGTATGGATGCTAAGCTAACGAGCAGCTGTATGCACATTAGACATCAATATATTTTCAATTATGATATTTCTCTGTCTTACATTATTTTAGTTTTTAAATAAACCAGATTGTAATTTGTTTTATAAACGAGTACTTTGTAAACAGTACTAGTATAAATAATATAACTTCGAAGTTCATTTACTTCAATAAAACAAAACGCATGTTGTATTATTTTCGACCATCTTAGATATTCCATCACATAATTATTTTCTTGTGATGCATACGATTAATTGAAAACTTCAGATAATCAATTTAATTAACATTTTATATTATTAGATTTAAAATTATTTTACGTTGTCATACATGAAAAAGTGATTATGTTGAGTATATAGCATCAAACAAAAAGTAACAATATTATACGGACTATCAATTATATATCTCGATATATCAAGTATCAAATCGAATCGAATTCATATTACATATCATCCCTAGTTTGCTTTTAAATTTTAATTTAATGTAAAACAAAGAAACTTCATTATTGAAAATATGTTGATGTGTCGTTTTCTAGAACCATACTCGTACATAAGTCAGTTCGTTATAGATTCATTTAAAAAATCATTAGACTATCACAGACAATAAACCTTATTTTATCCGTTTATGATATCTTTAAAATATGTCATTTATATTATGGGTGGATCCCAGCCAAGTGGTGCAGAATTCATTATACTTAAGTCTCATTTTTTACACACCAGGTAAATGAATTGTTACAGTTTAAAATACCTAACTAATAAATATCAGGTGCAAGAGTTTATTGTTCCATTTATTAAAATAATTTAAAACCAAGTTTATGCAGCGTTATAAAATAGTCGAAAAATATCCTAATTTGATGAGATTGAATAACATACATTAATACGCTGTGTCACTCTATTATTTATAACCTTAGATTAACTAGTTATAACTTACAATAAACAATATCATCGTCAATCTTCTTACTCAGTCGACATGTGAAGTAAAACCAAATTTAAAAAAACCAGCAAGAAATTGTGAGTACAATATTTATTGATCGTGTGTACCGTGCTTGATACATACAATTTCAAAGAATGAATATCATGCAATTGACAGTTGTAATGGTAGTGATCTGATACAATAAAAAATTACAATAGTAGTAGTGTAATTTAATTTTTAAACAAAGCAAAAGTAAAAAAATGAAATTTAAAATACGAATGTATTCTCTTGTGACTGACTGACGGTGTTGTTTATTATTTAAAAAAAAAATCATATTCTCATTCATATTTAGTTTAAAGTGTCAACGTAATTGATTATTAATAAAATAACTTTAATTCTAATAGTGCTAGTATGAATACAATTTTTAAATCGAAGATAAATTTAAATTATTAGAAATTTAGTTGTGTATATACTAAAACAATGACTTTAAAATATATTAGTTTGGTGACGTTTGTATTAATAATTTGTATATCAAGTTGTGTATCAGAAAGTGCTTCAGCAATCGATGAATTAAGAATCCAATTGCTAGAGTTGGAAAACACATCGTGGGGCATTGTTCAATCGATTAACAATGAAACCCGTGATGACGCATTAAAACGTATTTATACATCTCATATGACCTTTGCAACAATTAATCTTGGTATAGATTATTATGAAAATGAATTTATTACACTGAATTCAATGTACGAATGGAAATATCTTGAGCGGCATATAATCACCATTACCAAATTATTTAGTGAACTACGCCGCATTTTTTCATTACAAGTACAAGAAGGCTTGGACGAGTTAGCAAGTATTGATTTTGCAGAAACGGTTGTTCAAGATTCACGATTTCCATTGCGGGCTATGTTACAGGAAATATACGATGTTATGGTTAAACAAGGAGTGTATTATAAAGCAATTGCAGTTAGTATATTTTCTATTTTTAATTATAATTCAAACTTATTTCGCCTATGGCTAGACGCAATAAACTTTCTAACATTGATAACTTTGAACATTAAAAAATGATATAATTATATGACTTAATATTATTATTTTCATGATCTATTGAACTGAATAATATACATTTAACTTAATATAAAAACAAAACACCACTTTGTATAGAATATAATATAAAAACGTCGTAACTATTTAGGGTGATTCAAAAATAGGTGAACATCATATAATCACACAAACTATAGAAGAATCACCCTGCTTAAGAAATTTTCTTATCAAAATTGCCAACATTTTCCATATCATTTTTTGTTATATTTGCGTTAACAATATAGTAGCTTACTTCAATTGCAAATAAACTAAATTAAGAGATTTATTATTTTTAATTTCTGTACAGTTTTTGCATTTTAATGATCAACTTAATCCAAAACAGAAATTGACAAAGTAAACTTCAAAACTGTTATTTCATTATTGTTTCAAATGTATGTTTCATTATGAATTCCAGGAAATTTAAGAATTGTATTAGAACTAGCTCAATAAATACAAATTATTACAAAACACATGAATAATTGAGGAAACGAACAAGTTGTTCCTATTGTCAAACTTGAATGATTTGAATGTTGGTTTTAATATTTAACCAACCCTTAACTATCGTGTTTGAGAAAATGTATTTCCTATTTATTTGTAATAAATAACCTTGACTGATAAGTGAAATATACTATTAACCATAATTTTAATTTTTATAG
Source organism: Tipula lateralis (assembly GCA_963932295.1). NCBI lineage: Eukaryota > Metazoa > Arthropoda > Insecta > Diptera > Tipulidae > Tipula > Tipula lateralis. The sequence continues at coordinate 133,141,443 of OZ010738.1, forward strand.
GAGACCGATGTAAATATATGCAACGTAAAACAATCAACCCAACAGGTTTTAATACAATTATATAATGCAATTTCAGTGGCCGAGTATAAAGCTTATGTAATGATTAATCTAGCATGGATTGTCTTACAAGGATATGGAAAAGGTATTCAGTTGTTCAATGATATATAATAAATAATTAATTTGTATATTAGATGTGATTTAATATTTTTAAATATTTTTTTTAATTTGTTAGAAAATAACACGAATGAAGCATCGCAACTGAAAAAACAATTTGAAGATCGGGCATTAAAAACACAAACATTCTTACGGACAACACTTGCTCGTGCCGATCGTTCGGTTACACGATGTGATCCATCTCAACATATTGAAGGTGAAACATATGTTCAATTAACGAGATTACTTCAAGGATATATTGAAAATGAGGTCGATCTTAATAATGACGGAACGTGTCGAGAAACGTGTGATTATTATAGATTTACCGAAAATCATGGCTGTTTCAAAGATAAATTTTGTTCTCAACAACCAAAATGTCAAGGAAAAATAATCAATTGTCATTTCATTGATTCTGATATGTGGATTTGTCCAGCTTCTGGTACCAACACATCGCGACGATATCAATATATCGAATACGAGAATGGTAGAATTTTAGGGAAAAAAGGTTCATGTCCACGAGGATCTGTCAAAGTCGACTCTTGGTGGAGATGGGTATTCTGGCACTGTAGTTATTGTTTTTGCTATTGTGATGAGCAAGGCATTAAGTCAGATAGATATTTTAGTTTAAAAGAAGTAAAATCCAATACAGCAGAAAATAAAGTAGTAACTGGTGTGCGATTTGTTAAACTAAATCGGGTAGTTCACTTACAAATACAAGAAGGGGAGCTTATGCTGCACGGTAATATTAATCCAGATACCGTTAAATGGAAACCAGTAGAAGCATTTGATTTACGCACAACTAGAGGTATTAGGAATGGTATAGATTATCACACAATGACGTGGGATAAACGAGCAATAGATTTAGATCAACTAACCACAACTGAAAAGGGTTATATTGTGACAGGTACAGCCCAAAAATAATAATAATACGAACATATTCATTTAAAATTATTTTAATTTTAGGTCTAAGATTTCGGCTTGTCGGATCTCATTTAAATCTTGAAATGCATGTGACGGAATTCAATTCCACGGATGGTTTACTTATTGATCCACGACATAAAAGCATTTGGGTATCAAATGATAATACAGAGACTAGTCCTGATCGACGTACAAGAGTCTCATTCTACAAACCTGACATTCCTACCAATGTTTTGGGCAATTTAGCAATAAAATCAAAGACAAACCAATTTTTAGAATTTACACATAGTGATATAGATGCTGATGGTGCGCAAACCACAGTGCCGTTTTTAGATGCACAAGAAGTTTCTTCGGAACCAGCTGTACCTTTATCAGGTATAGGAATATTTTATAAAGGGAAAGATAGGTCTGGTGGGTTTATTGCACCGAAAATAATAACTTATGATTTTTCATCATTTATCAAAACGCCAACTAAATCTAATCTTTAACTCTGATAATTTTATTATTAATTTTACATTTAAATTATAGTTTTACAATATTGTATGTAAAGAATTTGAAAAATAAATAAGTTTCTTTCGTTAGAATGAACACTGATTCTTTGAACATCCCGACTCGAAAAATCATACATAAATAAATTAATAAAACGAATAAGTGAATGACCCGACGAAAAATCAAACATATCAATCATTAAAACGAATCTTGCTATTTTACAATTATAAGAAATAAATTGAATAATTATTCAATTTTAGCATTGATCTAAACCACGTTAAATATTTAGTTTACGTTTGTACTGGGTTTCTCCGCCTATATTACAATAGTAAAATAAAATTGTATATATACATAATAACAACATCATTTTTCTGTGTCTGTCAATTAGTATAGTCACCTTTTTCTATTTATGGTTTCCTATTTGTTAAGTTACGTGCAGAGTTGATAAATTAACACAAAATATCCAAGCTAAAGAGTTTTAAAATTGTAAAAGAATATTTTCCTGGTTGGCCAGTTTACATTTCTTAAAGAAGACGATCTTGAATTTAAGATTAATCTAATAAACTTCAGATTTTGATTTGAACTATAAAAACTTCATAATAATAAAACGTGGGTCACTGTCCGTAGCCAATAGCTCTAATATTAACAAGTGAAACACCCTATTTTGACTGTAGCTATATTGGGTTTGAAAAGGAGTACACATAATTGTTTGGAACATTAAGTTGCGTAAGTTACTGACACCTTAAATATATCAGAAGAGAGTTAAAAACTAAATGAGTGCATTGGTTCAGTAATAAACATAGAGACAGCATCACGTATCAATTCAGGTCGTTTAACGGGAAATATTGCTACATTGAGAGAAAGAATTACACATTGATTTGAACTATAAAAACTTCATAATAATAAAACGTGGGTCACTGTCCGTAGCCAATAGCTCTAATATTAACAAGTGAAACACCCTATTTTGACTGTAGCTATATTGGGTTTGAAAAGGAGTACACATAATTGTTTGGAACATTAAGTTGCGTAAGTTACTGACACCTTAAATATATCAGAAGAGAGTTAAATACTAAATGAGTGCATTGGTTCAGTAATAAACATAGAGACAGCATCACGTATCAATTCAGGTCGTTTAACGGGAAATATTGCTACATTGAGAGAAAGAATTACAATACCTTCGTTTATCGATTTCATGACGTTATCAACAAATATGAGTGAAAGCTTAATTGTTTCACATTATTTCGAAAAGGAAGCTGGTTACTTCATTATTGTATGGACAGTATTTTATGGTGTGAATAAAATATGTCGACGAAATATCGCATGGCGATAAAAAGTCCAATGGATTCTGCAAGTAAGCGTACTCAAAAAGTAAAGATTGGGAAAATCATCAAAATTGTTTATCTTGTGTTTAATTTTATATACCTACATGTACATACATACACATCTTGTTCCAGAAATCAGAAGAAATAAAAATACGATACTAACTTATGTACTAATACGATACTAAAATGTAAAAACCACTTGGCAATATTATATCGCCGACGATAGAAATAATAGATTCAAAATTGATTTCCACGAAAAAATCGTCGCCATCAGCAGTGTTGGTTCTGTTTTTATTCGTAAAAGCTAACGGAAAAATCCAACACGGATTTATTTCATAATAGACCCCCTGTTTGTATTGCATATTTCCTATGTCTCTTAATTTGACAGACGATATCGCTCGTTATCGCTCTTGTTCTGTTTATACCTTTATGGTTTTAACAGAACGGCATTACATGACATACAGCCAATGAAACAATCAGTTTATTGAGAAACATATTTCGATTTAATTCAGCGATGTTAGTCGGCCAATAGCTACGAATATTTCATGATTTAATAACATTTAATAGTGTTTTGTGGAGTAATGTGAAAATAACGTTTATGAGATTTACCACATTCAATCGAAGGTCTCAAAAACTATTTCGTACGAGTTATTCGTAAGATAGCGCTCAATTAAAATAATGAATGTGTACTAAAAAGAGTTAATTGTTTAATATTTCGTGGTAAATTCTCGATTTACTATAACGGCCCTATGTCTCTAACTCTATTTAATTGCTTGGGATAATTTCTGATATTTTAAACCAAGCTTCTTCGAATTAAGATTATATTTGCATTCGTAGCTGAATAGTACGATCTCCGTATTGGTTTACATTGCAATTAAAATTACCATATTTATGAGTATTTAGCTTACGCCTTTATGTAACGGTTTTAGATATAAATGTTTTTAGTTGTTCGTCAGAGCGGTTGAAGCTTTTATTCATACTGGAAAGTGGACGACACTCAGTTCTGGCTGGTAAGTCAGGATACGGAAGAATCTCTTTTGTAAGATCATACGATACATGCAGTCGAGGATACGGAAGAATCTCTTTTGTGAGATCATACGATATTACTACCTTCTATAGTGTGGTTAGTTTTCGTGGTTCTCCTTTTGTATTGTCTCGAATGTGTCACAATTAATATATGTTTTTATAATTCAGAATATTGTGAATTAGAGCACTCCATACATTTAAAAAAAATGAAGTAGTGTTGATCGTCCAACAGAGTGGACGTTGTTGGTATTACCTTTCTACTTTGTATTTTATTTTACTTTGTTAATATTTAACAAAATACATTTTCGGTAAAAGTAAAAATGAAATACATTGATTAGTTTTAATTTAATTTACTATAACCTAAATTTTTTTTTAATCGTTTTTTACAGGCCTGTACCGTGTCAACAATCTGACTTCATCGGTTTCGATCACGAAACAGCTCTTCATATTGTTGCAAGCAACCAGAAGATGCCAGATCGCTCTCTACGCCGTTGAGCCATCGTCGCCGACAGCGACCTCTTCCCCTACCGAAAGGCGGTTCTACCTTCAAAGATCGCTGTATCATTCGGTTCGGATCTGCACGCAGAACGTGACCGACCCAGCGTACTCGCTGTCCTTTGATTTCATGCACGATATCAGGAATTTGTATTAAATTCCTGATCTCGTGGTTGAATAGAACACGGTATGTGCAATCAACGTCGCGGTTTGGGCCATATATCACACGCATGATTCTTCTCTCGAATGTTAGAAGCCACCTTTCGTACTCATCCGTCAAGGTCCAACTCTCACATACATACATGACAACGGGTCTGATCAACACTCTGTACAATTTCAGCTTATCCGCATTTGCAAGATATTTTGATTTCAGCAGTGGACGTAGAGGATATAAAGCCCGATTGCTAGCGGCAAGAAGAAATTTGATATCCTCTTCAACACTATTATCGTGAGTAATGAGAGATCCAAGATACTTGAATCTCATTACTCCTTCAAACGTGTGGTTACCACTACTGAAATCAGTTGCGTCTTGGTCTCTAAAACCAGAGATCATATATTTTGTTTTGTACTCATTGATTTTGAGATCAACGGAGGCTGAAAACTGTTTCAGTGGATCAAGTATCTCTTTCACTCCGTTGCCATTTAATCCAATCACACAGAAATCATCTGCATATGCAAGAAATTGATTGGATTGTCGGAATAAGATATTGTCCTGAGGGATTTCACTTTTACGAAGGATGTATTCCAACATGAGATTAAAAAGTATCGGGGACAGCGCATCTCCTTGTCGAACACCAATAGTGATTACAAAAGTTCTCGATAGCCTGTTCCTAACATTAACACAGCATTGTGACTGCATTACTGTCATACTACACAGATGTACATATTTTTTCAGTATTCCTAAATATTCAAGCTCATAACATAGTCTCTCTCGGTTGATCGAGTCATAGGCTTGCTTGAAATCTAGGAATACCTGGTGTACATCGCGAGATGTTTCATAGAACTAGGAAAGAATCATCGCAAGTAGCGAAAAAACTTGATCAATGACTGACCGATTTGGACAGAATCCTCCTTGGTAGTCACCGACAATTTCCTCCGCCAGAGGGGTTATTCTTCCCAAGATAATGTATGACAGTAACTTATATACTGAGAAAGAGAGCTATACCGCGATAATTCTCGCACTTCAGGCGATCACCCTTCTTGAATATTGGGCATAACGCGGCCACTTTCTATTCGTCCGGCATAACTTCATTTCGCCATACCAATCGAACAATGTCGAAAAGACAGTTCCACAAAATTAGCCCTCCGAATATCAAGAGTTCTGAATTACTGCAATCAACTCCTGGAGAACGATTTTACAGTAATAACTTTTTATTTATTTATATATATATATATATATATATATATATATATATATATATATATATATATATATATATATATATATATATATATATATATATATATATATATATATATATATATATATATATATATATATATATATATATATATATATATAATAAATATATATATATATAATGTATATATATATATATATATATATATATATATATATATATATATATATATATAATATATATATATATATATATAATATATATATATTATATATACATAATATATATATATATATATATATATATATATATATATATATATACATAATATATATATATATATATATATATATATATATATAATATATATATATATATATATATATATATAATATATATAATATATATAATATATATATATATATATATATATATATATATATATATATATATATATATATATATATATATATATATATTGCAATTAATTTTGATTAAGAAGGAAAAGCGCATATGGAAGCAACTTGTAAAAAAATTATTACTTCCATTAGGCATAAAAACCTCTTAACTTTTTTATTACAAAAAGTCAACATCATGCACGCACATCCCATTTTGAGTACAAGCTCATTTACAATGGGATGAGCAGCAGGGAGCAGACAATATATTAAAAAAAATCTTAACAATTAATTTAAACTAATTATATTGTCATTCAGACACGCCATTCAAAAAACCTCGATTTAAACGTATCGGCAGATCTCAAACTTCTAATACTGTATGGAAAAGAATTCCATAGAGAAATACCTCTAACAAAAAAAGATGAATTTAAAGACCTAGAAGAATTTCTCGCAGGCAGCAATCGTAGATTGGCGTAATCCGACCTGCTAAATAATAATTTTCTGAATAAATAATTTGGTTCTTTAGTTTTAAGTAGCTTCCTAATAAAAGCGCAAATCCGAAACTCATAAAAATTAGTTAAACTACAACCAAGAACAAGCCGAATATAGGGTGATATATGGTCAAATTTCCTAATTCCGAAAACAAAACGCATTAAAACATCTTTTTAGAATAGACATATTTTCCTGAAACATACCAAATAAGACAACATCACCATAAAGAAAATGCGGAAGGAGATAGGACATAAACATTCTCTTTTTAAACTGACTATCCGTAAACCCTACCACTTTATACAAACAACTAAGTAAACCAAATACCTTTCTACTAACTTTTATTAAACGATCACCCCATGTAAGAGTTGTGTTAAAAACTATCCCCAAATTCATAACAGTAGTTGAAAACGGAATGACTGACCCATTAAGATTAATACAAGGAAACGAAAACGTATCTAACGATTTTTTTGTAAATAACAATAGATTGCGATTTACTAGCATTTAAGACAAGTCCATTGGAAATAGACCAATTATATACTCTATCTAAATCCTCGTTAACCAGAGAAATATTACTAACAATAGAATGCTGATCTAACTTACTATTTCTATAAATTTGGACATCATCAGAAAAAATGTGAAACGAACAATGGTGAAACGAGGATTCTATGTCATTAATGTACATAGAAAATAATAAAGGACCAAGTACCGAACCTGGAGGAACACCTGAAGTAACTAGAAGAAAATTAGAATAACAACTACCAAAAAAAAACTGTCTGTGAACGGTCCGGTAATAATTTTTAACTAATCTAGCAGCTGAAAGGGAAAATTTAAATTGTGCGATAAGCTTGTTATAGAGAATGTTGTGATTCAAAGAATCAAAGGCCTTTAAAAAATCTAATAAAGTGAGAGAAGTCAGTTCCTTGTTTTCCATACTACGCAGAATATCATCGCTGATATTCAATAATGCAGTATTCGTGCCATGACACTTTCTAAAACCAGATTGAAAGACATTAAGTAAACTATTATCAATTATATGGGACTGAATTTAGTTTTTCACTACAATCTCAAAAGCTTTGGAAATGGAACTTAAAATACTGACAGGTCTAAATTGGGATAACTCAACAGGATTGCTAATTTTTGGAATTGGAATTATTTTACTGAGTTTCCATTGCTCAGGAAACGAAGAAGAGGTTAAGATTAAATTAAAAATGTGTAATAATTATTTTGAGACTACAGGAAAAATTCGTTTCACCAATTTTAAACTAACCATATCAAGACCAGACGATTCCCATTTTACTTTCCAAACAGCAGACTGTAACTGCTCAAAGGAAATATTAGAAAATGAAAAAGACTCTTCAGATTTAAGATCAACAACAGGAGTTGAAATCGAGCTAATAAAATAAGAATTGATATCCCCAGCTTTGAAATCTAAAATATCATTATTTCTACACCTGCCTAGACCTAGATTTCGAACATTACGCCAAAAAACCTTAGGAGGAGGAGACGGATCTAATTTATCCTGGAAAAAAGTACTTTTGGCTGCCCTAACTAATCTTACTACCCTATTGCGAGCTTGTTTGTAGACTAAAAATATCTTACTATCTCCTAATCTTTTCCATAAGCGAAATTTATCTACCCTAAATCGGATTGCATCCATAATTTCTCTAGACATCCATGGAAGAGATTAAGGTTTAACTACCACTGATCTAAGAGGAACGCAACTATCGAAAACTGAATTAATAAATCAATTGAAAAACTGGATTTGACTAGTAGAGGAATCAAGAGAAAAAATGTTATCCCAAGGAATAGAGCTACAAACTCTAGTGCTAAATGAGAATCATCTATATTAGAAAAATCCCTAAAACTAAACCTTTTAGGCTCCGGGCGAGAGTAACAATTAGTACAGAATACTAATAGGTCATGATGAGATCCTAAACCGAGAGATAATAGATTGAAAAAAGAAATAGAGTTATCGGTGAACGATAAAACATGGTCAATAAGAGAAGAAGCGATACCGTTAGTGGTTGGACAAAAATAAGTTGGCTCACCAGTATTATGTACTGATACATTAAGACTGTGCAAAATATTCAAATACATTCGAGAGAACATACTATCCTGTAGTAAATCAAAATTGAAGTCACCTGAGATGAATATTTCATCATACTGGCAGATGAGATAGCTTAATAAAAGTTCAATATCTAGTAGGGAGTTTTTAAATTGTGTATAACACCTCTTGCTTGTTATAGGTGGGTTGTACACAGTCCCAAATAAATATCTACGTTTATTACGAATTCTAGATCGGAAACCAACATTCGAGAAATAGAAGGAGGTATATTTACAGGTTTATACGACAGGTGTTTACCTATAAACATACACAGCCCACCATAGCCAAGTGGGAAAACTACCCTATCTTTCCTAACTAGATTAAACCCCTCAATGTCCAGAGCTGAGTCTGAGACATTGGGGGACAAAAAAGTTTCGGAAAAGCAAAGAATGTCAACTGGTGAACCACAAAAAAGGTGACGTATTTCGTCAATATTGGGTAATAAACTTTGGTTATTCAAGCTACCTACATTAAGAGATTGAGACCTACCGGCCAACATAGAACGCAACACGACACGGGGAATCGACATGTTTAATAACATGGCGTGAAACAAAAATGACAATACTTACAATTTATAATGTATAGTTTTGATTTCGGGGCAAAAACCTGAAATGAAATAAGTAACAATGAAAAAAGGAAGCAATCCAATGAAATAAAGGAACAACACTTATCTGAACGTTTAAATGGTTCTCCAAACATCCAAATCAAAAGTTATATATATATTTTTTTTTTAAATATATAAAAAATCGGGAAAAGAAAAATAATACATGACACAGTCGACGAAGGCTACTCGATTTTCTTTAGTCTCTGCGTGGTCATTGTGAATTCCTCATAGGATGGATTCTAAATGAACATCTCTGCGGTCTATATTTCGTTGCTCAACAGCAAGACGACACTCCTCATCAAACCAATCATGTTGGGCTTAGTTTTCCCTATACTGAGAGTTTACTGAGCAGCATTGACAACTGAGGTTTTAAATACTTCCCAGGCACTGTTCACATCATCAGATTGGTAATTAGATTTTCATACATGTGACAAAGCCGTACAACGCGCCAGGTTTTCGAAGTGCCTGCACGTTCCACGTGCCGATCCTCATTCTCGTTTCCGGGTACTTAAGCGGGAGGTCAGTATTGTTTGGCAGTATCAGATTTTTTTTGACTTGTTGACATTTTTAACATATGTATTTTTACGGATGCGGATCATCAGCCAGCACCCACTGCTTGTCGTAAGAGGCGACTAAAATGCTTGGATTGTTGGGCTTCACCCACATCCGTAAAACTTTTTTTTTTTTCTTTATAATTTTTACTCGTTATTTACGTTCAGTTTATTATTTCGTCTGCATTAATTTATTTTAATTTGGTAGTTTTGCTTTAATTATTTAAATTTTTACTTTTTGTCGTCGGTTTTTTCGCATTTTTGGGTACAAAAATGTTTTTTTTTACCATGAGTAGTAAAATTATAATTGCAATTGATAGTCTTATCATACATTTTGCCAATGTCCGTAAACTCGTGACTAATAAACATCTCGAATCACGCAGACTCGACATATTAGTGCTAACGGAAACAAAAGTATCTCATAACATCTACGAGAATGAATTCTACTTTAAGCGCTACCAGTTCGAACAAGCATTCGAGTTGCAACGTGGAGTGTGCATATTTATTAAAGACCACATCCCGTACGCTCGACATCATAAGTACGAAATTTTCTCAAAGACCGCTCAAACTATTGTACTTAAAATATCCCTTCCTAATAAAATCATTTTTTTAATTAGTTTATGTAGATCCCCCAATCAAACGGATTCAGAAACTATGAATTTCTTCGAGGTTTTGTCAGACAAATGTGATGACATTCGCAATCAACATCCCTACTGCGAATTAATTATGGTTGGTGACTTAAATGTCCACCATAAAGAATGGTTGAATCACCAAAATATGAACTGTGCTGGGCGTCAGACGGAGTGGCTCGCATGACCTTACGCAGATTGTTAGTGATTCCACATTTGAATGTCAAAATTCTTCAAGCAGTCTTATTCTGGATCTTTGTCTTACAACAATTCCACATTCCATGGAAGCGCGTGTCGAGGCTGGAATTGGAAATTCTGACCACAACCTGATAACAGTAAAAATATCTGTCGCAACACCACCAGAATTTAGACAGCAAGGCGTCTATGGCATTTTAACGAGGCTGACAATGAACAGTTACGGTAATTTTTTCAGCATTTCCCGTGGGGAAGCTACTGTTTTTATAACAATCAAATAGACGACGCCGTTTCCAATTTCACCGAAACCGTTCTACATGGAATGAATAAATATATCCCATCATCCTTTTCCAATCCCAATCCTAATTAGAAAATCTTTTCAAAAGAAGCCGCCAAAGCAACCAGACAAAATAAATCTGCTCACAAGAAATATAAACGCAACAAAATTTCGTTTGAAGAATCTGTAAAAAAATCTGTGCTAAGGAAGCGAAAAGAGCTGACAACAAGAAACCCGCTAAGGCTTCCGAGTTGAAAATTTCCAATCGCAACTTGTACCAGTCGCATCGGTTGCCAATATTTCTAAAACATCTATTTCAGCATTGAAATGTGCAGATGATGCTTTGGTTGTGGATCCATATTTGCAGGCTGACTTACTGGAAAAAGTCTTCACTTGGAACTCGACCTTAGTTGTCCCAGATGGAGTTACGCCTTCGTCAATTCCGTATTGTGGTTCCAAAATGGATCCTGTCAACATCTCGGAGGAAATTGTCTTCAGGAACCTGAAGGCAATGGACATAAATAAGGCCACCGGACCTGACGGAATTCCTGTTCGAATATTGAAGGAGTTTGTCAGTGAATTAGCTCCAATATTAACTAAAATTTATAAACAAGGTAATTACCCGAACGCCTGGAGTGCGATGGTGCAACCGGTTCTTAAACGTGGTGGTGATAAAACTGACCTTTCAAACTACCAAGCAATATCAATTGTGTCAGCCGTGGCTAAAGCTTTTGAGAAATGCATTAACCAACAACTGGTGCATTATCTTGAGATTAATAAAATAATTTCAGATAAACAATATGGCTTCCGCGAAAGCCGCTGCACAACCGATCTCTTGACGTATGTTACAAACAAATGGATGACAATGGATGACAAATGGATCGATCTCTTGACGTATGTTACAAACAAATGGAATCTCGCCCTTGAGCAACACGGAGAAGCCTTTGCAATCGCTTTGGATATATTCAAGGCTTTTGAAAAGGTTTGGCATGAGAATCTCATTTGTAAACTTGTAGCATACGGCTAGGATTCGACGACCATCAAGTGGATAAAACGCTTTCTCAAAGACCGAAAGATTAACATTGTGCTAAATGGGAGATCATCAACGACACACTCCCCAAATGCCGGAATCCCTCAAGGATCAGTTTTGTCACCAACTTTGTTTTTGTTATACATTAATGACTTGTTGTATATCACGTAAACCCTATCCACAGTTTTGCCGATGATGCAACATTGCACTCTTCTATTTCATTCGAGGTCGAGCCTACTCCTTCACAGTTAAACGGTAAACGGCTGGAAGTTGTCTTTTTTTATGTTTAGCTTTAAATGGATGCAGGGCGGACTTTTAGGCTGTCCTAGCTCCTTGTAACCGTCAGAGCTCATGCACCCAATGCGTGATCCTTCAAGTAAAGGTTGATTAAAAAATAATCTATAGCTTAGAGGCCGTAAACGGCCCTTACCGCGTCTCAACTGAGACCTTATGAACCATTTTAACGATTGGTGCACATTGTAGGTGGTCAGCCCAACGAATGATTTACACACAAACGCGTTTTTATGTCATCCGGTTGCATGTTAATTTTTGGTTAACGGCGGGAATCGAACTCGAGACCGCGGCGTGATGAGAAACTCTCTTAACCATTAAGCTACATCCGGCGAGTAAAGGTTGATAGCTGCCTTAAACTTGTGCATTTTTACTCCAACGGAAACTGAAAACCGAAAAACGAATTCCACTTCGTAGATGGTCGGTAAATAAATTTGCGCTTTGCATCTGCAGTTCGAAGATTCGGCAGCTTCACCGTAACAAATCGAGATATTTTCTCCTTTAATTCTGTAGAACATTTACCATTTAATCTATAGAAAAGACAGAGTTCTGCAACAACTCTGCGGTGCTATAGGCTGTTTAGATCTTTGGTAAGTCTGGAGTTTCGTATTATTCGGATGGCACGCCGCTGAACTCTAATCAGCAACTGGAGAGCAATGTATATGCTCTATGCTCCACCCCAAACCTAATAGCAATATTCTACACATGGTCTATTGTTGCGAGTAACAGCCTGGCCGCGTCATTACAAATGTATTGCATCTCGCGTTTGTTGATGGATTTTTTATGTTTTTAGGAATATAATTCAGGCCATCAACCTTATCTTATCACGTATCAAATTATTTTACAGCGTAACATTTGATGCTAAACTAATTTGGAATCTGAATAACCTTTATCTTTATAAACAATTCTTAAAATCTGTGACTCATAGAATACAATGAAACACAAAGTGCCCAGAATCTAAATATAACAATATTCTTAAGATTCAAAATGAACCGCTATCTGAATAAAACAGCTTAGTTTTGAATAGGATTGCAGTAATATGCTTTATAATAAACACCTGAAACACACTACTAGCTACGACCAGCCGATTGCAAATATACGACCAATGTTGGCGAATTGTACAAAAACTTATCGCTACATTTTATAGATCATTATGTAAAAACATAAATGAACACGTCTAACTTTACTTGGTATGGAAGCTATTGAGCCTATCTGTAGAAGAGTTGTTGCGTCATGACACATTATCTACAAATATCTTACTCAGAATCCCTTATTATTGAATGTTTAAATGAGTTATAATTAAAGTTGACTGGAACCCTTGAAGGTGCGGCACCCAAAGCTGTTTTAGATCAATGGTGCAAGCCAATGATGTTTTGATATGTGATCGATGATCCATCGAAAAAAACCTCGCTTTTACAAATTTTTTCTTTAATCAGCCGTGGAATATGTGATTTCATATTAAACTAGCCATATGAACTGCTTTTAGTTAATGGTTAGGAGAGTTTCTCATCACGCCGTTGTAGCTGAAACCTATATAAAACCTTTATTATGGTCTAATAAAGGTTTTATATATTTGGAAAACCTGATGCGATTTAAAAAAAACTGTCTGCATCTATTGACGAACCCGAGTTTACGTAAAGCTGATTTGACTAATGCGATAATGTGTTCATTCCATTTTAAATTGTTGCTAATCTGAACACCAAGCAGATGAATTGAGTCACAACCGACGAGAACGTGTCCTTTTACCACAAAAGGGTATTCGATGTGAATTTTTTTACGCGAGAACGTGCCTATATGTGTTTTTTTCTCGTTAAATTTGACCTGATTTTTAACTCCCCACTCAAATATTGTACTCAAATTGGAGCTTAATGGTTAAGAGAGTTTCTCATCACCCCGCGGTCTCGAGTAAAAAAAAAATTCGTTGGGCTGACCACCTACAATGTACACCAATCGTTAAAATGGTTCGTAAGGTCTCAATTGAGACGCGGTAAGGGCCGTTTAGGCCTCTAAGCCATAGAAGAAGAAAAAATAAGCTACTTTATTTATGTTTTTAAATTTAAATAGATAAGCTAGCAAAAACACATGGAAGAGAAATGCAATAAAGCATGTAACAATTACTGGAAATGCAAATCATGAGATTCAAAACTTGATGCGTGTGCTGGCTGACTATATGTTTCGGTGAAATAACTTTAAAGGGACCACTATAACGACTAAAGGGATAATAACCAGTGTTGTCGAAAGTACTACTATAGGAGTAAATGTACTACTTCCAACACCGAAGTACTACTATGCTCCGTAAATGAAATCTATACTCCCCTGAAAAATAAACGTGCATGCAATTGCATTTTCTTGTAGTTTTTGGGGTTTTTTTGTTTTATTTAGGTGAGAGAAATATATTTCATTAATACATACTCTTCCTTTTTGCGAAACAATATAATAAAAGTTTAATGAAGTTCAATTAATGTAGTAGCAAAGAGAATAAATATAAAGAGGAATATCTTATATGAACCGCGGTTGCATATAAAATAAAACTTTTAAAATATTTCTGAGTTATTTGGTGATGGCAAACGAAATAGAATAAACAAATATTTTTTATTTCGTTTTCTCTTGCGAACAACAAAAAAATATATTTAACTATTTCAAAACTTCGCTTACTATTTCATATTATAAGTCGATTGTAAAATGGAATAGATATATTTGCATATAATAATCTATTTCATTTTACAATTGAATCATAATATGAAATAGTAAGCGAAGTTTTGAAATAGTTAAATATTTTTTATTGTTGTCGTTCGAAAGAGAAAACGAAATAAAAAATATATGTGTATCCTATTTCGTTTGCCAACCAAATAACACCAAATATTTTTAGTTTATAAGCAACCGCGGTACATATAAGATGTTCCTTTTTATATTTATTCTCTTTGGTAGTAGATAAAATAGTTGGAAATGGAAACCAAAATGTAAGTTTTGTCATCAAATCCTTGCTAATAGTACACATTGATAAGCGTCCGACTAACAAAATAATCCATGAAACCATTAATAAATCAAAACTATTCAAGCTGAATTCAAAACTTTACAAGAATGTTTTAATATCGAAGCACACAAAAAACTTAAATCATATTATCTAAAACAGAATGCCAAGATGGCTCAAGTTCCAATCAGTAACTCTTTGATTTCATGTTTTGCTTCCCACTACAAAAATTTCATAATGTTATCAAATTTTGTTAGATCTGAGATAATTTTGGATAATGTGCTGGATCAAACTGATTTTTTCGATATTAATAATATTTTAGACATTGATAAAATTTTTAGTGGCACGAAACCTGAAATAACTATTAAACGAGCAACAATTTCAGAAGATAGTGCCAACCGTGTAAGGAAATTGTGTTTTGCTTATTACATACAGTTGTGTCTCCAAATCAGCACTCGAATTTCGAAACATCGAAGATGAGGTGTTTTTAGCTTTACAGTGCTTGGACTTAACACAAAATCAATTAGTCTATCTCCACTGATTAGATTGTTTCCAAATATTTTCAAAAACACTTTGAAGTTGTTTGGACTTCTACATTCGATTTTAAAAATGCTACCAACGAAAAAAAAGTATGCACAACATCGTAATTTTGTAGGATCTATTTTAAATTTTCCTCATAGCAACGCAAACGCCGAGTGCATATTTTCTCAAGTCAACCTTATTAAGGATACGAAACGTAATTTATTGTTAACCTCAACAGTAAATGCCTATCTTATGGCCCGAGAGTTATTGTATGGAACAAACGTTATTACTAAATCATATATTTTTATGTTATTGTTTATAATTTTTAATTTCTTTTGAATTAAATTAAATTAATTATACGATTTTTAGTTTTGTTTTTAATAAACCATACTATAATATATGTTCTTTTATTTTTTATACTCCTTTACTTTTTGGAATGCTCCCATTGTTATACGAAATGTGCTACCTTAGTTTTTTTATAAACGACAACCCTGATAATAACTTTAAAGGGACCACTATAAAAAGAATATTATTTCATTTAATTTAGTTTAAAATTGATCTAATTTCGTTGTAAAATAGCGCTATTTCAAACTTTAGTGCCATGTAACATCCCGCTGCGATGCAACTTTGCTATGAAAAAGTATACCCATTTCCTTTATATATTGTAAGTCATTTGATTTAATTATTTGTTTTATTGACTGGGTGTACCCAACAAATAATTACCATAAAAAAGTAGCCGAACAAATAATTAACATAAAAAATAATTGTATAATTTGGTGTATTCGATAAAATTTTAGTTTTTAAAAACTTAAAAAATTTAAAAACTATAAATATCATGATCATTAAATATTAAACTGAATAAAACTAGCCCACAAAACTTTCATTTACTACAATTTCAATAGCATGTTCTAAATTTGTAAGTGAATAATTTGAATTTTGTCATCAAAACCAAAATTCTTCTAATTTATTATAAATTTATCTAAACATTTATTTGTAATTGATAAAGAGGATAAACTTTTCCATAACACTTTAATTATGCGATGTAGTTCATACATAAAACATATATTTTTGCAATAATACTTTTAATCAAAAAATCTGCCGGCTGAAAAATGGTTTGAGAATAAAAAAAACGTCCCGTTAATAAATATTATTCATGTTAAGAAAATGATTTCGTAATTCAAACATAGAAAAGGAAATACTAGTATAATTTAAAACATATTGGTTAGAAAATGCTTGTAGCTACATCAAGCTGATTGTAGAATTAATTGTGTATTAATTCCAACTACAAAATAACTTAACAATTCGACGAAAGTCAATCATGAAAATCATAAAGTCTATTAAATTATAAAATGTAATAGAACTTACTTGTACTCTTAAAGGATGCATCATTAATAATTTGAGTTGTTGTTCTTGAGGTAATATATCCTTTAATGGAATACCCATATGCTGGACAGCCTGTGCCGTAAAAGCAGCTAAATAACGATGTAATGGAAAATGAAAAGAAGCATTCGTCATCTCGCTCTGCAAATTAAAATAAATTGAATCATTAATTTTATCAAAGATTAAGTAATGCATCTACAAACCTTTTCAATTTTTGGTTGATAAAAATAAATTGCTTCTAACCAATCATCTAAATATGATTTACAGTTATCTAATATTTTTTTAGCCAAATCTGAATGTGTCGCGTCTTTAAGATGTGATATTATAGACCACATTGGATATGCGCTCGCTTCTAATTCACACGAAAAAGCTGCATAGTAGGAACTTGGTTCGAATTCTACATGCGTACCTGTTTCACGTACATTGACATTCATTCCTTGGAGCATTGATAAAAATTGAAACCACATATCAACTAGATCATCATCTCGTAAAAATACTAACGCCACTGATTCGTGAGACAAAACATTATTAAAATCAGACACCAGTGGCCAATAGCAATGTTCCTTCATTACACGTTTTGCACAATCGATCACGTAATGAAAATTTTTATCGGTATCTATAGTTAGAAATTTTATATTTACACTTAGATATAATTTCTGCATATATGTATATATTTACCATGTAGGGTATTCTGTATTAATATCTTTGACATCATGAGTTTCAAACTTATTATCATCACGTGAAGTAAATTCAATTCTTCCACCATTTTCAAAGCCAGATTTTCATTTGAAAAAAGTTGAACACTCATATGTACAAATCTGTTACTTAAAGTATCTGGATCACTAGATCTTTCTAACACAGTAGGAATTCTACTGTAATGCATCACAAATGTTCTTGTAAGATGTTCCTAATAAATTATGAGTTGTTTAATAATTTGCAATTGTATAAACGATATATAACTTGATTTACCTTGTAATCCTGATCAGGTAACATATTTAGTAAAAAGCATACAATATTCTGTGGAAACTCAAATTTGAAAGTCCAAAAAATAAACTCTTCTAACAAAGTTGAATGTGTAATTTTGTCGCTTAAAGCAGGTAAATGTTTATATTCATCTGGCGGTTCCGGACTGTAAAAAATAAAAGTAAATATTTGTTCTTGTTGGTAAGAAGTTGAGAAACTTACCTTGGAAATAAATGTACAGCATCTTCATACTTTCGTTTGCTATTGGCTAAAAATTTACCATATTCGTTCTTTGGAAACGGTGGTTCTAGATAATTTTTATACAGTTCAGGATTTATTAACGCTTTTGTCATAACTCGTCGCATTAATTCGCCCATATTATTAAAGTCCATCAACATACTGCAATAATCATTACAATATTTCGCAGTCGTATTGAAAATATGTGATCTATCTACTCTGCGTGATACACTATTATTACGAAAATGTTGTAATAATCTTATAAGTAAACGAGGCATAATTGCTTCGGCAACACACATCAAATCAAACGGCACAGCAGATTTATTCACACGATCGTTTATACCATGATCGGAGCAAAATCCATCTGCTTTCATCACAGAAGTATCTCCACAGTCACAAGCGCCACCAGCTTGAGACAAAAACATATTAAAGTCATGTGTAGAATGGTCTCCTTTTTTGAAGCAATTTCGACAAATTGACATACAGGGTGAAATTCCACATGTCCTACAACGATACGCTACAACATGCGGTACCCAAACTAAGCCACATTTGGCATGATTATCGTATCCTCTAACTGAAACAATATAACAAATTATTAAATAAATAAAGCAATAAAAACAAAATGAACTATAATATTAAAAGGTGTAAATAAAGGATATTAATAAAGGATATTAATTAAAAATACTAGAAATATTTTCGTGCCTGAAATTAATGTAGGTAATTTAATTTCAATATTGGGGTACGTTAAACCAGACAACTTTAGGTTTTATGTTAAACCAGACCATTTTATTTATTTAACTTATGTACTCATTAACTTTACTAAATAATTAAATTAGTAAACCTTTTTGCCTATTTACTCTGGTATTAAAATAATATCTTCATAAAACTGTTTGTCCAGAATGTTAAACTGGATGTAGGAAACATAGATATAATTCTGTTTGATTTTAGAATAAATATATCGTTGTTTTTGACATGATCAATTGAAATAAACAAATTATAAAAAAGAATAAAAAGATTATTTTTGAAGAAATATCTAAATATTTTAGGGTATCATAGGAAAAGATATAACAGTTTCCGCTTGGAATAATATTGAATCAACCTATATAATGCATAATATTGAATCAACCTATATAATGTTGCATAATTGATGCAACATTACAGTTTTATTAATAGTAAACACTATTATAAAATTGCAATTAGAATTTTTAACTGTAGAATATTGAAAAAAATGGTTTTGACAATAATTAATAATTTATTATCTATCATATTGTAATCATATTAATTTATATTTTGGTTTATTTATTTATTTTAATATCTAGGATCCAAAATGTGCAAAAGACAAGGCAAGATCCAAAATTTTATGAACATTTAAACATAACCCTTAATATTATTTTAGTCAAGTATTTGATGGCAATACTTTTGTCAATTCAAAGAAAATTAATATTTGTCTTATATTGTGTAAACAGTGAATCACCACGATTGGGTCAGTAATATTATATTAATAATTTCAATATTGAACAAGAATTATTGTCTTTTTAATTACAAATAGGAAGGACTTTTCAGTCGCCTTAACTCAATTTAATATATCTCGATCATTTAAGATATTTATTTTACTAATAATAATTTACTAAACTTTAAACATCTGATTTTAAAATATAAACTCACAATCTTGTGGAATATTCGAATGTAGATATGTATTTAAGGAATGATACTACTAATTAGTTCAAATTAGGTGTCTTATCGATACAACGATATACAATTCTGTATAACGGCAAAAACTATGTTAAAAAATTGATATTGTTGACAATTTAAGTTAAATATTGGCATTGCAACATTATACACTAAAACCAATTAAATTTTATATTTATAATGTGAGATACTGTTGCTAGAAACAATTAAGTCGTATGAAGTAAATCACTCAAGCATTGAACGAAATTATTATATGTGTATAACTATATCATGAAAAGACATCTCATAATTATCAACATGAGATTATCAATTGGCATCTACCTAATATACATTTTTTAATAGAATCGATCAACGACTAACTAAATATTTCAATAATACAGCAATATTTTTCTTGTTTTTTGGTGAAATTTGTGTACTACACTTGTTCAAAGGTGAATGACCTTAATAATTAGATGAAAATATTTTATTAACAATGTACACACCAATTTAAAAGATTTCTTTGTTACAATATCTGATTGCTAAGTAGTTAGATGATAAATAATACTACAAGGATAATGGCATGAGCTAAAATAATAAGGATCAATGAAATATTTATCAATTTAACTGTATAAGGTCTGCATAAATTTCTTTAACTTAAAAAAAAAATGTAATAATACATATAGTAAATAAATTGTTACATTTTTTTGAATAATTACCAATTGATGAAAACTCAGTGAGTGTCCTTCCTCCGGCTATCAACCACCTACACCAATCAATAGATTCTGGATCATCAATTTTTTCACTCGGGTCGAGTAAAAGATCTAGTAATGCTTCTAAACTTGCAGAATGGCCATCGCATGTCATGCATTCCTCATTTATGAAAGCAGCTGCACCAATTTTTCCTTTTTCCATTACCAAATCGGCGATTGCTTTTGATGACGATAGATTTTCCATTTTAAGTATAAATGAAATTGCACAAGTCACGTATTTTGAATAACAAATCAAATAAAATCAAATAAAAATTTAGTTTTGCATATCACATGTAAATATTATCTGTAAATCAAAATTTAGATTCGCGAATGATTACTCCTTCCATATGACATGTCAATCACAGTATTTCGTATGAATTAGAAATTTCTAATCGATTATATTACGCATAAATTCCATTTCACAAAAAGCATAAAAAGTCACCCAAAAAATACGTAAAATTTAATACAATAGAATTATAATCAGAATTTATTGAATGCGAGATGATTTAGGAATTGTATATGTAATCTCCGTACTTCCAATCAACTATGCAGTATGATTGTCAAATAAAGTCCGTTCACATTTACACTGCCACGATCCAAAAATATGAAAAATCCACTTTATTTAGTTAGCACACTATCCTTTTAATTTCCAAAGTTTTTATTGCTATAAATGCAAATACGACTCAAATTTCACAAAGATTAATTTTTATAAATATAACATCATATCCATCTTAGTTTTTGCTTTTCATAAAACTTAAATAACCACCAGGCCACACCAATGAACTTATTTAATACATGGAAAATTTATATACTGTAAATTGGGTAAGTTCATAAATCTAGGTATTGGAACTCATTTCAGATCGCAACTACTCATGCTGCCATCTGAGAATCTTTACCTTATTGGGGACACTTTTTGTATACGATTTAATTAATAGTATTTGTATATTGGCAATCCAGAAACCAACATGAACAAAATAAATTTTACAAATAACTTGAAATAGAAAAAAATCAACAAATCCCGTATTACTTATTCAAATACAATCTAAGTATTTTCCCCACACCCCGCTTGACATGTAAATATATTGTTGATTTAAAAAGAGGTATAGAAAACGTAAAGAAATATAAACTTAACTAGAGCATCTTTGCGTGTATCAACCATTATGCGATATTCTTTGGTAAAATAAAAAGTGCTCTGACAGCAGAAAAAGTGCTCTTTTTGCTCGAAACACGTGCGTTTTTGACATTACACATTCTTTGGAAATGATCTCGAGCACTTTTTTTTGATCTCGAGCACTTTTGAAAAATCGAGATTTTTTCACAGATTTACCCACACATATAAATTTTTAAATGCCAAAACAATGTAACAAAAACAAAACGCCATTTTTAATTTCATTTGTGAACTATATTTTGTCGTAAATGTGTGAAATTATCAAAATTAAATAAAAAGTTAATAACAATAATAATAAAGGATTATAATAAAATAAATCTATATGTTTTAAAAGACAATACCATGAAATTTATGTTTGTGTAAATTGTTTAGCATCATAATTTGTATTTTATTTTCACCAATCATCGACAAAAAGAGCAATTTTTTTTTCGTATTCCTTGATAAAAAAAAAGTGCTCTTTTCTCTCATTTTGCAAAGAATATCACAAGTCGACTTCATGCTTGCCGTCCGTCCGTCCATCCGTTCTGACATTTATTTTAATCAATTTCATTGTGCCATTTTACACTGGCACTCTTGCGTGTGACTCAAACCGGTTTTTTCCTCGTCTCTTTCTTCTTTTGTCTATAAACTAATTTTGGAGTGGGGATTTCTCGACGCACAACTTTCGACAAAAATTATTTTGCACTCTTGTGAGTTTCGCACAATACATATAAAAAGCAATAAAAATATTTTATGAGGTTCAAAATTTTTTTATTGTTTTCGACTCAACATTTTCATTTTGCATTTTGAAGAGTGCAGATGAAATAGAAAAATATGGTTATGTATGACGATTTTTGTTTTACAGATGAGGAAATTTATTATAGATGACGATTTTTTTACAGAAATAAATATAAAATATATTGATTCGTTAAAAATATAATTTTTGTATGTTAGTTTGACAAATTGTAATTTATTTTTATATTAATTTATATAAATTGTAATTTATTTATTTATTATTGTAATGGAATTCATTGATTTATTATAATATTTTTTTATTAATAATAAAATATTATACATATATTGATGACGTTTCTAAAAATGGTAAAAACGCTGGAATGATGAAAATATATAAACACATATATAATATATTAAATAATATTATATAAAAAATATACATGTTCCTGTAAAAATGGAAAAAAAAATCGTGCTAAAATTTTTTTCTTTATTTGGTTATATAATGTTCGCTCGACCAAGTATTCATTGATAATGAAATATTTTCCACACACACATAGACAAATATAAAAAAAAACTCTGCCGCACGAAAAAGCGAAATTGACGCGAGAGTGCCAATGTAAAATGGCACTGGTTGAAAATAACGTGATTTTGTTGTGACATTTTGTCATCAATGGTTTAACTTTATCTTTTGTCGGAACGAACTTGGCGAAAAAGAGATAGTATGATATTAAAATGAAAGAGAAAAAAATAAAATGCTTTTAAATGCAATGTCAAACATTTTATGTCAAACATTCATTGTTATGGAATAACAAACATATAAAAAAAAAATTTTTTTTTTTAAATAACAAATTTATTAAAAATAAAATAATTAAAATTTATTTTAACATTATTTTATCATTATTAACCAGTTATGATAAATTATAATAAATTTATATCCGCTCAAATATCCACAAATATAAAATTAAAATATTTATCACAGATATCACAAATAATCACATTCATAGTTTTTAAAATTTAATAAAACATAAACAAAAATTTTATAATAATAATCACCAAACATAATCGACAAAATTTTATGAAAAATGAATCACGAATAATGACAATGACTTAAATTATTTACCTATAGATGGCAGCAAAATCGTTCTGTACTTTAACATGAAGAATGATATCGAAAAAAAAGTAGTCCGAATGGGCGAACGGACGGACGAAGGCAAGCATGAAGCCGACTTAAATAACTTAACAAAAGGTAAAAAATTTAGCGAAACCTTTTTTTTTTAATCTGGCAGACCAATTCCGATCTAAGTGTTCGATAGCAGCCACAACAACCTTTTTTGAATCTGTAAATATAAAACGCAACGATGCGATTGTTGTAAAATTATAACTAAAAGTATGCTTGAAAAGTCAAAAAAATTATAGTTAACTTAAAAATTCGTAAGTGCTGTTCCTTTTAAAATTTTGTGTTAATAAATATTTATATATTGTGAAATACATAAAACCAATAATATTTTTAACTAACTAGATTTTGCAAGTATTAATGAAAAATCGTAATTGTATTCAGTAATAAATGCCTGCACGGTACTAGTAGAAGCTGATTCTGAATCACTGTGATTTCTATACTCTTATTAGGCACTATATAAAATTTTTAATCAAAATTTTTGTATTTTTTTCATCAATCTTTTTATTGCGCAAACAGAAGAAAAAGCACAATATATTGTGCAATAATGACGCCACACAAGTGTATTGCGCAATTTACTTGTACGTGTATACCAGCCTTTAGTAAAAAATAGTTCATTTTAAATTGGGTATTTTAACTCGATGTTATTTTGTCATTGTGCCATTTTACACTGGCACTCTCGCGTCAATTTCGCTTTTTTGTGCAGCAGAGTTTTGTTTTAATATTTGTCTATGTGTGTGTGGAAAATATTTCATTATCAATGAATACTTGGTCGAGCGAACATCATATAACCAAATGAAGAAAAAAAAATTTTAGCACGATTTTTTTTTCATTTTTACAGGAACATGTATATTTTTTATATAATATTATTTAATATATTATATATGTAGTTATATATTTTCATCATTCCAGCGTTTTTACCATTTTTAGAAACGTCATCAATATATGTATAATATTTTATTATTAATAAAAAAATATTACAATAAATCAATGAATTCCATTACAATAATAAATAAATAAATTACAATTTATATAAATAAATATAAAAATAAATTACAATTTATCAAACTAACATACAAAAATTATAATTTTTATGAATCAATATATTTTATATTTATTTTCTGTAAAAGAATCGTCATCTGTAATAAATTTCCTCATCTGTAAAACAAAAATCGTCATACATAACCATATTTTTCTATTTCATCTGCACTCTTCAAAATGCAAAATGAAAATGTTGAGTCGAAAACAATAAAAAAATTTTGAACCTCATAAAATATTTTTATTGCTTTTTATATGTATTGTGCGAAACTCACAAGAGTGCAAAATAATTTTTGTCGAAAGTTGTGCGTCGAGAAATCCCCACTCCAAAATTAGTTTATAGACAAAAGAAGAAAGAGACGAGGAAAAAACCGGTTTGAGTCACACGCAAGAGTGCCAGTGTAAAATGGCACAATAACTGCGCGTGGGATTGGTTGTGTGGGACATGACTGACGATGAGTGAAAAATCCCCACTCCAAAATTAGTTTGTTGGCAAAGAGGTAAGAGACGAGAGCGTTCAGCGCCGAAAGAATACACATCTAAACACCACCATTTGTGTTTATACCAAGGTATATAGAATAATATGGGATGATCTTCCCATGTTTTATTTTCGTTTGCTTTGCGCATATACGTCACGTGTATGGTAAAATTTATATTTGACTATTGGTTTTAACGTTAAATTTATCTGACCTACAACATTTTTGAACCCATACATTAGAGTAGTTAACATCTTGTGGGAATCGAAGGAACCGAATATTTTCTAAATGACTAGAATTTGCATTTCGTTTTTAACGTTTATCGTTATTGCTATGGCAATTTAATACAGCACAAACAACCATTGTAAATTAATTTTACTTTTATTTTTGTATAAAATACTTTTTCACTACTGCGATTGAAAAACAATTCCATAGGAATAAAACAAAACCACAATATTTCACCATACACATTACGTAAAAATTTGAGAAAGAGATAGCATTAAACATGCGCAAAATCATACCATACCCAAGTATAACATAATTCGACTTTTTCGTCAAATATCGAAGTAAAAACTTATATTTAGTTTCGACTTTTACATAGTTTTTCTTTCGACTTAGAATAAGATTTCGTATGAAACGTGTCGCGATACGTCGAATCTGACAAAACTCAATTGACGATTGGAAAACCTAAAATGCGATACCTATCGGAGAAAAAAATAACTGTGACACCCAGATAAAAATATTTACTAAACGTCAAATTCCATAGGTTTATGGTTAAAAAACTTGTATAAAAATTTTCAATATTGTTTTACAAATATATTTTAGCTTAATATGTTTATTATTCAATTTCATTTGAAATATGTTCTTTATGTTTTATAGGATAACAAAAGAATTTTGTTTTAGTTAGTGTGTCATATATGTTAAATTTATAATTCAAAAAGTTCATTTTTTTATTTTAACAATATGTCAAAATTAAATGTGTCTTAATATTTTATTTTACTATCTAGTTAGACTCGAGTATATCTGAAAATATTTTATTTGTGTTTTTAATGACCCGTCGTATGTTTTTAAATAAGTTATAGCTGTTTGCATTTTAGGAAATACACAAATATTGACATTTATGTGGGTGAGACAGTTACATTTTCTTCCGCTAGAGAACCCATTCCAATCGTCAATATAGTAAAACTGTGCTTATGTAAGAGTGTTCAAATGTCAAAAATAAATTTGGCGGGAATATTTTTGTGCATTTATATGTGAAACGTCAAATTCAAATGTTAGCGGATTAATTAAATAAAACTACAAATTTTAATGGTTTAGAAACAACAAAATAATTTTTATTAATTTGTAATTGTAATATAACTTAATATGCATTAAAAATTTATTAAATAAAAAATAAAATGAATATTCATATAAACTTTAAATTTTTCGAATGTAAAACGTAATTTTAATAAATTATGTATATAAATATGATTTAAAATTAATATAGAAGAAAGTTTGAATAATATTTCAAATTATTTTTTTCGTAATAATGAATATTAGTTAGATCATATTAATTTATTTCCCAATCTGAAACAAAATGTCCACAACACAGTAATTTTTCTTAGATGCCACCAATAAGGACGATCTTTCTCCATTGTAATTATGATAACACTTATATTTATTTGAAATCACAGGCCACAGAAATTGAAATGCACTATTTGATAAATCGCTTAGAACGGTTGAGTGATGAATGAAAACAAACTATATACATATGAAACTTGTGTCTCCTCCCCATTTTTTACCAAAAAATAGGATAGATATTTAAGGTATAATAAACTCGTTTTATCACTGTTTTACCAAAAAAATTAAATACATATTTTCGAACGAATACTTACAATTAACTTACAATTACTTGTAAAAGTGCCTGTATTGTGATCAAAAGGGTTGACCATTATAAATACTTAGGAGTATGGGTTGATCAGCAGTTAGATTTTAAAAAACATTTTAAGGAAACACAGACTAAGATTTTTATTGGAAACTTTATGTCTTACGTCGTATTGTGCCCGGAAAAATTTTAAATTATTTATATTATCCTTTAATTAATTGTCATTTGGAGTATGGAATTACAGCTTGGGGTGGTTCATTTTTAAGTAATATTGGTATGCTAATCAATATGCAAAGATATGCAATTAGAGTAATTCATTTTAAAAAGCGAAATGATTCAATCTCTATTTTTTTGAGAAAGATAATATTCTACCGTTGCGAAAGCTTTATATTTATAAAGTTTTAAAAATATTTTATAAACGATCGGGATATTTAAAATATATAAAACCTAGAACTTATTGTACTCGTTCTGTGGAATTATTTGTTCCATTTACAACTAAGGAACGGTATAAAAAATTTTATAATTATAAGGCGCCATATTTATATAATAAATTACCAACGACAATAAGATCTGCACCTACATTTTTAAACTTTTCAAGCAATCTTAGAATTTGGTTAATGGAAGTTTCTGATGTTGAATGTTGGTTATAATACAGTTGATTCAAGGTTCATCCAGTTAACTTAGAACTCTTTATTATTTGTGTTTATTATGATTTGGTTTTATTTTAACTTCCCAGTTAAATCAAGAATATTTTAGTATATTTAAATCACTTAATATGAATCAGGATTTTTGCTCAAAAACTACTTGTTGGTTTCTAAAAATTCTTACTTTTTATTTTATTTTTGTTATATAATGTTTTTTTTTTACGATAATATCATTTGTACATAGAATAAGATAAAAACGAAATAAATAAATAAAATAAATAAATAAATAAATTTCCACCCAGAAATTTTATTAAAGTGCAGGTACCCAAGATAAACGATAGCTCATTTTTGAGTTTAGCTTTGTTATACTTGGGTACCCAAGTATAACAAAGCTCCCAAGTATAACAAAACTAAACTCAAAAATGAGCTATCGTTTTTCCCTTCGAAATATGCGAAAATAGTCGAAAGATAAATACCTTAGTAGTGGTGCGTATATGTATACGTTGTGCTTAGAAAACTGCGTATTATTTGACGTGTTTAAAATTTTGCTTGTTGATTTATATATTTGGAATTTCTAAGAAATGTGAACACCTGCACTTTAATAAAATTTCTGGGTGGAAATTGAAAGTTTAAAGTATTCGTTCGAAAATATGTATTTAAGTTTTTTGGTAAAACAGCGATAAAACGAGTTTATTATACCTTAAATATCTATCATATTTTTTGGTAAAAAATGGGGAGGAGCCACAAGTTTCATATGTACATAGTTTGTTTTCATTGATCACTCAACCGTTCTAAGCGATTTATCAAATAATGCATGTCAATTTCTGTGTCTTGTGATTTCAAATAAATATAAGTGTAATCATAATTTCAATGGAGAAAGATCGTCCTTATTAGTGGTATCTAAGAAAAATTACTGTGTTGTGAACATTTTGTTTCAGATTTGGAAATGAATTAATATGATCTTTCTAATATTCATTATTACGGAAAAAATAATTTAAAATATTATTCAAACTATCTTCTTATTACTATATTAATTTTAAATCATATTTATATACATAATTTATTAAAATTACGTTTTAAATTCGAAAAATTTAAAGTTTATATGAATATTCATTTTATTTTTTATTTAATAAATTTTTAATGCATATTAAGTTATATTACAATTACAAATTGATAAAAATTATTTTGTTGTTTCTAATCCATTTAAATTTGTAGTTTTATTTAATTAATCCGCTACGATTTGAATTTGACGTTTCACAAATCATGCACAAAAATATTCCCGCCAAATTTATTTTTGACATTTGAACACACATACATAAGCACAGTTTTACTATATTGAGTTTCGTCAGATTCGACTTATCGCGACACGTTTCATACGAAATCTTATTCTAAGTCGAAAGAAAAACTATGTAAAAGTCGAAACTAAATATAAGTTTTTACTTCGATATTTGACGAAAAAGTCGAATCCCAAGTATAACAAAATTCGTCTTTTTCGTCAAATATCGAAGTAAAAACTTATATTTAGTTTCGACTTTTACATAGTTTTTCTTTCGACTTAGAATAAGATTTCTTATGAAACGTGTCGCGATAAGTCGAATCTGACGAAACTCAATATAGTAAAACTGTGCTTATGTATGTGTGTTCAAATGTCAAAAATAAATTTGGCGGGAATATTTTTGTGCATGCATATGTAAAACGTCAAATTCAAATTGTAGCGGATTTATTAAATAAAACTACAAATTTTAATGGTTTAGAAACAACAAAATAATTTTTATTAATTTGTAATTGTAATATAAGTTAATAACCATTAAAAATTTATTAAATAAAAAATAAAATGAATATTTATATAAACTTATTTAAATTTTTCGAATGTAAAACGTAATTTTAATAAATTATGTATATAAATATGATTTTAAATTAATATAAAAGATAGTTTGAATAATATTTTAAATTATTTTTTCCGTAATAATGAATATAAGAAAGATCATTTTAATTTATTTCCAAATCTGAAACAAAATGTCCACAACACAGTAATTTTTCTTAGATGCCACCAATAAGGACGATCTTTCTCCACTGTAATTCTGATTACACTTATATTTAATTGAAATCACAAGACACAGAAATTGAAATTGATAAATCGCTTAGAACGGTTGAGTGATGAATGAAAACAAACTATGTACATATGAACCTTGTGTCTCCTCCCCATTTTTTACCTAAAAAATAGGATAGATATTTAAGGTATAATAAACTCGTTTTATCACTGTTTTACCAAAAAAAATAAATACATATTTTCGAACGAATAATTTTAATTTACAATTTCCACCCAGAAATTTTATTAAAGTTTATTTAATTTCTTAGAAATTCCAAATATATAAATAAACCAGCAAAATTTTTTACACGTCAAATAATACGCAGTTTTCTAAACACAACGCTGTATACATATATGCACCACTACTAAGGTATTTATCTTTCGACTATTTTCGCATATTTCGAAGGGAAAAACGATAGCTCATTTTTGAGTTTAGCTTTGTTATACTTGGGATTTTGTTATACTTGGGCTAAACTCAAAAATGAGCTATCGTTTTTCCCTTCGAAATATGCGAAAATAGTCGAAAGATAAATACATTAGTAGTGGTGCGTATATGTATACAGCGTTGTGCTTAGAAAACTGCGTATTATTTGACATTTTTAAATTTTTTCTTGTTTATTTATATATTTGGAATTTCTAAGAAATGTGAACACCTGCACTTTAATAAAATTTCTGGGTGGAAATTGTAAGTTAATTGTAAGTATTCCTTCGAAAATATGTATTTAATTTTTTTGGTAAAACAGTGATAAAACGAGTTTATTATACCTTAAATATCTATCCTATTTTTTGGTACAAAATGGGGAGGAGACACAAGCTTCATATTTACATAGTTTGTTTTCATTCATCACTCAACCGTTCTAAGCGATTTATCAAATAGTGCATTTCAATTTCTGTGTCTTGTGATTTCAAATAAATATAAGTGTAATCATAATTACAATGGAGAAAGATCGTCCTTATTGGTGGCATCTAAGAAAAATTACTGTGTTGTGAACATTTTGTTTCAGATTTGGAAATAAATTAATATGATCTAACTAATATTCATTATTACGGAAAAAATAATTTAAAATATTATTCAAACTATCTTCTTATTACTATATTAATTTTAAATCATACATATTTATATATACATAATTAATTAAAATTACGTTTTACATTCGAAAAATTTAAAGTTTATATGAATATTCATTTTATTTTTTATTTAATAAACTTTTAATGCATATTAAGTAATATTACAATTACAAATTAATAAAAATTATTTTGTTGTTTCTAACCCATTAAAATTTGTAGTTTTATTTAATTAATCCGCTACAATTTAAATTTGACGTTTCACATATAAATGCACAAAAATATTCCCGCCAAATTTATTTTTGATGTTTGAACAGACATATATCTTGTTCACGTGGTTCGTAGTGTAGTGTAGCGGAGTTATGACTACAGCAATGCCACTAAAGATCAGGCCGATTATTCTCTTAACGCAAAAATAAATTTGGCGGGAATATTTTTGTGCATGCATATGTGAAACGCCTAATTCAAATTGTAGTGGGTTAATTAAATAAAACTACAAATTTTAATAGTTTAGAAACAACAAAATAATTTTTATTAATTTGTAATTGTAATATAACTTAATAAGCATTAAAAATTTATCAAATAAAAAATAAAATGAATATTCATATAAACTTTAAATTTTTCAAATGTAAAACGTAATTTTAATAAATTATGTATATAGATTCGATTTAAAATTAATATAGATATGATTTAAAATGATTTAAAATTAATATAATAATAAATTAAATTAATAGAAGATAGTTTGAATAATATTTTAAATTATTTTTCCGTAATAATTCCGTTATAATTAGAAAGATCATATTAATTTATTTCCAAATCTAAAACAAAATGTCCACAACACAGTAATTTTTCTTAGATGCCACCAATAAGGACGATCTTTCTCCACTGTAATTATGATTACACTTATATTTATTTGAAATCAAGACACAGAAATTGAAATGCATTATTTGAAGGTTGAACGGTTGAGTGATGAGTAAAAACAAACTATGTTCATATGAAACTTGTGTCTCCTCACCATTTTTTATCAAAAAATGGGATAGATATCTAAGGTATAATAAACTCGTTTTTTCGCTGTTTTACCAGAAAAATTATATACATATTTTCGAACGAATACGTTTACAATACAATTTCCTTACAATTTCCTCCCAGAAATTTTATTAAAATGCAGGTGTTCACATTTCTTAGAAATTCCAAATATATAAATAAACAAGCAAAATTTTAAACAAGTCAATTAATACGCAGTTTTCTAAACACAACGCTGTATACATATACGCACCACTTCTAAGGTATTTATCTTTCGACTATTTTCGCATATTTCGAAGGGAAAAACGATAGCTCATTTTTGAGTTTAGCTTTGTTAAGGCTGATTTGCATTATGAAAAAAATTTTGTCAGTATTTTTTACTGAAAAAGCAAGAGCGAGAAAAAAATTAAAAATGCCATTAGAGTGACTGAGATCGTTTTTTCCTTTTTTCTTTTATTTTTATTTTGACAGATGCGTGTAACATAACCAATAAATTTCAATTTTTTTTTTGGTTTTTAATAAAAAAGAACAAAATACTCTTTAAATCTACAACAATAAATTTAAAAAAAATAAACTAAACATAAGTATTCATTATTTCAATTATTTTCACAATGAATTAAGACGAATGAGAGAAAACGAAATGTTAAAATTATTCATTGACTACAAAAAATCAGCCATCTTTATTTTTCCTATAAGATATTTCTCCAGTACAGGCTGATTTCCATTATGAAAAAAATTTTGTCAGTATTTTTTACTGAAAAAGCAAGAGCGAGAAAAAAATTAAAAATACCATTAGAGTGACTGAGATCGGTTTTTCCTTTTTTATTTTTTTTATTTTGACAGATGCATGTAACATAACCAATAAATTTCAATTTTTTTTTGGTTTTTAATAAAACAGAACAAAATACTCTTTAAATTTACAACAATAAATTTAAAAAAAATAAACTAAATATAAGTATTCATTATTTCAATTATTTTCACAATGAATTAAGATGAATGACACAAAACGAAATGTTAAAATTATTCATTGACCACAAAAAATCAGCCATCTTTATTTTTCCTATAAGATATTTCTCCAGTACTGAATAAAAATACTTCTCTTGATATATTTTGTCAGTACTACTATAATAATTTTCTCAGTAACCATAAACTTTTATTCAGTACTGACTAATTTTTTTGTACTGGAAATATTTTTTATTTCACTCGCACTTTAAGAAAAAATTAATTTTTTATCCCGCCTTGACTATTTTGTCAGTATTTTTTCATAATGGAAATCAGGCTTACTGAATAAAAATACTTCTCTTGATATATTTTGTCAGTACTGCTATAATTATTTTCTCAGTAACCATAAAAATTTATTCAGTACTGACTAAATTTTTTGTACTGGAAATATTTTTTATTTCACTCGCACTTTAAGAAAAAATTAATTTTTTATCCCGCCTTGACTATTTTGTCAGTATTTTTTCATAATGGAAATCAGGCTTTATACTTGGGTAGTTCATAATACACTAAGGTAGTGTTTTTTCTTTGTTCACGTGGTGAGATAATACACTACACTTCACTACACTACGAACCTCGTGAACAAGATAATACTTAAGCACAGTTTTACTATATTGAGTTTCGTCAGATTCGACTTATCGCGACACGTTTCATACGAAATCTTATTCTAAGTCGAAAGCAAAACTATGTAAAAGTCGAAACTAAATATAAGTTTTTACTTCGATATTTGACGAAAAAGTCGAATTTTGTTATACTTGAGAGTAAATAAGACAAACATTAACGCTAGGTACTATTTTTGGCAACAAAATGGAAAATAAAGATTTTAAAGATTTTACAAGAACAATTACATTGTATAAATTTCAAAACTATTAAGTTAATCCTCTATGCAATACAATTATTATATTCTCGTTTTGATCTTTTTCAAACAAACCAACTGACAGCTCTACTAAATGAGTGCGTTCGATGTCAAATTGTTGTTGTTAGTTCATTACAGTCAACCTTTAAAAAAATATTATTTCCCCTATATGTATTTTCAAATAAGTACTAATTTTCTGATCAAAATTTGTGATCATAAGGCTGCGTGCCATACTCAAGGTAAATTTCAAAATTCGGTAAATCGCATTTTTAGTACAAATTTACTTCTCATAGTGTGCCAAACTATGCAAGTATATTTTTTAGTGAAAATGGTATTAAGGGTTAAAATCACTGGATTATAGGTATTAAACGAAACGTCAAAATTTCGTATTATTCTTTCTATATTTAAATATATCGCATATATAGCTTTTTATTGTTTATATTATGTTTATTATTTATTTTATATTATATTTATTATTTATCTATGGTTTTATTAATTATAGATTACCTAAACCGTTTGCATTCTGAAGAAAAATGTTTATGTCAAAAACATAACAACAACAACCAATTACCTTTTTTTCAATCCATTTACCCTACTTTTTAGAACAGTATTTGAATTTACTAAAAAATTCACTAAAAATGTCATTTACCTTGAGTATGGCACGCACCCCGAATAAATTTTTGGATCACATTTTGTTGTTGCTTTGCATGTAAAATTTGATATGATGCGGATCACTGTGCGTCAATTTTTGAATGGTAGTTAGTAAGTGTGTGGTGTAATCTTTTGTTGATTTTCCTTTTCTAAAACCGTATGATGTATGAGGTAATAGCCTTTCTGTTGTTGCATTTATTCTTGTTTTAATTAATTTGCTCATTATTTTGGCTATCGCTGAATGTAGGTGGATTCCTCTATAGTTTTCTATTTCGTGTAAATCAATTTGGTTTTGGAACTGTACTTAATTGTACATATTTCCATATTTCTGGATACTCTTGTTTTTCCCAGACTCTATATTTATATTCTCTGTAATTTTTTGTATGTGCGAAATAGGGAGCTGTTTTATTAATTTATTTGTAATTTTATTTAATCCTGGTGCTGTGTTTTTGTTTTTTTTTATGATTTGCACTATTTCTTCGGTTGAAAATTCATTTCTTGTTGTTGTTACTGTTGGGTTGACTTCCCATAATCTTTTAATTTTTTCTGTCCACCATATTTTAGGAACATATTTGTTATTATTTTTAATCATTATTTTATTATTGTCTATAATACTTTGTAGTTCCATCTTATAATCTATCAGATCAATCGTGTGCTTTGGATTTAAAGCAATTATTTCCTCTTTGGCTTTCTTATAGTTCATTTTAATTTTGGTTTGTTGGTAATATGGATTATTGTTTGTGATGTTCAGTTGTATAGGTAGGTACCATTCCATTTTGTTAGTTAAGTCTAGGGAAGTTATGGAGATATCCATATCACCTTGTACAACTTTTACCTTGAGGACCCAGCCAAGTGTGATCCCCATTATTTAGCACTGTCAGGTTTGAGTTGGAGATGATGTCGGTTAGTTTTTACCCTCTGTAGTCCTCTTTACTGTTTGATGCCCAAAGTGAGTGATGTGCGTTTATATCTTCCATTATTATTACTTTATTATTGTTATTATTATCTTTTTTATTGTTATATATTATTAGTTTATTAAATTTTTGTTGTACTGGTATGTATATTCTTATTAAATTAATTTAATTTAATTAATTAAATTAATTAATTTTATTACTATCCATATCTATTATTTGTATGTTAACCATCTCTATGGGATCGTAGTTGTAGTTGTGCTTTACTTCTTTTGAGAGTATATTGTTGTTCACTATAACTCCAACACCTCCATAGCCATCCGGTCTATTTTTGATGTATGTGTTGTTGTTTTTAAATTTTAGATTGTGGTTTGTATTTATCATATAGGCTTCCAAATTTTCTTTTATCATATAGGCTTCCAAATCGTCTTTATTTTGTTTTATACTTCTTATGTTTATTTGTATTATTTTTATTTTATTGCTTGCTTTCATTATTGTTTATTGTTTTTTTTTCGTTTATTTCTATGCCATCTGTTTTGGGGCTCAAGGCACTCCCATCTCTTTCGCGGTTCGCTTATTTACGTCCTTACCTTACGCTTTGCAGCCAAATCGAGGACGTACGGCTATATGTCCGATTTACCTAACCATCTGCACATTGCATAGCTCCATGCCAGCCTATAGTACTGATATGGAAGATGGGTCGGCCCATGGATTCTGCACTCCAACAGGGGGTCATAGTTGTGTTCATTCACACCACCGATCGTAATCAAGTGGTGAAAAATCCCTTTTGCATCCTGCCCCTATCGGGATTCGAACCCGGTATTGTTTATTGTTTTGTTATGTTTATTGTTTATTAGTGTTATTTATTACATTCATTGTTCATTTTAATTAACTTTTCCAAAATTTCTGTTAGTTTTAGATCTGAGCCGGAAACTGTATTATCTGCTACATTCAAAAAACTTTATTTGTCTATTTAAATTGTTAATTTCCAAAAAAGAATTTTTGATATCTGTGATGTCTTTTTTTATTATTTTATTTTCTTCAATGTTTTTTTCAGTTCTTCAATTTCATTTCTGAACTCTTGACTTTATTGTTTGTTGTTGTTTGTGGTTAAACTGGGAAAAAATTCCTCGTTTATATTAAACTCTTTTTTTGTTCGGTGTCGTTTGAGATCTGGCTTCTCCATAAGTTAGTTTTTTGGCTACCATAAGATATTTTATTTTTTTTGAATTTTGAATTCTACACATAGAGAACTGTTTGTAAAGTGTTCTTCTCCACAGTAATAGCAATTTTTGTTTTTGTTGCGTGATTCTTTTATATGGTCTGTTGCTGCGTAATTGTAGCATTTCTGTTTACCTCTACAATATTTTTGAGTATGTCCATATATTAGGCACTTTTTACAAAGCAATGGTTTTGGTATAAAACATGTGACTTTTCTTCTAACTTCATACATAGTTATACTTTCTGGTAAACTTGTAGTTCTGAAGGTTATTTTCACTACTGTGGTTGGCTCTTATTTCTTTTCCTCTCTGTTCCATCTCTGAATTCTTTCGATGCTTGTAATTTTTGCAGCACTTTTAATGTTTTTCGTTAAATTTTCTAAATCTGCGTTAACAGGGATTTTGTTTATATATCCAACAGTTTCCAGTAAAAAATTGAGCACATATGAATTGTACTTATATAGCCTTTGTAAGTATACATTTTTTAGAATTTTGTTCGCTGTGTTCATATCTCGTGTTTGTATTTTTACTTTATTTTTTCCAAATTGTTTGACACTAGTTATAGTACCCAAATTTAGTGAATTTATTTTCTCTGCTACTATTATATCTTCAATACCTTTTTTCTCTATTATGACACAAAATGGACCGATTTCTCCTAGTTGGTATTTATTATTTTTCAGTGTTATTATCGTTTATTTTTATTTCATTATTATTCACTAATAGTGTTTTATTTGAGTTAGGTTCGAAACCCCTAAATTCTTCATCACTAGCGATTTCATTTGTTTCCATTTTTGATGAATCCATTTTGGAATCTTCTCTTTTTGTAATTATATTATTTTCCAATATAGGCTTTGATTTAATGAATTTTGTTTTAATTATATATTTAGTTTTTGGATTTTTTTTTTATTTTGAATTTATCTTTAATGTTTTTAGTTGTTTCATTTCTATTTTTTTGCGTTTATCTTTTATTTTGTTAAACTAAATCTTTTATTTTGTCCTCCATTAATTAACGACTTCTTTTCAATTTTTTCTTTTAATATCTCATTTTATATATATTATATTATTTATTAATTTACTTTAATCTATTTAATATTTGTTTAAATTTATTTTACTTTTAATTTGTAAGGAATAGTTTACGAAAAAAAAATTTTTTTTTTAACAGATTTTTGAAAAAATTAAATTTATTCATAAAATGAAACACCTGCCATCTTACAGGAAAAAACGAATGGCCTGATGACTTGTTATATAGGAGATTTTGATCAGATTCAATTGAAAATATCAACCTTTGAGTGTGTTGGAACATCTAAACGTCCATATAAAAATTCCAAATTACTCTTTTTTATACTTCAGTCTATTTCGAAAAATATGCGCACACTACGAAAGGTTTATTTTTTCTATACTGTATTTACAACTGTGTACGAAGTTTGGTTGTTTCATAGTGTAGAATACCGCTAAAGGTTGATATTTTCTTACAATGCGTAAATTCGGCCTTATAGTAAACAAGGTTTTGTATTTTATTTAATAAAAATACCGGTTAATATTTACATGCTTAAAATACCTATTTATTATAAATACGATTCAAAACAAAATTATATTTATGTTCGTTTCCCGAACCAAAAAAGTGATTTTTTTCTCCTTGACCACTTGTTCCTTATGTATAAATATGACATTAAGGTTTTACCGATAAAAGCTGATACTTATATCTTGCTGTTTCAATCTTTTTAGAACCAAGGCTCGTTCTTATCAAAGATGTAATCAAATCTTACAAACTAATATAAATTCATTTAATTATTTGCTGATTTTTAATAGTAACGTGCACTCGGTAATCTCTGAATTACCTAGCTAGATCCAGAAGATCCCGTGTTTTAGTCGCCTATATATTAGTCTATTTAATAGTTCTCTTGCAAATTCGTTGGGATGATAATCTAGTTTTTACTGGTATTTTTAACTGTTCTTATCAATTATTTCAGTTACAATTTCGATGAGTAAATTTCGACGTAAGTTTGTATTGCATACATACCCAGGTGCGTTTACTATTAATATCTAATAAAGAATCTAATGAACTTATTGTTTTAAATCATCCATTTTTTTATTTTGATATTGTTACGATTTCGCCGAGTGGTTATTCTAATAATTTTATCCGGTTCGATCACTGGATTGTGAATATAAACTCGCAAAGATTAATTTTTACAATAAATTTATTTCCCAATAAATTCCACAATTATTTCACAAATAATTCACTAATACTTATTTTCACTATTATTTTACACAATATTTATCACTACTATTATTTTAACACTTCACTTTTTATCACTTCCCGATATTAACACTTCGAAATTCAAAATTGAACTGTTTCGTAACTCAAATGTCTACACGTGTTTATACGACACAAATACTTGTAGAACATTCCATTATTTTTCTTCTCTACACTTCGCGAATGTTCTTCCGTCGTATTTTGTTCGCTCCGCCTATTTCATTATTTGTTTTTGTTCTGTTCGTATGTGTAAACATTTGGTTACAGGGTAATCCCTACTGCTATATTTTTCTTCTTAATTATCACAGGTGACATCTGTGATTCGTGACACTACCCTCCTGTAACAAGAGGGAGGTAACTCTTTCTTGTTAACAGAAATTTTTCTTACTCAGAGGCTTCGGGGCGGTCATCTTTGGCCGGCTAAAGCTCAGAGTAATGGCGTGGGGTTTCCCAAAGCATAAGTAAGACGTGCTAGACCGCAGGAGAAGGAAAGGGCAGCATGGAAAAAAGGAAGGGGAAGGGCTTTCACGAAATACACTTACCTAATTCCCGGGTTTCATCCTTAAATAAAGGCTTTCAGCCCCTCATGCTGAAATGCAACAATAGATCGAACAAACTGAAGACGATAAGCCAGAAAAATAAATTTAAGAGCATGAAATAATAAAGTTAAAATTTAACGGTAATTTATTATTAACGTTATCAAACCAAAAAAAAAAGTTACAATAAAGAAACATGTGATTATTCAATCCAAACTAGGTATACTAAAGATGTTTATAAATTAATGTTAGATAGATGGAGAAAAAAAAACCCACCACCAAAAGGGTAATCAAAGAAAACTTATTTATAAGAAAGGTTGCTTATACTAAACCTTAACTTAAATTTATATAAACTTAATAAAATAAGGTAATTGTATAAAAAAAAACTTGCGTGGTCGCGACCGTGATCCTGGTTGTTGGATGATGTACCGTTTGCAGTATTAATGATTTATTAATGTAGATATTATGTTATGTGCACATTAAACATATTAATTATTATGCGTTATATATTTTAAAAATTCATTACATTTGGTCACTTTAATTACATTTTAATACACGTTATATTATAATTTCATTCATGAAATTGTTAGTCTATAACAACAGTAAGGTGACCACAGTTCACGTTTTCAACTTAAAGTAATTTTTTTTACTCACGGGAATATTTTTCCTCTTTAGCTTTATGCATGCCTGTTACATGTAACATTTTTATGTAATTTTAAGAACAAAAACAGTTCACAGGTCTTATTATTTTTAGTATTATATTATGTAGATTATTAAATTATCATCGTCCATTATCATGTTTTATAGGAATTTTAAAATTTTATAATTATATATTCCACATACACTTTTTTTTTAAATTTTTATTGTAATCTAGACTCTAACTATTATATTACGATACTAGTTGATTAGTCACATTTTCTAATTTTCACCGACAAGATTTAAGCGACATATTTTAGTTAATTTTTTTTTCTGATTGTCTTCTTCTATATTCCAGACTTAACTCCCAAATAAAAATCACTGTCCATCGAATGTTTGCTAATTTCCCCTCTCCCAAATACCATCCAATTTCGCCAATCAAAAGTATTCAACGGAATGACCGATTTCTTTCCCCTACCTCGATTTTTCCCGCGCTTTAATTTACGGTGCGTGTTACTAATGACGTCTATTTTTATATTTACTATTTTTTATATACGACAGGGATGCCAAACATTTCCGTCTTGGAACGATCGAGAAGCAGCGACTAATCGTTACACTCCGCCCAAACCTGTTCGTCCCGAACAGGATCCAGACCTCTTCCTCTATAGAACGCCAGTCGTTCCAGGTGTACAACCTTGGGTTTTCCTCGTACTCCTCTTTGGATCCTATAGATCACATCATTTATTCTTGTTATGACCTTGTACGGCCCCTCCCATCCAGGTTGTAATTTTTGCGAAAACCCTTTCTTACGTTGTGGGTTGTGAAGCCATACCAATTGACCCTCGTCAAATCCTTTATTGTTTGCTCGTACATCATACCGAGCCTTTGTTTTATCACTTGACAATTTGATTTTCTCTCTAACAAATCCGTGTATGTTGTTGATCTCCTCTTTCAAGTTGTCCACATATGCTTGTCCACATTTAGCTGATGATGGA
The DNA here is from genome assembly GCA_963932295.1 of Tipula lateralis. Taxonomy (NCBI): domain Eukaryota; kingdom Metazoa; phylum Arthropoda; class Insecta; order Diptera; family Tipulidae; genus Tipula; species Tipula lateralis. The sequence goes on from OZ010738.1 coordinate 133,182,578, forward strand.
ACCGCTCCGAATTTGAGATCGCCTGGTAGTCTTAAATTGTTGCCAAAAAGTATTGTCGCTGGTGTTACTCCTGTTGTGTTATGCGCCGCCGATCGATAAGCCATTAAGAACAATGGAATACCTTGATCCCAATTCCGCTGGTTTTTATCCACTGTTTTGGCTATAAACTCCTCCAATGTGGCATTGAAACGCTCTACCATGCCATCAGACTGTGGGTGGAAAGGTGTTGTCCGCGTTTTATTTATTCTCAGTAACTGGCACATCTCCTGGAAGACAACCGATTCAAAATTCCGCCCTTGGTCGGAATGCAGTCCCATTGGTACCCCATAACGGCTTATCCAATTGTATACCACTGCATTGGCGATTGTGGTTATTTCCTGATTTGGAATCGGGTATACCTCTGGCCACTTACTGAAGTAGTCCATTACTACCAAAACATATTTGTTGCCACTATCGCTGGTTGGAAATGGTCCTGCAGCATCTATGGCAATCCTCTCAAATGGTGCTCCAACATTATATTGTTGCATCGCTCCACGGCTCTTCTTTGCCGGTCCTTTCACTGCCATACATTGGTCACACTTTTGTCACCATTCAGTCACTGCCTGTCTACATCCTGCCCAGTAGAATCTTTCACGTACCTTGGCTAACGTTTTGTAGATTCCTAGGTGACCTCCGCTTGTTCCTCCGTGGTATTCCTCCAATATTTCCGCCATCCTGATCTTCGGTACCACCACTAGCGATTGCTTTGTTTTGCCATCGGAGCTTTCCCATGTTCGTTTTAAGCATCCGTCTTCCATGGTTAAACTGGTTAAACTATCCCATTGGGCCCAGTAAGCCTTGATATCTGGGCCTTTATCTGCAATATCGCTCCATGTGGGACGACGTTCTTCCTCCATGAATTTGATAATTACTGCCAAATCTGGATCCTCCCGTTGCTCTTTGGAGATAACATCCTTGGTCCATTCATTAGTTGGCAACACTTTCATTAGTCTGATGTCGACGATGTTTTCCTTGCTTTCTACCCGACCGCAATGTTTACAATCCACTCGACATGGCCGTCTTGACAATGCATCCGCATTTCCATGAGCGCTTCCCTTCCGATGTTGGATTTCGTAAACAAAACTCCCCAATCGCTCAATCCACCGTGCTACTTGTCCTTCGGGATTTTTAAATTGAAGTAGCCATGTCAAGGCGCCATGATCCGTTCTTAACAGAAATGATTGGCCATAGAGGTATTTCCGGAAATGTTCTACACATTTCACTATGGCTAACAATTCTCTTCTTGTTACACAGTAGTTTCGTTCTGGCTTCGATAAGATCTTGGAATAATATGCGATGACGCGTTCCTGTCCATCGACTTCCTGTGACAACACTCCTCCCAAGCCATAATTGCTTGCATTCGTATCCAAAATAAAACGTTTATTCGGAACAGGATATGAAAGCAATGGTGCTGTACATAATCGCTGCTTTAGTTCATTGAACGCCTCCTCGTGTTCATCACTCCATTGGAACGGCTTGTTCTTCTGTGTCAGCTCGTGTAAACTTCTTGTGACGTTGGTAAATCCTGGCACAAATCGTCGATAATATGTGCATAGCCGATGAAACTCCTTAGTTCATGTAAATTCTGCGGTCTTGGCCAATCCTTTACGGCGGAGATCTTCATCTGTATGAATACCGCTTGTTGTTATTTTGTGTCCCAAATATTTGACTTCATCCCGGAACAATACACATTTCTTCGGACTTAACTTCAATCCTGCTGATTGGATTCTTTCGAATACTTCCTCCAGGTTTTGTAGATGTTCATTGAAGTCCTTGCCCATAACGATGATGTCGTCCAAATAAACCAGGCATGTTTTCCAGTGGAGTCCTTTAAGTACGCGTTCCATTAGCCGTTCGAAAGTCGCAGGGGCGTTACAAAGTCCAAATGGCATGACATTGAATTGCCATAATCCATTGCCCACACTGAACGCCGTCTTTTCCTTATCTTCGTCTGCGACCTCCACTTGCCAATAGCTGCTCTGCAAATCCAATGTTGAAAACATCCGTGCTTCTGCCAATGTATCCAGTGTGTCGTCGATCCTTGGTAATGGGTAACTATCCTTCTTGGTAACTGTGTTGAGCTTCCGATAATCAACGCAGAATCTCATGCTTCCATCCTTCTTTTCCACCATGGACTCCATGGACTCGTTGACGTTGAACTGTTGTGATGGGAACTCCATGGACTCGTTGACTGCTCAATTACTCCCGATGTTTGCATATCAGTTACAATCTTATTCACTTCTACTTGTTTAGCCAATGGCAATCTTCTTGGCGCTTGTCGAATAGGTGTTGATGTTCCTGTGTCGATCCGGTGTTTAACCATATTTGTTCTGCCATTATCTTCCGGTGCACCACAGAAAATGGACATATATTTTTGAAGCAACTCCTTTGCTGCTTGTTTTTCTTTTGGCGTTAATTGATCCGTCCATTTCTGTGTTAGTTCCTCCGTTATTTTCCGTTGTGATTGGTCCTGGGCCTTTACACACGGATTCGCCTCCTCACATTTTATAATGGTGGATCCTCACCTCGGCCGATGATAGTTCCCTTTTTGATTGTTTTTGTCACATCCGATAAATTAAGAGCCCGTATCGGAACTCTAAAGTCACAATCCGGTTTAACCAAAGCTTTTCCAATGATAATTTCTTTGGTTTGTATCTCGTCACTGTTGGCTTCCACAACCCACAACCCTTGTGTTCCAGGACCTCCATCCAATTTCCCCCAGACAACCGTTTCCGAGTGTGGTGGTAGCTTCGTCCGATGATCCAATGTTATCCTCCTTACGACTGGCTCCTTCCCGTTGTTCAGTTGCAAAGGCAGTTCGACATTACCGTATAGCTCAATGTTCCCCGTCCGACATCCAATACGAATCCATTTCGCTTCATGAAGTCCATTCCCAGGATGACCTCATCCACAATATCCGCAACCAGAACTTCATGTCGAAAACTGTTGTTCCCGATTCGTATTGTCACCTCCTTCTTTCCTTTAATAGCTGTGTTGTCGCCTGTCGCCGTTTGTAACTTGAACCCTTCCATTGGTCGAACTCCATCCGTGATAAAATCTGACCGCACAATCGTTCTCGTTGCTCCAGTGTCCAACGTTATCATACTCGTCCCTCTATACTTCGCCTTTCACCATCAAGCTATCACCACCTTTTACCAATCTGGAAATGGGGATGAAGGTTATGGAGCATTTGGTTGTGGGAGTAAGCTTTTGCTCCTTAAAACTGACTCTTACTCGTTTAACGCCTTCGTTGTTGTTTGGAGTTCCTGCTCGGCTGCTGCTCTTCTTTCCTCCGGTGGCCTTCGGTACATCGGCGATGGTGTTCTCGTCCGTCTGCGCCTTATCTCCCAGCATTCCCTTGAGATGTGTCCTATTTTGTCACAAACCCAACATCTGATTTTACTAGTTCCATCCCGGAATCTCGTTGTCCACCAGTTATCTGCTGGTTTGATGTTATTGCCCTGTTTGTGACTGATTGCTGGTTCCACTTCCACACGACGTACCTTGACTGCTGGTTTAATGATGTTTTTTGCAGTCTCGTTGGTTAGTGCACACGCGATGGTTTCCGCAAACGTTACTTTTGGAGATCCCGTATCGGGATCCCGTATACCATCGGTGAAAGCGTCGATCTTGATCCGCTCTGTGTATTCTCCTGCCATGTTGTAGTGGGCGAGGTGCACTAACCGCTCTTTATCAGCCGCATACTCCTGGAGCGTCTCTCCAACCCGCTGACATCGTCCCTTCAACTCCATACGATGTAGCTCCCGTCGGTGGTCACCTCCGTATTTGCGCTCCAGAGCCAACATGATTTTGCCGTAATCCTCTCGTTCGTATTCTGGCACGAATTGGAGCAGTTCCGCAGCACTTCCCTTTAAAGCTACAATTAATGCTGCTACCCGATCCTCTTCAGACCAACCATTCCTTGTGGCCGTCATTTCAAACTGGAGTTTGAAGATGTTGAATGGTGTGGTTCTGTCAAACGTTGGTGGCTTCCATTTTATTGAGCTGGTTGGTCGGGCAATTTGAGCGCTGCCGTTGGTTTTTAGATCCATTAGCTCCTTTTCAAGTTTCTGGAATCGTTGATTGGTCACCTCGATTTGTTGAAACTACTCCAACAACATCTGGGAGGTTTCGATATGGGACAATTAATGGCCGCAATGCATCATATGATTGGAGGTCTTAAAAATGAAATGGTAAGCGTGCAGGAACAAATGATCGGCGGCCTCGAAGTAAAAATGATTACCGAGCAAAGGGCATTGCGTGCTGAACAGAAGCAGATGATCGGTGGGCTCAAAACTGACATAACTATCGGACAAGAAATGTTAATAGAACGGATGGATTGCACGGAGAAATTTCAGCAAGATTTAATGGCTGACGTGAAGGAGAAATTTCGAGATATGTCCAAGGCATTTAACGCAAAAGTTGATACGGTCAAAATTGATATGGAAAATAAATTGGAAGAGTATGAATCCAGAAATTCTCGAAAGATAGATCAACAAATTGAGGTGACCGATCAACGATTCCAGAAACTTGAAAAGGAGCTAATGGATCTAAAAACCAACGGCAGCGCTCAAATTGCCCGACCAAGCAGCTCGATAAAATTGAAGCCACCAACGTTCGATGGAACCACACCATTCAACATCTTCAAACTCCAGTTTGAAATGGCGGCCACAAGGAATGGTTGGTGTGAAGAGGATCGGGTAGCAGCATTAATTGTGGCGTTAAAGGGAAGTGCTGCGGAGCTCCTACAAATCGTGCCGGAGTACGAACGGGAAGACTACAGCAAAATCATGTTGGCGTTGGAGCGTAAATATGGAGGAGACCACCGACGGGAGCTACATCGTATGGAGTTGAAGGGACGATGTCAGCGGGTTGGAGAGACGCTCCAGGAGTATGCGGCTGATATAGAGCGACTAGTGCACCTCGCCCACTACAACATGGCAGGTGAATACACAGAGCGTATTAAGATCGACGCCTTCACAGATGGAATACGGGATCCGGATACGAGACGTGCTGTTGTATTGTCTCCAAAAGCAACGTTTGCGGAAACCATCGCGTGTGCCCTAACCAATGAGACTGCAAACAACATCATCAAACCAGCAGTCAAGGTACGTCGTGTGGAATTGGAACCACCAATCAGTCACAAACAGGGAAATAACATCAAACCAGCAGATAACTGGCGGTCAACGAGATTCCGGGATGGAAATAGTAAAATCAGATGTTGGGTTTGTGACAAAATAGGACACATCTCAAGGAAATGCTGGGAGATAAGGCGCAAACGGGCGAGAACACCATCGCCGATGTACCGAAGGCCACCGGAGGAACGGAAAATACCAGCCGAAGAGAAACGCCAAACAACAACGAAGGCGTTAAACGAGTAAGAGTCAGCTTTGAGGAGCAAAAGCTGACTCCCACAACCAAATGCTCCATAACCTTCATCCCCATTTCCAGATTGGCAAAAGGTGGTGATAGCTTGATGGTGAGAGGCGAAGTAGAAGGACGATCCAGTTTGATAACATTGGACACCGGAGCAACGAGAACGATTGTGCGGCCGGATTTTATCACGGATGGAGTTGAGCCTATGGAAGGGTTCAAGTTACAAACGGCGACAGGCGACAGTGCAGCTATCAAAGGAAAGAAGGAGGTGACCATACGAATCGGGAACAATGGTTTTCGACATGAAGTTCTGGTTGCGGATATTATGGATGAGGTCATCCTGGGAATGGACTTCATGAAACGAAATGGATTCGTATTGGATTTTGGACGGGGAACATTGGGCTACGGTAATGTCGAACTGCCTTTGGAACTGAACAACGGGGAGGAGCCAATCGTAAGGAGGATAATATTGGATCTTCGGACGAAGCGACCACCACACTCGGAAACGGTTGTTTGTGGGAAATTGGATGGAGGAACTGGAACACGACGAAGTAACGGATTATCAAAGAAGATAGAAACTAGATGGGAGGGACCGTACAAGGTCAGAACTAACGACGTGATCTATAGAATTCAAGGAGGAGTACGAGGAAAACCCAAGGTTATACACCTGGATAGACTGGCGTTCTATAGAGGAAGAGATCTGGATCCTGTTCGGCACGAACAGGTTTGGGCGGAGGGTAGTGTCACGAATCACAGATGTCACCTGTGATAATTGAAAAGAAAATTATAACAGTAGGGATTACCCTGTAACCAAATGTTTACACATACGAACAAAGTAAAAAGAAATAATGAAATAGGCGGAGCGAACCAAATACGACGCAACGAAAATTCGAGAAGTGTAGAGAAGCAAAATAATGGATTGTTCTACAAGCCTTTGCGTCGTATAAATACGTGTAGACATTTGAGTTACGAAACAGTTCAATTTTGAATTTCGAAGTGTTAATATCGGGAAGTGATAAAAAGTGAAGTGTTAAAATAATAGTAGTGATAAATATTGTGTAAAATAATAGTGAAAATAAATATTAGTGAATTATTTGTGAAATATTTGTGTAGTTTTTGTGGGAAATAAATTTAATTGAAATTTAATCTTTGCGAGTTTAATATTCACAATCCAGTGATCGAACCGGATAAATTATTAGAATAACCACTCGGCGAAATCGTAACAATTTGAATATGATTTAAATATTGACGGATGAATAACAAATTTAAAAAAATAATAGGTGTTTTCGCTTTTGAAAAACTATTATATTAAAAATTTTTTAGGGTCGGAATTATTTTCTACATTCACTATTGATTATTAGTATTTATGAATGAGCTAATTTTTTTATATTTTAGGGTAGATAAGACAAAATTTAAAAAAATAGGTGTTTTGCTTAAGAAATAATAAATTTTTTTTTTAAATTTGTACTCTAGTATTATGATTATGAGAATTTTACCATAAGAAATATGAATTCCCAACAATTTTAATAGGGAAAAATAAACGTCAAAACTGTTATAATTGGGAATTATTTTTTCCATACGAAATATTTTTCCCAATAGCCAGAATACACTTTTGGAAAAATAATTCCCAACTGTTATAAAAACGTGAAAAATTCCCAATTCCCCGGGAAAACCAGAATAGGGCCACTGGTCGTTGATTTTGTAATCACTTCAACCGCTTGCACCTCGGTTGAATCCGGTGCCCCAAAATTAAATTCATGTTGATCTGGGTCAACATGTTCATCCAACAAAGCTGTACGGAGTCTCAACTGCAACTCATTTCGGTTGCCCGCAGTTGGTAGATTCCGTAGACCCAACTACTTCTTCAAATCTGCCACTTTTAAGTCCATTAATTTCATCTTGGATATTCACAATCCCACCGCTGTCACCAATTGTTACGATTTCGTCGAGTGGTTATTCAAATTATTTATCCGGTTCGATCACTGGATTGTGAATATTAAACTCGCAAACTTTAAATTTCAATTAAATTTATTTCCCACAAAAATTTCACAAATATTTCACAAATATTTATTTTCACTATTATTTTACACAATATTTATCACTACTATTATTTTAATACTTCACTCTTTATCACTTCCCGATATTAACACTTCGAAATTCAAAATTGAAGTATCTCGTAACTCAAATGTTTACACGTATTTATACGACGCAAATACTTGTAGAACATTCCATTATTTTTCATCTCTACACTTCGCGAATGTTCTTCTCGTCGTATTTGGTTCGCTCTGCCTATTTCATTATTTATTTTTATTTTGTTCGTATGTGTAAGCATTTGGTTACAGGGTAATCCCTACTGCTATAATTTTCTTCTTAATTATCACAGGTGACATCTGTGATTCGTGACACTATTTTTGACGGGATTCAAAAGGAATTTTTCACCATCAGTTTCCGATCGATGATGTGAAGCACATTTATGACTCTCTGTTGGAGGGTGGTGATACTTAAATCGAACCTATAGCCGTATACCCTAAATTTGGCTGTGTAAGGTAGGAAGTATAATTAGCAAACTTATTTGCTGTGTAAGGTAGGAAGTATAATTAGCTGGAAAGCAATGATTCGAAATATATAAATGTTCATATTCAAATTCAATGCTTGTGTTGCAACATTTTCGAAAATAATTAAATAAAACATGTTCTGAACACCATATCTTTATAACAAAATTCTAAACTAAACAACCAATCAAAACTGATTAGTAAAAATTATAATTTTTTTCTTTTTGTTTTTATTATAAAAAAATAATAATCTATGGCTTTTATAAGAAGCCGTAAAAGTAAACGGCCCTTACCGCGTCTCAACTGCGACCTTACGAACCAGTTTTTTAACGATTGATGCACGTTAATTTTTGGTCAACGGCGGCAATCGATCTCGAGACCGCGGCCTGATTAGAAAATCTTTTAACCATTAAGCTACAACCGGCGGTTTGGTTTTATACTTTTATATACTTTTATTTTTCTATCTACAAAAACAGAATTGGAGAGCGGTGATAGAGTATCTGAGTCACTCTGGTATTTATTTTGGTCTGGTTTGCGAATAAAAAATACTCACATTAAATATTGTAGAAAGCAGGCTTTAATGTTGACAGCTTTTCCTAAATTTTCACGAAACAAATAATTTAAAATTGTTATTTAAAAAAAAATAAATTTAACTTAATATCATAAACGAATAAACTTTTTGACATTAAATTGATTCATAGAATCGCCAAAAAACCCAAAACACTAATTTTCTATACTGTTGGTACCAAAAAATCAACATCAAACTAAAACTAAAGGAAATTGCATAAAAAATGTGTCCTCAACATGGTGTATCTAGATGGGTGTAAATAGATTCTTAGATTAGTATGTTGACGAATATTTTCTCGGACGTATATATTTAAATTAACAAAGTTATTTTATATGTAGTATGTACATATGTATTCCAATTGGTTGCTTAATTACGATTCATTCAAATTTCGATATAAAGTTGATGCGTACGGTTTATGAATTTTAACCATTACTGCTATTTAACGTAATCATTACTCGTTTTAGCTTTACAATGAGTATAACAAATACTTAATAGAGTTATAAGTTTCTGAAGTAAAAATAATTTGGTAAAGAACTATTTTAGAATGTAACAGAAAACTTTCTTTCTTTTTCTTGGAACTCGAATTTTCGAAACTCAAATTTAAATGTTAAAACGTTGTTTCGGAAGACGGTTAAATAAATCATAAATTGTAATGGCAAGATCATTGCCGAAATAATTATATATAAATTAAAAAATTTACGAAATAATTCCACTATAAGGAATAATTTAAATAAATCAAAATATTACAAAAATAATTTATTATATTGAATTAAAGTGGAATAAGCCACACAAAATGAAATTTGAAATGAATTTCCACAATGTAAATAACAATAAAAATTACCTTTTTCTTTACTTTAGGATTTGATGTTTAATTAACACTGTTAGATACTTATGACTGACGCTGTTAAATTTATCAATTTTTCGGAAATACAGAGCGAGATGTATCAGTTGAGTGGAACCACTATAATAGAAGTCTCTTCCATTCTTTTTGTTTGTTTTCATTGTTAATTTTATAAGATCTCCATATTTTTTTCATAATGGAAATCAGCCTTTACTCCTTCCATAGTTATTCTGTCTCCATAGTTATTCACCTCACAGTGGTCAAACCCAAAATTTAATTTAAATTGCAATGCAATATTAGATTTTAAATATAAAAAAACAGCAATGGTCCATTGCTGTATGTAAAACTATCGAAACTATCACTATGGAAGTTTGTGCTGTATGCATTAAATACGAAAAATACAAGTATCTTAAGTTTATTTAGTTACACCTCTATTCCCTTAGTCGTGTCACTTATCATTTGATGTGACAATCAACTTTCGGTATTCCCTTAGTCGATTGATGTGACAATAATCGAATTCTCTTAGATATTCTACATGCTGTTAGTTACATGAAACGACGATTTTTCATCACACAAAAATTTTCTACTATTTTCTACTGCTTTCGTAATACTGTAATTTTTCTAAAATTCCTTCATTGTACTGATATCGTTTCTGCTATCGGTTGATTCAATTGTTGTTTATAGGTCCTTCGTAGGTACTATGATTTATTACTTTGATCAATATAGGCTGAATCAACGATGTTGTTAGCTGTTAAAAATACGAATTTAAAATTCCGTCCAAATAAGAAGAATGAATTGGGACATCGCAAAACTAACAGTATGAAAATTTTTTTATTTAATGTTAAAACGTCGCAAAGCGAGTTAAAAAACGCTATCGAGTTAAAAAAAAAAAGCTAACGAATTTATTGGTATGGAAAATAAATGCCGCAACTGCAAAAAATCGTTAATTTGATGAATTTTATTAGTAATGGGCCAGTTATAATTTTATTAGTGCAGTATGATTCTATTCGAATGTTGCTTAATTTTCTCTTGTTGATCAGTAAGAAAACAGTTTTGTGATTCAGAACTAGATATCAACCTCTTTATCTCATTTTTGATTATTAATAATTGTATATAAATTTAAAAACAAAAATGCAAATATTCCAAGATGTCTAGATTATAATGTATGCTTTTATTATTATATACACTTATACAAAATTTATTGATTAACAGATAATGGTTCTTGTCTAATTTCAGATTTTAATTTCACAAATTCTTTAGCAATTTCATCATTATTGCGTTGCGATAAAATACGTAGAATTGTCCAACCTGTTTCGTCCATTTGAATGCGGCTTACTAATGAAAGCCAACAAGCGCAAGATCCCTTTAAAATATAATGTCATAAGATTCGTAAATTTCTAAAAATCGATAAAGTAATTAATAAAAATTGTCGTCACCTGTTCTACAATATCTTTTAGTGGAAATACTGCAACTCCAACTAGTCGATCTTCTCGAGCAAAGCAATAGTCTTTTACACATATGTGCAACTCAAAATATGTAAGCTGTTCATCTTGGTCAATAACGCTAAAAATATATAGTTAAAAATTCCGATTCAACATACTTCAAAAAATTATCGTCTATCGTTAAAATTTAGCAAAATTTAAAGATTAAAAAAACATATAATACAACAATTAATTTAAATTAAATATAAAAATTAATAATTTTTTATTTATTTTACATGAGTACTTACAATATAAATGTTTCATTAAATTTCGGAGACCAATTATTTGATTTCGATTTTGTAGCATGTTTTCTTTTTTTATCATCTAAATTTGGCCCAATCAAATTAATTTCAATGAACGGGCGAAACATACCTGACTGTGGTGTCCATTTTAAATCATTTGCTGCTATCACTGTTAAAATAAATTAACATTATATTAAATAATGTTCTATCTATAAAAGCCGTGTTTTAATATTCGTTCTTGATAGCGGCTCGTGTTAGCATAAACATGTTTCTGTATTAAAAATAATATTTAACGTGCTATTTATAAGTAAACTCAATTTATTTAACACCACGGTGTTAAATAAATAATTTTTCATCGGATTTAAAACAATAATGGGTTTTATGTGGAGGCGCTATCCGGAGCATGGAATATGACTAATTTTTAAGTATAACTAAAATCTACCTTTAACTGTTATTTTATGTTCTCCACTTCCAGGATGAGTATGAAGGTCTATCTGAACCGATACTTCTCCTACGGCTTCTTCTAATTTATTTGAATCTTCAAGCAAATTAATATATGATAAATATAAATATTTAATATATGATAATATAATTTTAAAGCAAAATAACCACCTTCCATTATTTGACTGGTGATAAAAGTCTTTATTAGCGCATCAGTTGTTTGAGTATATAAACTTAGTGCATAACGAAGTGATTGCAATTCTGCTGATTTTTCAAGAAATTGTTTCTTTAAACCATTTCCTCCGGCATGGAAGTATTGTTTTATTGTATCTAATGCAACATCTAATACAGCACATTGTTTAGGTGATAAATTCTTTTCCACCTATAGATAGTATCAAATAAGAATTAACAGTTGTAGCTTATTATTAGTAAAACAAAAAATTGTAATTAAATTAAATTACCTCTTTTGAAATATCCATAACACCGCTTAAAGCATTTTTAACATCTTGTTTACCGGCCATATGATTTTTAAACAAACGAGACATATCCTCAATTTTAGCATTTGCCGCTAAGTTCTTTGCATTGTCAGTTATATTTTTAAACATCATCTTTCAATAAAAATAATAGTGAACATAAATATGTATATATGTATATTAATATCGTATTTCAAGTAATTGTAATTGCGTTTTCTTACCGTTCGATCAGTCATAGGAGGCAATACAATTGTTTTTTCCAAAATTCGCATAACTATTTTCCATAATTCTTTTAATAATCGTTTTAAAACAGTTTTTTCGCATGATTGGGCATATAATGTTAAAGAACCGTCTAATAAGTCCATTAATGGTCGTAACACTTCATCAGCCTCAGCAGTGACCATATTTTTTTGTGCTTGCTGTGTTTGATTCGCGTTATTAGGCCCACTTTTCACCAATAGCAATAAATCACCCAATTCTTTAACACTATGTGTGATGCGTGTTTCTAAACTAATTGCAAATTGTGATGCTAAATCATCTAATGTATTATTTAGATTTTGTTGTAATTCTTTTAAAATGTTAGCTGCATCTTCTTCCAATTTATCTCCGCCCATTGATTCAAACATTTTCTCAAGTTGTACTCGAAGTTGTTGAACATTATTCATCAATATGCATGCCTATAAAATAGTTTTGTTTAAATAATAAATACAAAAAAATCGTAATAACAATCACAAATTTACAATTCGCTCATCCGATCTGTGTTCAGGAAATTCTTTCTTAACGATATCTGCATACGCAATTAATACTTTTACAATGGTCTTAGCAAACCGTTTCATATATCGTTTCCAAATTTCAGGATCAGGGCACTCAAGTTTACTAACAACATCAAAACATTGTGTTAACTGAGTAAAAACATCGACCACAGAATTTGAGAATAGAGCATGTTCACTGGATTTTTGAAAGCCATCCTTTTTATCGCGACGAAAGGCACCATGTAAATATTCTAACGATACATCATCATTTTCATTTAACCATTGCATAACAAATGGCTCAAACCACGATGGATACTCAGGAACTGCGCCTTTGTATGGCGGTACTTCTTTTACATAGTTAGTGTATAACCATTTGACTTTAAAATGTAAATTCATGTATGCAGATGATTTACAAAGTCTGTGTTGTTCATGCTCTTCCAAAGCATACTTCATATCAACAGCAAATAAGCTCCACATTGTTGCAGCAGATAACTAAAAATAATTTAAAATTAATTTATTGTTCAACATAAAAATTGTACTTTTATTTACCTGTCCTATATTTAATTCTTGTGGAAATTGATTTAAAACGGCTCCATAACTGTTTTTATCCTCCTCTATTACACTTACAATTAATGCTATTAATTTATGCCAAAAATCAACGCTATCTAGTTTTGGTCCATGATCATCCATATCACGCTTCGAGTCTGTCGGATCCACCTATAAAATGAATAACTTTTTAAATGTTTCCGTTAGAAAACACTAAATCATTATAGTAACCTGAAATTCTCTGCTGTACAGTTCATAACAGTTTTCAAAAAGAAACTGGTATGTGGATCTCAAACAAGCTTTGACACAGTCTTTGACTACTGTACTAGCTCGCGGAGGGCTTGAAAGTTCTTGAACCTATGTTATAAAATAATTTTATAATTTTTTTTTTAAATAAATAAACATAGTTGAATAAAGGTGGTCGCATAGTTATTGACACAAACATATCTTATTGATATAAATAGATTTAGTTAGATAAAATAAAATAATTGTTTTATGTTTGACTTTACTAAAGTTGTAATAAATTCTTCTTTAAATTTACAATATACGTATTTATATTTTAAGTATTTGTCATGTTATTACCGTCAATGTCATGCGAACACTTGAAATAAACGAACAAACCTTCATGCGGAAAAAAGTAATACTGGTTAATAAATCAACAGTAGATTTTAAATCCATTAGTTTTTCTTGACTTGATGCAGGAAAATTATTCCTGTACATTGATAAATCAATTCTCAATGAATTATGCAGTTGGTCTAATAATTTGACGAACTTTTCTTTCTATATAGGATCAGAAAAAAATTTAAACTAAAATATAAATGAAATGTTTATTAAACTGATTACCCCGAAATTACTAGCAGCAAATCGATCACTAGCTGATACTGCGCTTGAAGCTGTTGTATGTGCATAGTAAGCATTAATGTTAGCCAAAAGTGTACTCATAATGGCTGGTACACCTGGGCACAAATATTTAGTTGATAAACAATGAAAATGAGTCATTGCTTGATATATAGATTCGATTCCATAACGCATTGAAAATTCGTCTACGATTTCTTCAGGACTTTCATCAAAATACGTTTTCCACGCATCATCTTTTTCAAGTGATTGTGGAAGTTTCACCATACCACTATTTTCCTCACACAAGTAATGGAATAAATTTTCATGCAAGCAAGTATATTGTACATGATAGGGTGCAACTTTTTCTTCGCCCTTAATTTCAACAGATATATGCAAACGAATAGCTCCCGATACGGCCGATTTATCTGTCCTTTTTTCTAAATTATACCAAACATCCATTTCACCTGATAATGTACGAACTTCAATAATAGTTTGCCCCAAAAAGTCATCAGATTCTCGAGTTAGCTTTTGGCGTAATTTAGATTTTAAATCATTATCTTCATCCCATACACGAACTTTGATACGATCTGAAGAGTTATGGCACTCGCTAATAATAATAAATAGTAATAAATATTATAAAATAATTTGCAATAATTTATACAGTCGAAAGGCATTTTACTTACAAATAAAATTTCTCGTTCCATACAGGATTTAACTCTTGTGGCATAGTTCTCGTACGCTTTTTAACTTTACTGACTTGAACTGTTACATATGGATCACTAGTACCACTCTTATCTTTGGCAATCAAACCTTGAGCACATATTACTTAATATGAAAATATAATAGGTTATTAGTAACTATTAATTGTAATTTTAAGATATCGAACTATTACCTGTTATTTGAATTTTAGCAGACCATTTACTAGTGCCATCCAAAACACTTTGCTTTACTGCTTTCATGTGTCCTGAATGACTTTTAACTTCAACACCAAAAACAGCTCTTTAAAAATAGATATATAAATATTTACATACAAATTTATAAATTAAATAAATATAAGATACCTAATTAATTCAAAGACTTCTGGCTTTTCATGTTCCCGCTGTTTCATTCTATCTTTCATTGCAGTTATTATCGAATTAGCTTTATCTTCAGCCCCATGTTTGGAACTTTTTTCAGCCGCCCCTATAATATAAGTATAACCATTTAGCATCCCACTGATTCCTCTTTTCATATTTTAACTTACGTTGAAGGCAGTCAGCATTTAAAAGATCTTTGCACTTTTCATGACATTTTACGCCACACTCATTACACCTACAAGAAAAAGAGTTAAATAATAAAAGGTATTTTACTTCAACGTTTATACATACATACTACAATATTTATATGATATTTTAACTTACCGGACGCCTTGTCGTGCTATACCCCATAATAAACCCTCACATTCATAACAATATGTTGGTGATGTAGCTGTCCATAAAACAAAGCTGTGTGGCGTAGTTGAGGATATGGGATAAATAAGAGCTTGTAGAGATTTTTTGTACACGTGCATTTTCTGTTAATTAAACGATTGTTAGTATATGATGATATATTATACGTAACGAAAAAGAGACACAACATTAACCATATTTACCAGTTCTTCGTCATTTAAAGTTGCTCTGGGTACGGCTGATGTCAGTCCAGCATTACGCTTGGTTGCTGCCATTGTCTATATAACGCATATAAATATTATTAGAAAATATAAACATTAAGATAAACATAGAGGGAAAATATTTTACTATACATATCAGTATATCACCAACAATTTGAAAGCTCACGGAGCTAATTTACTTAATTAGCCGTATATAATATTAAGATAGGCTCAAATGTAAAAAACTGTAGGAAATAGCGTTTGGATAGAAATGTGGTAGCTATTAAATAAGCATATCCCATATCTTTCCCAGAATACCTAAAGGTAAAAGCAGTTTAATACTACCACAACACGGTAAACAATATGTAATTATGTATAACAGTAACAAACCCTTTAATTATTTGATGTGTTTCTCCTTGAATGAACTATATGTTCCATTTTATAATATTGTATGTAAATGTAATATTGTATGTTTATGTAGAAATAATGCCTATTTGTAAAAGTTTAAAATTCCAATTTAAGTTTATCAGTAATTCTAAATGAAGCACTTTATTACAAACAAAGGACAGTTTTCATGAAATAAATGCTGGCAGTTAAAACAAACAATAAATTCTATTGACAAACTTTCATACAGCATTTTACATACCATGTATGAAAACTTAATAAGCTGCTTGATTTTTTACTTACCTAATGCTGATAGACATGCAAAAGCCAATCGTACAATAGTTATGTCCAACTTATCATAAATCTAATGCAAGTGATTCAATTTATACAGTGAATGTATTACGTTAGCATGTACATTTTACACCCGATTTCTTACAGATTTAATGATTTGTCTTGTGGTAAAGATTTAGGTGGTAGAGATAAATAAAATAGTGTAATATCTACAAAAAATCTAAAACATAATAGTGACACAATTAAAAATGTGCATTTAAAGTTGCTCAAGTTAAACAAAGATAAATAGGTGCTTGATTAAACTTAATAATTACGATTTTTCTAAAGAATTAAATTAAATTAAAGCCTATATGAATACTAAATATTTTAATTTCGCTAAACTATCTTTAGCAAACTCGTTATTTGAAAATTTTTTATTTTAAATATTATTTCAAAAAGGATATTTGTAAACCGAATTATTTTATTAACGGGTTTTATTAAAAATATTTTTTTACTATTAAATAAATTCGGCATCAATTTGATCTATTAAAATAACCAAAAATGTTGTTACAATCATAAATTGTTACAATCTTTATTTTATCCCGAAATTAAAAAACAAATTACTTAATTTCTAATAAATTATACATATTCTTTCATGAAATCTATAATAATCCTACACGATGAAATATGAAAAATTTAGCCGGTTATTAAAATACGATTTCCATTATACGATTTTATTCTTCGACTTAAATTACATAATTAAATTTAACGTAACTGATAATTTTGTATTAAATCACTTATATTTCACTACATAGTAGTTTTACAACAGTTCTAAGAAGCATAATTTTCATTTCGTTACAAACTAGGAAGTTGAAAAGTAAGTCATCTTATCATGCTTAAACGAGCGAAAGCGAAAAACTGGATTCTCCATATAAGGAGGAAACTATTTCATTCTAATACCAAATACAGTATTTATTACGTAGTATAATTTTAGCATATACAATTACATGCAGGTTCGAATTAAGAATATCTAAATCTTGCTATATTTTGTACTTGAGTATGAAAAATGAAATTGTTTTATAGTTTCTTGTTTTGTTTTGTGTTATGTTTTTATTTTAGTGTTCTGAAAATCAATCAATATACATGCTGTATAAAACTAATTTCTTAGGAAATGTTATGCGGTAGAAAAGTTACAATCGAATGTTTAGCGTCGTGATCATTTGAGTCAATTTCACTAATTGTCTTTTGTATGAAATGCAATCAACAAATCAAGAGATATTTATAATGTGTGTTTATATGCTATTAACGAGTGTTATGTTGAGTCATAACAAAAAATATCTAGTAGGAATTCCCGAAACTAGAATCAGTATAATAGACCAGGTTACATTGTAGTAAGCCATTGAGAGTTTAATATTAATTTCTTAAATTGCATACGATTATTTATGTATGTATATTAAAATATTTATCTGGATATTTATTTTGAAACTTACCTTTAAGACCTATAAGAATTCAAATAGTTTGAGTGCATTTAAGATTTAGATAACGTTATATTTTATTTAGATAACAAATAAAGCTCATATACAATTAACTATTTTACTATATATTTTTACAATTAATACTTACAAGTTCAGATACCAAGGGTATCGACTTCCTTCGTGGCCTAATATCTGGCATACTATCGATGTTACTATAAAATGGATTATCGCACGGAACGTTTGCCTTGGCTGCATTTTGTTCTTTACGAGTTATTCTCTAAAATTATAAAAATGTATTAATAATAATAATATAATTTTTATATGTTTTATGATTAATGAACAATATGTTAAAATGGCATATTTCAAAAATTTTATTGAACTGTAATAATAAAAATTCATTAGAAAATAAAAGATGGAATAAGAACAATTAGATCAATTATCTGAAAATAAAAAATATATAAGATTAGCGCATGTATATCATAGTATTTGTGTCCCTGCATTTAAATATACAGACCCTAGATAGCAAGATTTCGTTGAATTTTTAAGCAACTATAAGTCCAAAGTGATTTTATATATTTGAAAGTTCCAATCAAAATGTTTTTATACCTTCATCTAATTTTATTTGTTTTAGTATTTAAATTTAGGAACTACCCCATATATGTACTAAAATGCTTAATATTATTTAGGATACACATTTACTTAAAATAGTTTACAATAATGATTATACAAGAATATTACATCATTAGATAAGATATTATTAAATATTTGTGAACTAATAAAAAACAGACATTTTTCAATCATTTTTTCACGTACTTACAAATGCATGTACGTACGTACATTCGTATTTAAAAAACTGTTGCTCAAGTTGGCATATGAAAAAAAAATTCAATATAGAGACATAGATATACATGTTAATGAGTATTGAGTAATGAGTATTTTATTATAAGAATTTCACTCTCAATCTCATTTTATTTGTGGTTTATAAAAAGGGGTGAAAATTTCTATGAATTTATGATTAATTTTTTTATGAATCATTATAAAGCTTTATTATTTAAAATCCTAAAATAAAAGTTAAAAGGAAATTAATATATTGTAATAAATTATTAAATGAGTGAAAAAGGTGGAATAAGGGTGGTTCATTTCCTCCCTCCCTACTATATTTTTTTTTAACAATATTTTAAATTAATTCAACACCAAACTTTTATTTACTTTTTAATTGAATGCACTTAAAAGTAATAGAACTCAACAAAATTTTCTCTTAATTTATTTTTTCTTTAATTGAATTTTTCATAAACTATAACCTTAAGGGTAATGCAAAATAATCTAACTGTCAAAAATATTATTGATCGATTTGAGGAAAGAGCAAAGTAATGCACTCTAGTGAATGGTACCTTAACTTGAATGTTAATTATGGTTTCATTACCCGCGGAACAGTTTTGACACTTACCCGCGCCACAAAAGTGTTCCCGCCATATTATAATTAAAATTAACAGACAGAAATTTTGTAAAATACACGAATTAATTAAATTAAAACAAATAAATTGATAAATAATATCATTAATAATTTGAAATCATTTGTTTATTTTATGCCTTATTATTTCATTTTATTTAAGTCTACCGAATAATATTTGTTTACATTTTTTCCACAGGTTTTATTATTTGTAACTAATTGAAATTTTCACATGTAATAAGCGCATGTAAATAACTAGAAATCATAAACAATTGTTGCGTAAAAACTATAGACCAGTTAATTTTTATTTATTAATTTATTTATGTTAATTGCATAAATAATTAGATAAAAGCCAAATTAATTTTGCTCCTTAGTTTGTATGTGTGAAAAATTTTGTAGACCGATACGATTTTTTTTAAATGTATACCATCTATACTTGTGAAAATAGAATACAATATTTAAATATTTGCAATTCAGTGGAAAGCCAAGGTGCAGTTCCGACTTTCGGAGTAGTTAAATTAGCAAAGTAGTTGCTTTCCAATCGACCAACCGATAGTACCCGCAAGTGAACCGCTAGTAATTCGTTGTGTGTCTTTGCTAATTTATCTACTCGCAACTGCACTTGCTATTTTCCACGAGTAGCTAGAAGCAGTTACGCATAATTTCACCACTACGCGGCTAAGCGTAGAACCGTTTCGCTTTTTCGTTCAAAAATAGTTTTTTTATTTGTATTTAAAATAAAAATAATATTATTTCATTGGTAACAAGAGTTTTGATTAAACAAAAACTTTTATTAAAGATTTTTGACAATTTTTATGTATACACAATAAAATATAGGTTATGTTTTACACATATAGTTGATGTTTTACTCATATTTATACTTTTAGCGTTCCAATCGAGCATAGCAAAGACACGCAAAGAACTACTAGCTGGCAATAGCGGTTGGTCGATTGGAAGGCAACTACTGACCTTATTACATGCGGTTAACTAGTGGGTATAAACGGTTTGTCGAATTGAATGCGATTAATGGATAGTTAATAGTCGACTTCAAGTCGATAGTCTTTTACAAACCAAATCTGGATATTCATCGCTTCCTATATTAAGGAAACGATGGCATTTTCGATCTGTGTTCCACGTTGAGACGATGTACTTCACTCTCCAACCAATTCCTCTCGCAGGCATACAAACATTTCTCCGAGACAGGTGACAATATAACTCTTCATAAGGTTGAGTTTTCTTGTTCCATTCAAGTTGCAGCTCGATGTTACCAAAACTTTACGTCCCCATCGAGAATCAAATACGATCTTATTTTTTCTGAAGATTCATGAAGTCAGTACTTTTGATCTACTCATTTATTATATTCGCCACCAGATTTCCAATCAAAAATAGTTATTGCTGTATTTTCGCATTTTATTTATTTTAGAGGTTCTAGAGCATTTGGTTTGGCAGCGATAGTGTTGTTTCCTAGCATTCTCTCGAGATATGGTCTATTTTGTTATTACTCCGTACACTCACTAGGCATGTTGGAGTGTGCTAGGTGGTTGAGGACTTATGGTTTCTTCAACTCACTACGATGTAACTTCCATCTACGCCCACCTCTATTGCCATGATAAGCACCTCTAGAAATGTGATTTTTCTGTACTCGGCACGATTTGTAACAACTCTGCAGCACATCCTGCCAACGCCACTATTAATGATGCGACTCGATCTTATTCATACCAACCGTTTATTATGGCCGCTATTTGAACTTATAAATGTCTTTTCTGTATCGCTGGCCCTTTTTTATACTATTTCTGTTATAGCATTATTTGAAAATATAGGTTTTACAAATGCACCGATATTAAAAATAACTTTCCCATGATCGCGTCAACGTATATCATCACCGTTTGCTCTTGTGTTTACTTTTAAGTACTATGACATTTAATTGTGTTACTATCTTAATTTGAGTTATCATGCCTTACTTCATGTGTAACGAAATATCATTATTCATTCGTTTGAAGTTGAATTTGTGTGTAGTGCTTTATTATAACAAGTTGAAAAATAAAATATAAATAAAATGGTAATAATTATTAATTTAAGTATTTTAATTAAAAATATTGATATTTTACATTTATTGTGATATAATTTGAATTTGGATTACGCCATTAACTTGCTATGTTTATGAAAAATATTCATTTAAATTGCCGGGTGGTGATTGACCATCTGCACGTGAATCTTTGATATCTTCTAGACGTTTTTACATGAATAATGTGGTCTATAGAAACATTTGATTTTGTATATTTTATAAATTGTTTTGGAATTGGTATCAAATTGAATTTATAAACATTCAGTTTAATTCGGTTATGAAAATGAAAAAGATTTTCGCTATTATATTCAATATAAAATTATTAGGTTATGTTATTAATGCTTATGTTAATTTTAGGAGGTTGCATTAAACCCTATTCGACTATTGAAAAATGAAGCACAAGAAGAAAAAGCTGAAATCGCACGTCTCTCTTCATTCATTGGCGCAATAGCTATTGGAGACTTAGTAAAGAGTACGTTAGGGCCCAAAGGAATGGATAAAATTCTTGTATCTGCAGGACGCAATGCCGGAAATGTTGAAGTTACAAACGATGGCGCAACAATTTTAAAATCTGTTGGTGTTGACAATCCTGCGTCCAAAATTTTGGTTGATATGTCAAAAACTCAAGATGAAGAAGTTGGTGATGGTACAACATCAGTTACTGTATTGGCTGCAGAATTATTACGTGAAGCAGAAAAGTTAGTAGATCAAAAACTTCATCCACAAACAATTATTTCTGGCTGGAGAAAAGCTGTAGAAGTTGCCCGCACTGCTTTAACGAATTTTGCTCAAGACAATTCGTCTGATTCTGACAAATTCCGTGAAGATTTGACTAATATCGCTAGAACTACTTTAAGTTCGAAAATTTTGTCGCAGCATAAAGAGTTAGTAAAATTTTAGTTGAAATATAAATTATAAATTTTATTAATTTAATTACTTTTTGTTTCAGACATTTTGCTAAACTGTGTGTTGACGCTATTCTTCGGCTTAAAGGATCAGGCGAATTGAGTGCTATTCAAATAATCAAGAAAACTGGTGGTATTCTCGAAGATTCTTTCCTCGATGATGGTTTTCTATTAGATAAAAAGCCTGGTGTTCATCAACCTAAAAAAATTACAAACGCTAAAATTTTGATTGCGAATACACCTATGGACACCGATAAAATTAAAGTTTTTGGTTCAAATATTAAAGTAGATTCAATGGCAAAAATTGCTGATTTAGAACTAGCCGAAAAAGAAAAAATGCGTGATAAAGTCAACAAAATTTTAAGTCACAATTGTAATGTGTTCATTAATCGTCAATTGATTTATAATTATCCAGAACAATTATTCGCTGATGCTGGTGTTATGGCTATTGAGCATGCTGATTTCGACGGTGTCGAACGTTTAGCTTTGGTGACTGGAGGTGAAATTGTTTCAACATTTGATAATCCAGATTTAATTGTTTTGGGTCATTGTGATTTAATTGAACAAGTTATGATTGGAGAGGATACTCTCCTTAAATTCAGTGGAGTAAAATTGGGTGAAGCTTGTACGATTGTCATTCGTGGAGCAACCCAGCAAATTATTGATGAAGCAGATCGTTCAATTCACGATGCTCTTTGTGTGTTGTCTGCAACTGTCAAAGAAAGTAGAATTGTGTATGGTGGGGGGTGCTCCGAAGCTTTGATGGCATGTGCTGTTCTTGCTAAGGCAACTGAGACACCTGGAAAAGAGGCAATTGCCATGGAATCTTTTGCGCGTGCTTTATTACAACTCCCAACGGTGATTGCCGATAATGCTGGTTATGATTCATCTCAATTGGTTTCTGAACTTCGTGCTGCTCATACTCAACAAAAATCATCAACATTAGGTTTGAATATGGAAGAGGGTAAGATCGGATGCATGAAAGAATTGGGGATCACCGAATCTTATGTGGTTAAACGACAAGTATTAATGTCAGCCGCCGAAGCGGCAGAAATGATTTTAAGGGTAGATAATATTATTAGATGCGCACCCAGACGGCGAGTACCAGATCGTGGATATTGTTGAATTATAATTTATATATGTGTGTGTATGACTTTAAATTCCACATATAATATTTATCTTTAATTTTTCATTAAATTGCATTAAAACATTTACTACTTAATGTATTTTGCTTATATACAGCAACTAATTTCGAAATATAATAACTTCACAAACTATCCAATATTCATTTTTTCTCATAGTTTTTTTATTTTTACACCCCGATTCCCTTAGTCGTGTCACTTAATACGCCGCGACAGTTGTCGTGTCACTTCATCTATAAATTTGTATTCTGCTAGTCGATTAAAGTGACCCGATGCAACGAACGTCAATCGCTGAATTATTCAAGGAATACTAATAATTTCAACTGAAATTTTCACGCGTCTATTAATGTCGTTCCTAGTGACAAGAAAATTTTTAAACGACTATTAGAATAAAAAGTTGTCACTTCATTAATAATTGACGAACAAATCGACTAAGATAATACCAATATTTGTCAGTCGCTACAAATGACACGACTAAGGGAATCGGGGTGTAACATGCTAATAGATTTTAGCGAACCGCGAAAGAGTTGGCCGTCTCAATCGAGAAAGAACTTATTTACTTAGAACCACTTGCATTGTTCTATGCTAGCCTATAATAGTGATATGGAAGATTAATCTTTCAATTCTGCATTCTACCAGGTGAGCATAGATGGTTGTGCATCATAATCCCGAAAGACGAAATCCAAAAGACATAATCCAAAAGCCAAAATCCAAATTCCCAAAAGCCAAAAGAGAAAAAATCCAAACGTACAAAATCCAAAAGGGACAAAATCCAAAAGAGACAAAATCCAAAAAAACAATCCAAAAAAAAATCCAAACTTTTTGAAAATATTTTCCGCGCGCGGAAAATATTTTCAAAAAGTTTGGATTTTTTTTTGGATTATTGTTTAATAGCTGGAATGGTTTAAAATATAAATACTTAATTAATTTGAATTCATTTATCTCTTGGACATATATCTTGTTTAAATACTTTCGGCACTTATGGTTTATAGAAGTAACCGGGGTTCAATTGGAGAAAACTAGCGTAGATACAGTTAATAATTTATTGTTTTTGAAAGATATGAAGGAAAAACCCAGTTATCATTCATTCATCCCTCGCAAAATATGCATATAAGCGTACATTTATTCTTTGTAAAAAATATGGAACATTTTTTTCATCCCCCGAATAACTGTTTTATTGTAGGTATTTGCATTGTTTGTTTAGTTTTTTAAATTTAAAAACAATGAAGATGAACTTAGAGGGTTAACCTATATATTCTATAACCCCCAAAAAAGAATACTTTTCGTAAATATTTTTTATTGGACTACCTAATTTCTTTATTAGATCGGACTTTGAAAATATCTATCGACATACTTTTAAATGTTCATTGATAGTTGGTTGGAATTTCCTAAATTTTATAACAACCGATTCATAAACTATGCATATGAGTTTTAAAGCACGTATTGTCTTAATAATACATAATAAATCTTAAAATGTAGGTGTACCCAATAATTTGTCGCGCAGTATACTACGAGCATCTCGAAACCAAAATCCCGGTTTTCAAGATCCCGGGTTTCAAAATCTCAGTTTTCAAAACCTTGGTTTTTAATAATTTTATCTCGAATCAAAATAAACAAAAATGTTTTTGTAATATTATTTTCGGCGCTGTACCAACTTTACCTATTCAAGATAAAATGAAACTTATCAAAAATTTGGATTTCATCGTTTTTGGATTTTTACTGTTTGGATTTTGTCCCAGATGTATTTTTTCTATTTGGATTTTGTCCATTTGGATTTTAGCGTTTGGATTTTTACAAAAACTTGTTTTTGGATTTTGTCTTTTGGATTTTGGGTGACATCCAGCATAGATGTATTCATTCATACCACCGATCGAAATCAGATGTTGAAAAGTTGTCTGACGCTCCTATCGGGATTCGAGTAAATTCCTTACTGTACGGATACTTAATCCCTTAAGTATATTTAAACCCAAACAAATACGGTTAAGTACAGCTTTTAAGATGTTGACCCGATCTGAAACAAACAAAAATAATGGCTACACACAACATAAAAATACATTTTGTTAATTAATTTTATTAGGTAAAATTAAAATAGAATAGCTTTTTACTCTTGTTTCTTTCTTTTTTTTTATATATATATTTCCAATCTGTTTTGGGGCTCTAGGCACTTCTCCTCCAAGTCTTACGCGGTTCGTTTATTTACGTCCTAAAATATAGCCATATAGTCAAATCAAGGACGTACGTAGAACCATCTGCACATTGCATAGCTCCATTCATGCCAGCCTATAGCACTGACCTGAAAGATGGGTTGTCCTATGAGTTATGCACTCCAACAGCGCGTCATAGGTGTGTTCATCAGATGGTCAGTCTTTTTACAATTTTAAAGAAAATTTTAAGGGTATATTCTGACCAGTAAGTCAGTTCTATGCCAACCTAAACATATTCAATGTGCTATATACAAAATATAATAACTGCTTATACATGTAAAAAAAAAGTTGGTTTGAAAATTCTTACTGAACTATTAATGGTAAAACCCCTATTGTTAATTGTATTATCTATTATTAATTAATTGTACTCTAACTATTAATGGTAAATATGTTAGAAATTCAATTTAACTTTCTTTAAATTTTATGTAGGTATTTAAAATGTATGCAACTTTTGGGCATCACATTTTGGTCTAGAAGTTCATTCGTAATGGAATGTATCAAAAAATACGTTCAACTACAGCGAAATATCGATTCCCTCTCCAGCTAATTCGACCACTGTAACTATGATGTATGTTATGATCTTTTCACGACGAATTTTCAAGTGAGCTTTAGCGATGCTAGTAATCAAAATGACTATTTCATGGAGATCGTATCTAAAATACGAACTATAAACATGCACATAAAATGTTGTCTATGATAATGAAGGTGCTAGTTATTTTTATTTAACTAATACATAATTGAAAATAAAACGAATTTTTTAGTTTTTAATCAATACTTGATATTTTTGGGTCCTATTTTTATATACAAAATTTGTTTTATTATTAATTTATTTTATTATATTTGTAACTGTCTTAAATGTAGAATTGCTATTCCAGAAAATCCAAACAAGTTGTTTGTGGGCCTAAGTGCTTAAAAATAAATTTCGTCGATCGAATGCGTAAAATATTAATGCACGCAAAAGTTTATACTACCGTTTTTGTACACCAATGGCAGAAGATATCTACGAGTAAATCAACAAATTGTGTGATGAGGCACCATTTTGTTCGTAGTTAATATAGTAGTAAAAAACATATTAACAAAATATAATTTATACGGACAGTTTTCAAGTAACTGATGATAGCGCTGGTAAATTCTGTACATCGCCAAGGTCATCGTTGGCACAGCGCAAAATACCTATTTACAGGCCTACTGTTGTACAAATGAATATTTGCAGTTTTATGATTTTAGAATAAAAACACTAATTTTCGCTTTTAATCTAATTTCTTAGAAATATAATATGTTTTAAACAATATTTTTCAATAGTATATTAATGTATTTAATTTTAGTGATGTTCATCGCATTAAATTTGATTCTTTTTTTAGTGAATTGGATTTACATATATGCAATTTTGGTTTAATGCTGTGTGCCTTGATATACTAAACTAAAATAAATTTGAAAGGCTGATATTGTCGTCTATGGGGTAATATAATTTGAGGTAAATTTGAACTTGGAAAAAATAATAAATCCAAAAATATAAACGTCTAATATTAGGTACTATTCAAATATAAATTTAATTTAATATTGTTGAACTTTGAAATACAATTACTATTGTATTTATTAACTTTGCTTAGTTAAACTTTAGGCACAGTTAAATAATTTCTCGACTGCTGCCATTTATTTATAAATTGTATTAATTAATATTTTTAACTAGTTTAGTTAATTAAAACACACCGCGTTAGTTTATCGACGATTAAAACGATCAACAGAAAAATAAAAAATGAAAATTTTCAAATATAAACTTGTATAAAGTTGATTTGTTTATTTAATTTAGTTTTGCTATGCGATTGATTTTTTAAACTTAATATTTTCCTACATTAATAGGTTCATTATTGAACTAGCATATGCCATTGGTTTAATATCGGGATGTGCCTGTTGAATAAATAAAAAAATATCTTAAATAACGAAACCAATATCTGTTTAGAGAGAACTTACTACTGCTTCATATGTTGTAAATTTTGGTTTCATATCTTTACCATTCAAATTGATAAAAGCACCTAGATTACCCATTGTATCACTAAAATACACATTAAAAAATCAAATTTTGAAATGAATTTCCATAACATTAAATTTAAATAGATTAAAAAAATCAACATACCAGTAGTTTGGAGCCGAAAATACTGTGATGCATTTACCATCATGATCTTGGACATAGCCACATATTTTAACTTCATGACTACGTACAACGTAATCTAAATTATTTAATTTACAGAATTCGTGCGTTACATCAGGCCCAAATTGTATACCAACACCACGTTTGGATGGTGCTCTACCCCTTGCCTCTTGCGGATCAGACCACAGAAGTTCACACATTAAACCTTCTTCAGGTGGTTGGCGATTACGTTCAATTTTTCTTAAGTCCTCTATTGTTACCTTATCAGAAGAAAATAACCCGCCATGCATTACTAACACTCTTTTATTCAATAAATGGCACAGAGGTAACCAATTATAGACTTCTGTGAACATATCCGACATTGTTGCAGAATATTTTGCAACTACTTCTCCAGTGAAGCCATACATTTGGTTCATATTAATACTTTCGTGATTACCTGTAAAATGAAATATAAAATAAGTATACTAGTGAATATAACATAAAAATAATTTTCGGAAGATTACTGAATTATTTTTTTCACGTAATCGTATTGGTAAAATTATAAACTACTTAAGTAAACATCGATATCGGTCAATATTTTATGGTAGCGTCTTTGAAAAATCTCACAAATATTTGACCTAAAGTTGTTTGAATCTTTGAACTTAAAAATGTAGTTAATTCGTATAATCATAATTTTATTATCTTTACTAATGATAAAAGAAATGTGATTTCAAATAAATCTTTAGTAAAGAAGTCACTTTTGTCCACAATCAAAAACCACTCAGCCTTAATTTAACTTATAGCTATTTCCTAATTAGGTGCAGATTTTATTACAAACCACCAAAACAAATTAAACTAATCTGATAACTCCTAAATGTAGATTTCGTAAAAATTACATAACATAAATTAACTCACCTCGTGATAAGTAGAAGTGATTTGGAAACAATAATTTAAATCCAAACAGAGTAAATATACATTCAACTGAAAACGATCCACGATCAACAAAATCACCATTAAACAAGTAAGGGTTCGTTTCAGATGGTAGTCCATTAATCTCAAAGATATTCATTAAATCGTAAAACTGGCCATGAATATCCCCACAGATGGTAAATTTCGCGTCATCAGCAATTGTAATATCGACAAGAGAAGGTTGATTACGCAAATATTCATCCATTTGTATCAGAATTTTGTAAGCATATTTTCTATGTAATTTTTTCTGTTGTTTATACCATTCCATCAAATCGACCATAAATTTTAATGTTACTTTATTATTTTCCAGCTGTGGTCCATTATAATCACTTTCGATTGCTGGAATAAGCATTTAAATTTAAAAACCAGATTTAAAAGCTAAAATATACTACTTACAAACTGATTCCAAATCGCTATACATTTCGGAAAGTGTCTTTTCCGGTTTATCATTTGCAATTGCTCTTTCAAATGCTTGCTTTTTAACTATTTTATTGCATTCGGTAAATTTTGCTTTTGCCAAATCGTTAGTTGGGCAACGTTTTGCAACCTGTAAATATATAATATTTTATTGAATTATCAAAAATTTGTATTCCAGTTAATTCAGTACATATTCAAAATCGGATAGGGCTAATTTAAATTTTCCTAATGACATGTACGCGGCAGCCCGCCGATAGTATCCTTTTATATAGTTAGGATTTGCCTTTATAGCAGCGATTGCGTCTTGCAAAGCATATCCAAATGCCTCTTCGCGTAAATGAGCAAAACTACGATTTGCATAGCAGACCGCATTCTCAGGATCTAATTCAATTGCTTTTGTGTACATTTCAATAGCTTTTCCATAGTTTTGTTCTAGAAATGAAAAATACATGAGAACAGCAGCCACCAATTTTGAGGTTATATTCAAATTTGTTTTGTCCATTTAAAGAACGAAAAATTTTTAGAAGAAATTGCTTCCAATTTCTTAGTATGATTCCACTTACTTTTGAAAAATTCATTCGCTTCATTTTTTAGCTGTTCCGCACTTTGTTTTTCATCTTCTTTATTGTTTTCTACATCGGTACTTGTTTTTTCCATTTTAAGTTCTTTATTGAATATTACAATTGTTGTATATTTTATTAATCGTGTTTTGTGTTATCCTTTCAATTTTCAACATACAAAAAATAAAATACAAACATTTAGTTATTTAAAATAAATCTATGGGATTTTGATTTGATAAAAATTAGTGGAAATTGGACTGTAATTAAAATGATTGCACTTTGACAGAGCTAGAAATAAATTTTGAGGTTATTTTTGTAATATGGAAAAATTCGACATCGAAACGTACACTGAGACATTGATTTGTGTAGTCCCGATATGCGTTTTCATTGATTTTCGTTACGGTTAAGGAACTGTCACATTACAAATTTATCGTCGACAACATAACGATAATATAGTGATTCTTCAATTTTCTGTTTAACAAGGAATAGTTTCGCTGAAAACTGATGAAAAATATATAAATTGAAATAACAATAAAACACTGTATGAAATAGAAGCATCAATAAAAATCATACAATTTAAATAGTTTTGTATTGAACAATAATCAATTTTTGATTATAAGTTTGAGTGACCGGTTCGACCCAATAAGTCACACGATTTCTATACATCATAATTGACTAAAATTTATTTTGTTCTGATTTAACCTTACTTTGATATTTTTTGCAGGTGGATTTTTAAAATATTTGTTTTCGTTTAAAAATTACATCAACGTTGAATTAAATTGGGATAAAAAATAATCCAGGCATACACACACACACTTAATACATATATATATATATATATATATATATATATATATATATATATATATATATATATATATATATATGTGTATTATATATATATATATATATATATATATATATATATATATATATATATATATATATATATATATATATATATATATATATATATATATATATATTATTATTTATATATATAATTATTAGACATTTCCCATTGTTTTATGTAGACCTGTTGCAGGGGGAAAACAATAAGGACATATACGAAATCAAGAACTTGCTGTATTGCAAGGTGACTATTGAACCACCTAAAAAGGTAACTGGTATACCTCAGTGTACAAATTGCCAACAGTTAGGACACACGAAAAATTTCTGCAATAGACAAGCCAAATGTGTTAAATGTGCAGAGAACCATCAAACAATCCAATGTCAAAAGCAACGAAATGTTATACCAACTTGTGCATTGTGTGGAAAAAAAGGTCATCCGGCTAGCTACAAAGGATGCCAGGTATATCAGAAAAAGTTAAATGCTCAACTGCCAAGAAAAACAACAGTAGTAGAGCGCATACAGCAAAAGCCAAACCCACAATATGATACTATTAAAGAGGGGGTCTCTTACGCCCAGGTGACCAACACCTCAAACAACAATCTAATTCAAGAAATCAGGCAGAAACCTGTGATGAACGAGCCAACCATTAGTAATATAATGAAAATGCTTACCGAATTTCAGGCAGAAATGAGACATAATTTCAGCCAGCTTACTAATAGGGTGGATAAATTGGAAGATAATTCCAAGCCACCAAACAAACCGCTAATACAAAAGAAGTAAATGACTGCAACGTTCCTACGTATAATTACCTGGAATGCTAATGGGCTTAATGCAAGAGCCCAAGAACTAGATGTTTTCCTAAGAACCAACAACATAGATGTAGCTCTAATATCAGAGACACACTTTACAGAGAAAAACTTTATCAAAATTACGGGATATAGAGCCTATTGGACATTGCATCCCAGTGGTCGTGCTCGAGGGGGTACAGCAATCTTAATCAAACAAAATATTCTACATTTTCAACAAGCAGAAATTACAGAGCCGTTTATGCAAGGTACTGTAATAACAATCAATCATGGTGGTGCGGAACTAAGTTTAGGGGCGATTTACTGCCCACCAAGACATAATATCATACGAAATCAATATGTCAACATTTTCAATAAACTTGGACGAAGGTTTATTATAGGAGGTGACTACAACGTGAAACATACTGCGTGGGGATCTCGACTCATAACACCAGGAAAAGGAAAAGAACTTCTTAGTGCAATAGAAATGTCAGGTTGTGAATATCATTCATCACGTAAACCAACCTACTGGCCTACAGACATCAACAAGGTTCCTGATTTGATTGACTTTTATATTTCGAAAGGAGTAACCTCCAATTACATTGAAGTCGAAGGCATTGACGATCTTACTTCCGATCACACACCGGTCTTAATGACTCTGAGTACATTAGTCATAAAAAAGAAAATGAAACTCAATCTTACTAATAAATTTACTGATTGGGAATTATTTAGAGAGAAACTGGACAACCTAATTGAGTTAAAAGTCAGTCTGAAAAATAAACAAGAACTTGAATTACAAGCTGAATATTTTATTAACTCTATGCGTGAAGCAGCTAAAGAGGCTACACCCGTATTATGCGAGAAAGGCATAAAGGAGATTAATTACCCCTTGGTGATTCGAGAACTGATAAAAGAAAGGCGTAGGAAAAGACGCATATGGCATAGAACCAGAAACATTATTGACAAAAGAGATTTAGATAAGTAATAAAGTTAACCGATTAATTAAAGAACACAAAGAAGCTTGCACTGAAAATTATTTGAAAGGATTAGGTCCTGAAGCTGACAAAAATTATTCTCTTTGGAAAGCAACTAAAAGATACAAGAGGCCAATAAACCAAGTGCCACCTATAAGGAACAAAAACGGAGAGTGGGTGCGACGTAATGAAGAAAAAGCCGAACTGTTTGCGCAACATCTGGCATCAGTATTTCAACCGCACGACATACAATCTACGATTGATCCTAAACCAGTCTATAGATCTCCATTAAATATCAAAAGTATCACCTCACTAGAAATTGCACAAGAAATAGATATGAATTTGAATCCCAAAAAGTCACCTGGAATTGATGAAATTTCTCCAAGGTTGTTTAAGGAGTTATCAAAGAGAGGAGTTATTATGTTAACATATATATATAATGCTTGCTTTCGACTTACATACGTGCCTGAGTGTTTCAAGGTTGCACAAATTATCATGATAAAAAAACCAGACAAACCAGCAGAGCAAATTGCATCATACAGGCCGATCTCTTTGTTACCAACTATTTCAAAATTGTTTGAGAAGTTGTTATTGAAACGAGTAAACCCAATGATCATTATACCTGACTTCCAGTTTGGATTCAGAAATAAACATTCGACAATTGATCAAGTTCATCGCGTGACTGCAAAGATTGAACAAGCACTTGAAGAGAAGAAATATTGTCCTG